>VZSE01007029.1:908607-927165 GCA_013398275.1 Promerops cafer | reverse complement strand
AAAAAAAAAAAAAAGGCAAACAAGAAACCATAGGAAAAAAGAATGAGTTACATGATTTTTCCTAGACTGAGTATCACAGCAATACCAAAGTGACCCTCCAGACTAGCTCCTTTGCCCTTCTCTGGACACCCCCCAGAACCTCAATGTCTTTCAAGGTACTGCCTCACTAGTGCTGAGTACAGGGGGACAATCACTGCCCTGGTCCTGCTGGCCACATTATTCTGGTACAGGCCAGGTGCCATTGGCCTTCTTGGCCACCTGGGCACACTCTGGCTCAGGTTCAGCCAGAAGTTAGCCAGCAACAGCTGGTCCTTCTCTGCTGGGCAGCTTTCCAGCCGCTCTTCCTCAGCCCACAGCACTGCATGGGGTTGTTGTGACCCAAGTGAAGGACTCAGCACTTCACTTTGTCATACCTCATAGAATTTGCCTTGGCCTATCGATCCAGCCTGTCTAGACCTCTCTGTAGAGCCTCCCTACCCTCCAGCAGATCAACACTCCCACCCAACTTGGTGCAGTTTGCAAATGGACAGAGTCTGCACTTGATGTCACCTCCAGGTGGACAACAAAGATATGAAACAGAGCTGTGCATGTTTTTGCCCAGCAAATAGTGCACCCACCCATCCAAGCCATAAGCAGCCAGTTTCTCCAGGAGAATGTTGTGTTAAAGACTTTACTGGAGTCCAGGTAGCAAACATACACAGCCTTTCCTCATTCACTACGTGGGTCACCTTGTACTAAGAGGGAGATCAGGTTGGTTAACCCAGACATGCCTCTCATGAGCCCATGCTGGCTGGGCCTGATATTGGAAACTAGGGCATTTTCTCAAACTTTGGGACAAACATTTTATCCAATTAATAGAAAAGATTGAATTATACTTTCCAGAGTTAATTTAAGCATATGAATTTTTTTGAGGAGGAATGTTTGGAATTGAATGGAAAACAATAAATCATTCTTTGTTTTGTGTCCTGTATATATAGACCTGTGTCACTATGTGTAAAGAGCAATAAATATTGCCCCATTTTCCTGGGGGCAGTTACAGTCTGTTCTGTGAAGCACAGGGTATATTTTGCACATGGTTGGTATAGACCAGAGTGTCAGCAAAGGTCTGAATTTGTGTGTATTTATAGGAGGAAATGCAGAGTAACATATTCTTAAAAAAATAAAATTTTGGCTGTACTTGAGCGTGATGGATAGTGATATTTTTATGAAAGATCAGTTGTGAGTGAGCAAGACAGAGGTTTCAGTTCTTATAAATGTTGTTACTTTAATGAGAAAAATTGCATTTGATGTTTATGATAAAGCAGCTGAGAGCCCACAAACACAATACAGTTCAAAACTGAAATATATGAAACATGATAACCTTAAGTTACTTTTGTACATGAGATAAGATCCCTGTTGTAACTTAGTTTCTAAAACAAAAATATGCATCTTTCTCGGGAAAGCTGATTTTTTCGGAATACTGAAGAGATGAAGAAACAAAAATCCTTTGAACTTTTCTTGAAGCATCTGTAATCTGTTTTTCACTCATTGGCTTCCTTGCATTTACTGCCTGCATTTGTTTTTTAGGATTTTTTCTCTGGTATTTTTGAATTCTCTAGACTTGAATGCTTGGAAAATGTAAGAAAACAAAACACCCATGGCTGCTGACATAAAGGGATTAATTTTCACTTAGACTTTTATGTAAATGAATAAGTGAGAATTAAAGTAAAGCCTTCTGAAATCAGTCACTTTTCAAATTTGTGAGAAGATCATAAATAAGAGCAGTAAGAACATAAATAAGATCAGTAACCTAGTTCACTATTTGGTTTTAAGGGGGCTTATGTCTCCCTTCTGAAGACTTTTTGGTTTTTTAAACATAACTTCTGGAAATCTATCAAAAAACATTAAGTGATAGAACTCCAGTCTCCATTGACTGGGACAGACTGAATATCTGGCCAGAACAGTGTATAAGAAGATGCCACTAACAGCAAATATAACACTGCCCTAAAGAAGTGGCCCAGGAAATTGAATGGACATCACCAAAGAAACAATGCGACAAATTTCCAAAGCAGAAAGTTTTTCAGCTTTTCATGGGATAGGGGGAGAATGATAGAAATTTTTTCATGAGGTTCTTCTCTTCCAGAGATGCAAAGTTTAGGTATCTAAACCTGAAAGAAATAGAAGTTAATTGAGAAATGAATGTCTGAAAAATGATCTGCTAAGGGAAAATTTCAGCAATTTACTGATTTAATACTTTAGATCTACTTTATGCATTGTCCTAATTCCATTTTAAGATGTTGCTGGGCAGACATGGTTTTGGTTGGATGTATTTTCATATGCTTTGTGAGCTGTTAATGTCTAGAAAAATTAAGGGAGATTTGACTGTAAATACTTTTCTCTTTTTTTAAAGTTTTAATAAGCTGATAAATGATGCGTGCTGATAGTCTCATGCTCTAGAGTGAAGAAGTGGGATCCTAGAAGTATCATTTCACACTTCCTTTAATGAATTGATGAGATGTTGTATAGGTCTAAATGTTATATAGGACCAGGAAGATGAAAAAGTTACTAATGAATTATCTTATGCTCTCACACAGAAAGAATCTCAACTCTGCATTTATTCTGACTTCCTAAACCAGGAACAAACTACGGGAAGACAGAAATTACTGTTTTCTGCCAGTTACCTCAAATAATATATAAAAGCCTTAAGTTTTAACAAGTATAGCTGAAGGCTAGAGATTTCACACATCTGAATTTCCAGCCTCGTAACAAAAAATCACTAGTTAGAGGAGAATTTCTCTCTCCTGGTGAAAGAAGGCTGTAAAATTGACTTGATAGTTATATTTTCTGTTTGATCTGCTGGCTGTCCAGCAATACATGTAGAGCATCTGGGAGTCTGGTGGAGCATATGCTGACTATCACTACCAGTACTGAGTACACCACAGAGAGCTGGGTGGAATTTGAAGGTGAATTATCATATTGGTGCAAACTAGACAGTGTTAGGGGAAAGAAAGAAAGAGAACGGAAGCAAGTGTAGTTTATTTCACAGGAAGGAAGGTCTAGAAAATAAATTTATAAGAAAAAAGTTGTTAAGTCTCCTGCTTATCCAACAATTCATTGATTTTAACTTTGTGTAGCCTCATGGAATTCATTTTCCAGAAGTATCAGGTCAAATGGGCTTAAGTACAGAAATGACTGTGTCAAGCTCCACATTCTGGGTGTTTCTATCATGTTGCAGTGATTTGCAAAACCCTGAAACTTTCATCATGTTGCCTAATGTCATGGCTATTATGACCTGAAAATCAAGGATTACATGTGGGAAGCCAGATGCTCATCTTAGTTGGAGTAAAATATGATTTCTGTAGAATTACTCTAGATTTTTAGTGGCTTAATCAAGATAAGATTGCTGCAGCCTATAATTAATTACATGCTGGTTTTGGTGTTCTAATAGGTGTGTCCGACTGGGGCAGGGTTGGGAGAAAAAGAATTTTCATCTTGTTGCCATACCCCAGTTCAGCTTCCATCATGACGATAATTCCCTGAAATGTAGTTAATAACCAGTGAGTTCTAGTCAGAGACTTAAAATGTTTTATATTTTATTGGCATCTTGAGATTAGAAAATAGCAAGGTCTCCTTGTCCCAAAGCAGTAAGCTTTAACTGTGGAGTACAATGTTCACTTTGCATTTTCTTATGACCTTGTCAGAATGATGGCTGTCATTGGGAAAGGAAAAGGTACCCATGATGATCAGGCATTTTGGAACACTCAGAAGGTGAAATAAATTCTTAAAACAGGTGTTAAGACAACTCTTTCTTTTCATGATCTGTCTCTCTCTCATCCTCACTTCCCTATCTCCCTCCCCATATTTTTTTTTGAAGATCAGTCTTTTGATTTAGTTTTGCAGAAAGCTTTGATGAAAACCACATAATGCTAGAATGATAATGATAGGTAGGTATTCTATCCACAGGTAGTGTATCTACTACAGGTCTAAATGAAACAGACCACGTTTAACACAGCAGCTCAGGAAAACTACCATATCTACCTGCCCANAAAAAAAAAAAAAAAAGATCAATAGAGACTATTTCATAAGAACTTCAGTGGGCGAGAGGAAAAAGCTGTGTGAGTAATGCAGAGTGGGAGTAATGCAATATGGGGACAATACATAAATCAGTGGAGGAAAACAATAAAAATGTGCAAGGAATAGTTTGCTTACCAATAACTTCTGACAGAAATACAGTTATGATAATAACTAGGATCATGAAAGCAGTTCTGTATAAGCCTGCATTAGCTTTCTTTCTTTTGTGTTAGAATATGAACTAAATGAAGTACAAGGGAATAAAATGATCATAAAATTAGCTTTTATTTTTAGTAACACTTGCGTTATGCATGTGTTTTACTCATGCAAATGCATTTTCCACTGATTCAGGTTATCTGATGAGGTCCAATTATTCTGTGTATTTCTTTTCTTCTTTTCCTCCATCTCTAGCTCAATTTTACACATTTTAACTTTATCAGAAGAACAACAATAGGGCTTAAGTACCCTTTCTCTTTTGTACATTTTGATTAATTCCATTTTTGCATTTTGTCCTTCCAGAATCTCACACACACTGATAACAGTCTGCCACTCTTGAGGACTCTTTTAGCAGATATTCAAACTTGAAATTTTGTACATTAAAATTGCAAGATTTTCCATCTTCCAAATTTTCTCCTAGTATGCAAAGGAGTTTGAAGTATTGAATAAATCTAGCAAATGGATTTTGGTGTCATAGAGTAGTCATCTTTGAATACATACATAATTGTAGAAAAGTTAAAAGACACAGTTATTTCCACTGCTCTGTGGTATCTTTCCAAATGAGATTACAAAATTACAAAGTAAGAATTTCTGCTAGTCATGAGGGGGGCTATATTAAATTAAGATACATTTAATGTCTTCAGCATAAACTGTAAACTCTTCAAGGCTGGGATCCTCTCTCCCTTTCTAGTTTTGGATTGTTTTAATAAATGGAAACTCTAAGCAAGTCCAGACATACGTTTGGGTGTTTTGCTGTATTGTGGATAAACATCCATGTGTGGTTTTGACATCAGAAGCTAGTTTCACAAAAAGGTGATGATACTGCCTTTCCCAGGAATCAGGACCTTTCAGCCTCACTTCTGCTTGCCCCTGTGTCTAATTGTCAAAATTGTGGTGGTGTTCATCCAGTCAATGTAGATTGTTGTGTACTATAACACTCTTGAGAAGTCTCTTTAAGAGCATAAGAAAATTACTCTGCACTGACTGCCTTATTTTATTTTCTAAGAGGTTCAGGAAATTTCATCACCCTGCAATAAATGAAGTAGGAAAGCAACAAAAGGGAATAGGTTCCATCTAGTAACATTTTATGGGTACTCGTCAGCCAGCACTGCCTATGGTCGTATTTCCAGGTGGCAACCCTTCCTATTGTCACTTTTCTCCTTACAGTCAAGGGTTCAGATCTGTTGAAAGTCATAATTTATGTATCTAAAACACATAGTACATCTGTTTTAAATATTTACTGCCACTAGGATCTTCTTCATCTTCTTGTACGTACCCACATCTATGAGCTGTGGTATCACTTTAAACAGAGTTTATGCTTATATGGGTCAAAAGTAAAGAAGTCATCAAAAGAAACTTGGTAAGTTCTGGAATCTGATTATAACACTAAATTGTTTAAAATGTGACTGGTGCTGCCTTGGTCCAGGCCAACAAGAATTTTCCTAAGCAGTTCCTGAGTACATGATGGGAGTTACCATGGAGAGGGAACAATTTCCAGAGGATGGTCTTCCTGCAGCTGCTTCCCTTCGGAGACAAGGGCTGTATCTCAAGCACGAGGACCTTCCTATTCTATTTGACCTCAGTGCAAGCAACAGCCTGGGTGCATTTAACATATCTACCTACAGCCACTCCTTTTCTAACCCAAAGAATATGGAACTATTTCCAGGGAAAAGGAAGAGCTCCAACACGTGGAATTGCATGGCCTGCTTCAGAGTCCTGCAGTTCTGATGCCTAGGCAGGTGGAGACTGGTAATGTGGATTTGAATAAAGCTGTGAAAACACAGAGTTTGGTCCTTTAGTTTCCAATGAGTTAACTGATCTGTTGGGAGAAATAAAGGACAGTATGCTACATTTTCAAGTACTGACTTCCTGAGTGTTTCAAGTGCTTCTAACTTCAGAATTTAATTTAAGATGAAACATATTGTTCAGTAGTACATGTCCTCTTAATTTTATTCATCTGTGAGATCTTGTGAGGACCAAAGTTGCAGCCTTTTTCTGGCACTGTAAAGGAAATGTCCAGTGCAGTTCATAATCATCATCTTATTGGGAGTAAATTCCACTTTGAAATGCTCACTGGGCATTGTGCTGCTTAGATTAATTACTTGAATATAAAGAGTTCCAAAAGCTGGCAGGTTATTTTAAAGATAAGAAAAACCTAACACCTCCCCTAAAAAAAAAAAAAAAGGAAAGGAAACTAGGAAACTGTAGCAGTTTTGCACCATTCTTTTCAGATCTTAATTCCCTCATATGTATCTAGCTCAGCATAATTATATAAAAATTAACAAGAAAAAACTCTGACAAGGTGAAAGTTCAATTTGATTGTTTTATTCATGTTACTCCTGATTCTTCACCTCACTGCACAAGTTTTGCTTTGCCTTGTCTCTGTTGACAAGAGTTCAGTCACGCTGGCATGAAACCAGTTTAATGAGGTAGATGATTATGCCAACAGGATTCTTAAAAAAATATCTCTTAAGAAAGTAAGTTAATAATTTTAATTAAGGGATGTTAGAATTTATATTACTCAGGAAACATCACCTAATGCCTTTGATAGTGTTTCATGATAGCTTGTCATTTTCTGAACCCCATAAGATCCATGATAACTTCAGTATAATAATTTAGTGGCAACCCAGAACAGAGACTGAGACATGTTTTTCCTACATCTTTTCAAGGCAATTGCACTGTATTTACTAATATTCATTGAATTGCTGTACAATACATATAGGTAGTTATATTCCTTCCTGGAATTTCAAACTGTAGTAGACCTGACGTCTCAGTTATGGATGCCCTTTTTGGTGTAGGACAACATTTCAGAAATAAGTAGAAGCTTGAACCAGTAATTTCTTATGTGGTCATGGTTGTGCAGCACATCTTAGACCTGTTGCCACCCAGCAATATGATAATGTGGGTTGTTACCTTTGCAAGGTACTCACTCTCCCATTTATATCAGTCATAGGTGTGAATGCTTACCACTATACTTATTAAGTTTTGGGGTTGTGCAAGATGTTGTAAATGTGAGTTAAATCACTACCAAAAAGTAGTGACAAAAGGCTTGTCATGTAACTCATAAGAATACCACAGTAAACTTGTAGCTGAGGCAGGAATTAAAACGGAGTTTTTGCTGATAGTTTTCTGAGGGATTTTTGTTTATTTTCTTTGAGATTGGGCTTTGAATTTTGGTTTTTTGGTGGCATTCACTGAAATAATGAGATTTACACTTTTGCATTTGCAGTTCTGCTTTATTATCTATGTAAATCTCAGTATCAAGAGAAAAATGAAGTATTCTTCCTTCCACCATCACCACATATGATGGCTTTTTACTTTTTTACCTGAAGTGGAATGTATTCAGGTAAATGAATTCAGCATGTTTAATACATCATGAGTGCTCTGGCTTAAAGCCAGCAGAAACATCAAGTATTATATTATTATAATGTTTATGTCCAAAGGATTTGTATAAAATATTGGCATTTTCCTACTGTTGTGGTTTAACCCGAGTGGGCAGCTTAGCTCCCCACAGCCTCTTGCTCACTCCCCCAGTGGGATATTGGACAGAATTAGAAGGATAAAAACTAGAAAACTCATGGGTTGAGATAAAGACAGTTTAATAGGGAAAGCAAAAGCCACACACTCCAGCAAAGGAAAGCAAGGAATTAATTCACAAATTCACATGTGCAGGCAGGTGTTCAGTCATCCCCAGGAGAGCAGGGCATCACGCTTAACCATTACTTGGGAAGACAAATGCCCAGAGAAGTCGACTTTAGTAACAGAGTGGGTTGTGGTGCTTCATCCCCCTCTTCCCCAGCCTCACTCTGACCTGAGAAATGCTTGTTAGGCCTTGGCCTTGACAAACTGCAGCTGGATTAAGCCCCTCTTGCGCTTATGAAAAGAACTCGCATACTCTCTCTCTGGTGACTGCTAATGTTTTATCTGTTTATGCAAATATATTTATAATTTCTTTTTATTTTTAATTTGTAAAAAAAAAAAAAAAAAAGCCCAAGCCAAGAATATGAAATAAAGCTTTTGTTAAAAAGTTCTGTAAAGATATATTATGTTCGTCATAAATCTATGTTATTCTCCACTCTATAGCCTACTTTTTTGTTGTAATTTTGTTGTATTTATTATCTGGATACAACAAAGGCACGGGCTTCAGCTGTCATACCTTTTATTTTCTCTGCTGTAGGAATCCAACTAAAAAAATTCTTATTTGATGGGAGTACAGGCGCTATGAACACTTCATAACTCACAGCTCCCACTAATAAAGAATAGAAACATATTCTAAAGAATAAGAAGAGGTTACTTACTATTCAAAGTAGTTGAATAATCTGTGATCACTCTGCATCAATTTCTCATCTTGAAAATGTATTTTTAGTCATAAATACTCAACAAATTGCTTTGAATAAGCAGTTAACTTGGCTCTTCTCAAAGCAGTTGCTTGTACTTACCAAAGTCAACTCTGTGTGCTTTACCATGTTTACATACCCATGTATTTTATTTTATTTTTTGGATGAAGAGTCTTTATAGAAATTGCGTGCTACATACTGCCATGGTCTATGTGTTACAAAAATTATTTACATGTTGTGCGCACAAACCACATCTGCTCATAAAGACATACAAATTCTCCCTGGAGTCTGAATACTAAACAAGAAAATTTTAGTTAACAATAGAATTTTTTAGGGTTCTTTATCAATTTCAATTTTGGGCATGCTTAAAACATCTATTAATACAATGCTTATTTATTTAATATCATAATCTCAAGAAAAAGATTTTTATAGGATTAATTTTTTAAAACAGTTAAACAGTGGAATTTATATCAGCTTAGGACAAGACACTAAGATCCTACTTGGCAATCTTAAGGTTTAGAATTCATCTAGAAGGCTGGTAGTAAGTTCTGTTTCAAATCGTAACAGATTTTCGAGAGATTTTGAGCAAAACATGCGTTAAAATTGTTCTCTGATTTACTTGCTCTCCAGACATCAGAAGAAACTGGTGATACAGAAAATAATACAGGAAGAATTCAGACTCAAATATTTTTCTGCTTCAGTTCCTCATCAATAAAACGTAGCCATCAATGGAACATTCTACCACAAGACTGTTGTGATGGAAACATCTTCTGAGTATAAGGTGGTAATGGCCTACCCAGAGTTGTTGGCAAGTATGGAGTTTTGCATTTTCATGTACAAAACAGCAAAAACATTTGTTTTTGTATTTAAACCATAGCAAAACATCTTTCAATATGCAAATTTGTCTTCAAAGTCATCTCCCAGAGACAAAAAACATGCAAGCTCTCGGAATTTATTGTATATCCTTGTGTGAAGCATATGTCTAGCTTATTAATCTCAGTTTAGTATTAGGAAATAAATAATGAATGTAGAGTGCTGCTTCTGAATCCAAGTAGAACACAATTGCAGTTAATCATTCTTCAATTTAAAAAATCTCTTGTTTTTCCCTTCTTTGGTTTATGGCTGGGAAATGGTTATCCTACTTTCTCTTTTGATTAAGTGTTCTAATTCTTTTTGAACTGGTGGTTCTGAAGAACAATGGTATTAAATTCAAAGTTTTTCTCTTCTCCTGTATGGTTTGGTGGGGTTTTTAAACCAGCATTACAACAACAGGTCCTATCATATATTGCCCCTGACAATGAGATTTGCAATCTCCAAAGACATACTGTTACAGAATTCTAAAGGGTCTAGAAACAGAAATGTTAAATAAGTTAATTTTCCTAAAAGCTGCTCATGATCTTTTTTTAGCTTTTATATGCTTAAGATTAATAGAGTATTAATAGAGCTAAGCCAGTAGCATAAATCTAGATGCTTTTATTTCTCTCTGCTAGTATTCAAAGAAAGAGAACATTCTCCAGTTTTCTAACAGAATAAAGATTAAATTCTAGAACTAGCTGGTAGAAAGAGACTATTATCTCACTCTGTACAGTGTAGGTGCAGCTTCACTGTGAATACTGTGTGCAGTTCTGGGACCTGCAATTTAGGAAGGAAGTGAAATCCTTGAAAGTGTCCTGAGAAGGATGACAGAATTGGTGAGAGGGCCAGAGGGAGCATCCTAGGAAGGGTGGCTAAGGACTCTGGGTTTGTCTGCTTTGGAAAAAAGGAGGCTGAAGGGTGATGTCATTGCTATTTACAGCTTCCTAGGAGGAAAAATTGTGGAGGGAGGTGCTGATCACTTCTCCCTTACATTCAGCAATAGAACGTGTGGTAATGTTCAAAGCTGCACCAGGGAAGATTTAGGATGTGTATTAGGAAGTATTTCTTTTCTGAGAGGGTGGTCAAACACTGGAACAGGCTCAAGAGGGAGCGTGCCAATGCCTTAAGCCTGTTAGTGGTTAAAAGGCATTTGGACAATGCCCTTAACAACATGCTTTACATTTTCATGAGCCCTGAAGTGGTCAGGCAGTTGAACTGGATGATCACTGCAGTTCCTTCCAAATTAAATGGATTAAATAGCTCTACTCTAGTCTAACTAGAACTTTTCTATTTTTTCCTCTTGCTTTTACCAATATATTTCTGTATTGATAAAAACACTGTTTGTCCCTTGTCAAAAAGAATGTATTATTTTTATTTTAATGCCCTTATTGGAAGAAACACACTTTTGACACTACAACATATGAGATAGTCCCTTAGAAAATGGAGAAATCAATGGATTAGGAAATCTTGGGTAATTAAAGCATTTGTGCAAAAGATTGGGACCATCATTAAAAATCGTATCTTTTTTTCTGCAGTAATATTTGACAGGATGTATTTGAGATTTCAGTGTCTCTCTTTCATTTTTTTATTAAGTTCATGGTGATTTTATTGTCATCCTTGGAGGCTTCATTGTGGCAAAAATATCATATTTTAAGTTACAACCATCATGTAATTCAGTATCATTCCACTTCATTTGAGACTGTCAAATAAAGCTACCACAACTCAGTGCACAGTATGCTGAGTAAAAGTCCTCAAGTGGAGAACAAGGGCATCTGCACATTAAAAAGATTCCACTTGCTCTAATTCTACAAGACTTTCATGTGTCTGTGAACCTGATAGAATGACGATAAAATGTCTTGCAAAAGCCACTTAAAAATTCCTTAAGCTCAAAGAGGAAAAATTGGATGTAGTTCTACATACCTCTTACCACGAGTGATTTTGTTATTTAAGCAACAAGAAATGACAGACTATGCAGCAGTGCTGATTAATGGACACCTTGGGTGTGTAGCGAGGCATGAAGTGAAGCTGATGCAAACAAGAAATACATTAATCACAAGAAGTTCAGAATCCTGAAGCAACTTATTGTCGCTCTGTAATGAATAGTTTCTACATATAGGAAAATACTGCTTATGCTTAATTTTACTGCTGTCGTATGCATTAAGGTTTTATGGCTTTTTTTTTCTGTTTTAAAATGTGAATTATACATGTAGCTTGGAAAAATTAATAGTTTTGAGCATACCTACTTTAAATAGGTAGAGGTTAAAATCTTTAAGCACTGTTGAAAATGTAATTTCATATATATATAGATATCTATAGATAAATATAAATAGATATATATACTGCAGTTTTGTAATAAATATTGTATTTACATACATTTAACAAAAAAATAGTCCCCTGTATATGAGATTTTGCTTTAAGAAAAGTATAAGCTTGGCTAAGAAAGTAGCAGCAGAGAAGAACCTTCCTTTCTGTTATCACCTTGAATGTTCTTTCTCTTTACTTGCCTATACATTTGTCTCCTATTAGCAAGTTATGTTTGTTTGACAGTGAGGCTTCTGCTTAATGAAAATCATTATATATATATCTTACCAACAGGAGGGGAACACAAATTATTTCTTAACTAGCCAATTATAATATTTTAATCTTTTACACCCTAGGGAGACCATTATGCTTTAACATATACTGTACATTTATTTCTTCTGTATTTCTCTATTAAACTTTCTAAATAAGGGCCTGCTATACACTTTCGCATACTAAATTAATGTAAATATGTATACTATTCTATTCATACTAGGGATGACACTGTCTACCCCTAAAAAATAACTTCTCACAAAAAGAGTAAAGGGTCTTTAAATTAAATCTGACTGGTTCCTGAAAGATTCAGGAAATACTGAAAAATCAACTTTCCCAAGCCACTGAGTATTGAAAAACCAAAGTCTGTGCGATGGCTCATGACAGCTTCATTCTAAAAAAGTGTTTCATGATTTTGCAGATGTAGTGTTCAAAAGTGCAGCTGACGATCTGCATGACATGTTTTATGTAATAATGTTCCATTACATTCAGCTCATGACATTTTCTGATCTTCTCCTTCCTATAACCAAGATACTTCTGTGTCATACAAAATGTATTTAATTTATTCCTGTTCCTTAGCAATGAACAATGGCATTTGAAAAATTCCAAAAGAAGCTTATGTTTCCACCTGGTAGCACATCTGTGTCATTAATATGTTCCTGTGTGTATCAGCAAGGTTATAGGTCAACACAGAGTTCTCTTGAGAAATTGCAGTAGATCTTGCTAAGGTCACAAAGTTCACCCCTATGGGGAGATGTTAGTGTTAGGGGACTATATCAGGCTTCTTTCATTGTGGTGCTGAGTTTTGGCTTGACCCATCTTACCCCTTGGCTGTACAAATCTTTTTACTACAGATATTTCTTTCCCATCGTCCTTTCACTTAGGTCAGTATTTGCTTGTGTATTAATTTTTTTTATGATGTCTGCCTTAAAGATGAATCTTCCAAGGGAAGTTAGAAATCCTCTACAAGCTCTTCAGCAAAGAATATTTTTTCTGTCAGTAAATAGCTCAGCTAAGACTTTTGTCTTGGAATGCATTTTAGAAAATAAAGTTAAATCATTTATTTAATTATACTAGGGGTAGAATAAGGTACATCAGGAAAAATATATCAATTACATAAAGCTCTGAAAAAATCCACTGTTTATAGTGCAATTTTGTCTAGCTGCATTCAACATTTTCATAATTCCATTAGAATTTTAAGTATATTGTCTGTTGCCTTCTATTAGTGCTGTCAATCCCATTTACACAATCATTAAAATTTCTATCCCCAATAGCCTTAACCCAAATAACTACACAGTTACTTAAATTTATTACATTATTAACATTTTAGGGTATTTTCCTGCTTGCATTTTCTCTAATTATTTTCTTACTCTATTCTTTTTTTAAAAAGTCAGCTTGCTTTTAGAGTTATGATGTTTTCTGAAACTTCAATGGACCCAGAAATCTGCAAGAGCAAAAATTGCTTTACAGTCATAACAAAATCTTTTAGTGAGCTTTGGTCCTGTCCTATATCATGCAATCTGCTAGAAATTGCTCATAGAAATTGCTAATATCCAATTGCATTTTTTGACCACTTCCAAGCACTGCAACAGTGTTTTCATGGAACTGCTTTATGCCTAGTATATCTTTTTTGTTATAACTACTCTGAGATTTTTACCTTGTAATTAAAGACAGGGGGTTTTATTCAAGTACATAATTGGCGTTTGTTGGTGCTGAATTTAATTTGATTTTGTCTTTTAAAATGTGAATTTGATAGTTAATTTAGCAAACATTGTCATGACTTTCCACTTACTATGACTTTATTAGTATTTTCAAAAGCAAAAGCCTTAGAACAGGTCCCTGTAGATCTCCACTGCTGACCTCTATACACTGTGAAAGCAGTGTAATTATTCCTATCCTTGATTTTCTATCTTCTAACTAGTAATTAACTTACAAGACTGATGGTTTCCCTCTTTATGTTTTTTTTTTTTTCCATTTTTCCAAAATCTTTAATTGAAGAATGTTGTCAAGTACCTTTGAGAAAACTAATTGGACTTTTTTGACACTATCTCTCTTGTCCTCACACTTTTTGAGTCTTTAAAAATTCTTTATATTCAGACTTTCTTTTATAAGAACCAGGATGATTTTTCCATAATATTAGTTTTAATCCTTAGGAAGAACAATCTCATTCTTCCATTCTGTATTACTTAGATATGTCTTACTGGTTACCATTTCATCATGTCCTCCTCAAAGTATTTTGAAAAACAAACCACCATTTTAAATTCAAAATTTTCATCATGTTCCTTGACATGTTGTCATTTCTACAGAAAAACAAACAAGAATCACTGCATATTATTGATGAGCTATCATAATTACATGGCAAATGGCTGTTCAAACAAAGGCTCACATGTGCCTCACAAAGAATGGAAGATAGAGGCATTAGTGAGAGAGCAGAGACTGGGTACCACCTGTGGTCTAAAACAAATAATTCTACTTAATCTGTAAAATTATAAATTGGATGTGCCAACAAACCCCCACATTAAAGCAAGTACAATCAAACCATCCTTTTTTTTGTGGTTGGATGGTTGTGCTTGAGCAGAAAGTCAGGCTCCACACTGATGCTATCACAGAAATAGTCTCTTCCCTGTCTATCTCTACAAGAATAGTGGAAGATCATAGACTAATAGAATGTTAAGGGGTAGGAATGGACTTTAGAAATCATCTAGTCCCCTTCTGTCATGGGCAGGGCACACCTCTCACTAGACCAGTTGCTCAATGCCTGATCCAATCTGGCTTTGAGCACTGCCAGGGTTGGGACATCTGCAACCTCCCTGGGCAACATGTTCCAGTGTCTCAACACCCTCACTGTAAAGAATTTCTTCCTAATATCTAAACTAAATTTCCCCTCTTTCAATGTGTACTCCTTGTCCTATCACCACAGTTCCTGATAGTCTCTCTCCAGCTTCCCTGTAGCTGTCCTTCAGATCCTGGTGCTGAATTTAATTTGATTTTGTCTTTTAAAATGTGAATTTGATAGTTAATTTAGCAAACATTGTCATGACTTTCCACTTACTATGACTTTATTAGTATTTTCAAGATACTGGCAGGTTGCTAAGTAGTCTCCATGCGATCTTCTCTTCTCTGGGTTGAACAGCTTCAACTTTCTCTGCCTCTCTTCGTAGGGGAGGTGCTCCAGCCCTCTTATGAACTTCATGGCCATCCTCTGGACTTGCTCCAACACCTCCATGTCCTTCTTATACTGGGGACACCAGAACTGTATGCAGTACTCAAGGTAGGGAAAGGAAAAGATTATTCAGAATATGTACAGCAGGAGAGAGGGACCTTTAAAATGCTACAATGAAATTCACAGCATTATGGGCAAGAGCTGAATCCAATATGTAGTCAACCAACATTAGTAAGATTCATTTATACATTAGGAATTAATCAAGGTGAGTATAGATTGGTCCTTTCTTGGATCAATCTTGCCTCTTAGTGAATTCAGATACTGAGAATTAAAAGGTGTTTCTACTTCACTTCAACAGTTTTGAGGTTTTTTGATATGAATCTTGCAATTTCTATAACAGCAACTCTACCTATTTGCATGCTAAAAACTAGTGAGACTTATGACGATGAAGGATGTTGAAGACACAAAAAGATTACCAGCATGCTAAGTAACAGAAGTACTAAATTCTCTTTTTTTTTTAAATTGAATAAATGAGTCCTAATATAGTCTATGCTCCCTTCAGAAAGGTTCAATAGGAGATAAAAAGTTGATCAAAAATAACTGCCAGTCATGTTTATAAATAGTCGTTGTTCCTTGCACTTATTTAAACCAGCACAAGCAAAACGTATTCCATCATAAACTTGTCCTTTATAAATCACCCTCTGCAGGTGAAAAGCAAAGAACATACAAGTGACCCTTCCAGCCTCATGAAGATTTACATTGGTCTCCGGGGGAATATCATACATGAATGATACTACCAACTGATATTATTTCTCCCCTGTGAATCTATAAATGGAGAGATAGAAAGGCATAGATTTCAATTTTCAATGAAGAGCTTCATAGATCAAAAATCACAAAGCCATCCAAAGGTGAAAGCTGGGTACAACACCACTACAAAAAAAAAATCAAGGGATGCCAGCTTAATTATGTCTGTGTTTCAGAGCAGCTTTCCTGCTCTGGGCTGTGACCTACACTGGATCTGTGTGGTCTGTAGAAGGAGTTGGGATTGAAGCTGTGATTCCTGCTCCTGATTTGTTTCATGCTATTGACAAAATGACATATCCAGTTGATCTATAGAGTTTAAATTGCTTTATCTTATGAGGTGGCAATGTAACCTTCCTCACAAACACCTTTGTTCGGGTGCTATTTCACTGTGGGAAGAGACTTTGCAAGCAGAGATGCAGTCCACAGTACACATATTGCCTGTTCACATGCTCACTGCCATCCTCCTTTGCCTTAAACTCTCTTTAAACAGTAATATTCAGTTGTCGTCTTCTGTTTGTGAGAGGTTTTAGGGGTGTACAGCTTTTAATGAAGACGAGTATTTTCTTCATGTAATCCTTGAGTCATTAGTGCCATCTCAACTTCTCTCTGTGCAGAAACTTATCTCATATGGCTCCAGGTTAAATATTCTTACACTGTTCAACAGCACTTTTTTTCCTGTAAGAATCAGTGAAGATTACACAGCAGGGATTCATGAAATCAAAACCATAAGTCACAGACAGGTGACCACTCGGGTTATGGTTTGCTGCAGAGCCATCCATAAACAAGTTTTCCTACCTTCTCTGGCCAGACTCGGTAGTGTGGGATATACCCAGTCAGCCCACAGTGCCAGTGAGTTTGGGCTTTTTCTTTCTTTTTTTCACACTTGGGCTTTTTCCTTTGTCATGCTTTAGAATTCAGGCATTGATTTTTTTCTTGTAAAGATTGTTAAATTGAGCCCTGATGTTTTCAATGTTAAGGGGTTGGAATATATATATATATATATATATATAATGCAAATATATAATATATAATGCAAAAAATAAATCTGAGCCTTTGCAGTAAAATATTTTATTTCTACTATAATCTTAATTTTCAACAATCCCTAGCTTACCATTTGGAAGTAATTTTTTTTATCCTATTTACTATTATGTTTTGAAAATATTTTCTTTAGTATGTCTGAAGAGCTTGTGTTTAATGACGCTCAAATTCTTAGAAGAACCTGATTAAGTTTCAGTTTTATCATTAATCAATTAACATCTTGTATGGTGGGGGGAGTTACAATCTTTATATAAACAGTACAGAAATAGCTGTACTCCTGTTTTATTGATTACTGTGTTGTACTTAAATGTTTGGAAATATTTCAGCAATGCTCTTATACAAAAGATGTGCCAACCCCAGAAGAAATCTGTTTCTTCCAAGTCATAGAAGTGTAGTTACTTTCTCTAACAGTTCCAGGGTTGATATAAACATTTTGACAGAAAATATTTGGTGGAGAATGCAGTGTAAAACTATCTGAGAATAAATGTCCTGTGACTTGGAACACAAGATGCAATTTTCTTTGCGTAGAGGTAAAATGAAGTGATGACAGAGTTCGTAAAACCTATTCTCCTCCCAAAATTGCAATTTGACCTTGCTTTTCAAGAGGAGTCTTTCAAAAAGTTGAACTTGACAGTGTAAGAAATTTCACAGGCTTTTGTCCATAAACTGTCAGTTGCAATAGGAAAATGCACGAATTCTTCTTTAGTCTTCTGTACGTTGGAGTTTTTTTCACTTTTACTCTTCCAGTTCTCTCCCCCATCTCACTGTGAGGGGAGTAAGTGAGTGGATGTGCAGAGTTTAGTTGCTGGCTTGCATTAAACAACAGCTTGGTACCAGGGGACTCCCCTTGTTCACATGAGTTCCTTGTAAAATGAAGTGCAAATATCAAAGCAGGATATTACATGTTTAACCTCTGTAGTGCGACAACTTGTCAAAGCAATATAAATAAAAGGCTTTGTTTCCACACATTTCTAAGAGCTGCTCATGCCATTTAGATTGTATTTACACAGAGCAAGAATTTAGCATTGTAAATGAAATCATTGAAATATTGTATATTACACCTCTTAGCAAGGTAGGTATACCCTGTAGCAGCCTCAGGAAATAATGAGTAAGCTGAATGGTTTGCCTTACAGCACCGAATTCTGCTTAAATTAAATTATAAAATACAGGCTATAGTTATCGAGCAGACTGCTCAAGTCCAATAAAAGGTAAAAACTCTGAAGCATAGACATGTATCTGCCTCCATCTCCGAATGCTAAATGTGTTGTACAAAACATATTGAGGCAAATCCTCACTTGATGTTAATTGGTGCAATTCCTAGAACTGAATGGACCTACCCCAACTAGTCAACTCCATCAATTATATAAAATAATTTTCCTTCTTATAAGGAGAGCATTGAAATACTTACACCTCATGTAAGATTAAAAAAAAAAAAAAAGAAAGAAAGAAAAATACTCTTAAAGAAATTAGCAAGCCCTGGGAATGAAAGTGGAAATAAAACACTAAAGAAAAAAAAAAAAAAAA
>VZSE01007029.1:875702-908509 GCA_013398275.1 Promerops cafer | reverse complement strand
AAAAAAAAAAAAAGAAGAAAAACAAGAGAGAGTTTTCAATTATCTATTTCAAAATTCCAAAAAGCTAAGTAAGGGAAGGCAAATATTGTACTGAGGCTACTAGATTCTAATGTATAAATTAAGGATCATGCTGGGATGACAGCTTGCTGATGGCACATTTAATTAGTTGAGTCTAGTATGTAGTGACATTATGAGGAGATTTAAAGCCACAGAACAATGGCACAGGAAGTGTTATAACTTCAAAGTAAGGCAAATTGGACAGAACCTATTGAGCTACTCAAGCAAATCTAGGGGACCCTCTGTAACTGTAAACTTTATTTAATTTCCTGAATTAATTTAGAAAAAGTTAACAAAATAAAGGATGAAGAATGCTTTGCGGCAAAATGAAAAGTACCATCAGCTAACCACAAACACAGAAAAAAAAAAGCTGATAATCAAAGCTCTCTGAAAAGGCTTTCTCCTAAGGTAGTATAGCTCATTTCAATGTTCCCCAGTGTAGTGTTTCAGTAAGTGATATATATTAGAAAATGTTGCTCCTGGCTATGTTTTAAAACCACGTCTGTGACCGTTCCTATCCCCATCCCAAGTATTGAGTCCTCCATGTTCAAAATTGGTCTTCTGAATTGCTCAATGAGTGCTGTTTTTCACAGGTTATAGTATTATAGGAGAGGGAAATGAAGGGACTGTATTTATAGTTAATAAGCAAAAACAGAGTTTGATATGTTATAATGCTATTGATTTTTAAAAACATCATGGATCAATGAGTGATCTATTCTCTATAGCTTCATAATGGGACTTTTTAAAATGTGGGGAAAATTTATTTATTGTATTTCTATTGTGCCTTTTCTCTTTTGCCTGTATCAATATTTGAATTGGGTAACTGTAACAGGTAGGTATCAGCTGTGCCATACAGCAGCCTATGCTGGGAGTCACTGAGGCATGAAGCAGTCTGCAGCCATAGTAGAACTCAGGCCGATTCTGAAATTAACAGTTTTATACAGAGATTAATTTCTCCCACGTTTTTACTCCAGATTTTGCTGTTGACTTGCAAACAAGATTAATGACATCTTCAATGTCCTTTTTCAGTTTTTGATTTTTTCTCTTTTTTTCAGATTTAAAAAAGATGAAAAACAGACAAAGAGATGTTTTAAAAAGCTGGGGCATTGAAGGCTTTGCAGGTTTATTGTTTTGGTTTGCTTTTTAATGTATTCTGGGCTGGAACCCTGAATGCCAAGGTTTAGCTTCCAGCACTATTTTTGAAAACGGTTGAGTTATAAACTTCCACAGAAAGGGTTATAATAGAAACACTGACAGGCATTTAACTATAACAGTAGTAGCAGGGTTGTTATAATAATTGGATTTGGGGTGGAATACAAAGCTACATTTATGGATTCTTTCTGCCTTGGGGGAGCCATTCATTTCTGTCTGAAACAGCTAAGGCAAAACTTAACATCAGCAATAGGAAAAAAGACACTAGAAAAATGAATGGTTTCATCTCTATTAGCTCCAAGAAAACAATTGTTGCTTGATAGATTTAGTGATGCATGAAATATCAAAGCCTACATCTGGGAATCATCACAAAAAGAATAAATTGATTTATATTGACTGTCTTACATTGTTGCTTTAAGCTAAAATGTGGAGGTTCATATTTGACACAATTTTTTTTCACCGAATAGTTCACTGAATAGTTCACTGGAGTGTTAAATTAAACAAAAACACCCAAACAAAACTGAAGAAATAAAGGTGGAAGCAATTAAGGGCTTAGCCTGCAGATCATCTGAGGGTCATATGGCTTAATTCAATTTACAGTACACCTTCCCTTTTTTTCATTTCATTGCCAAGTTTTTGAGATCTTGATAACATCTTAATGTTTATGCAAGTGAATGAAATTGCTTCCCTCTGTCAGATAAATAAATGAGATAAAGTCATTAACAAATTACACCCAGTAGAAGTATCAATATTGCCTGGGGTAACACAGAAAACTTCTAGAAAGTTTTTCACATCTCAGGATATGTTTTAGTGTTATATCCTTGTCAAGCCTCTAGTTTTTGTATGTATCCCACTACCTCTTTAAAATACCCATTATGCTGTCTCGTTACTGACTCTCCTTTAACTGAGAAAGTTAATTTGTATTTGAAGTAGGAAAGTATGCCAGGTCATATCTGGAATTCAACCCAGTGGACTTCA
Source organism: Promerops cafer (assembly GCA_013398275.1). NCBI lineage: Eukaryota > Metazoa > Chordata > Aves > Passeriformes > Nectariniidae > Promerops > Promerops cafer. The sequence goes on along the minus strand of VZSE01007029.1, from coordinate 906,322 downwards.
TTGCTCCAGATATGTAAGCAGTGTGCACTATGACTCCTATCAAAAAATAGTTTTGATCAGTTGATAAGGGGCAATTTTATTTTTTTGGAAATCCATACTTACCATGACCTAGATTATGATGTTCAGTTATCAGTTAGACTCAACCAGAGAACTTCGATTAAGATACAGTTAAGCATCTTTAAAACTCAGCTTAAGCAGCAGGACTTGATGAGATAAAGCCAAAGTAGAATTTGTATTTAAGGATGCCTGCATCAAAAAGTGTTTGTAATGACTCTGCATTTTCCAAGTCTTTGAGTAGAAGAAAGGTTGTTCAGTGACGTACATGGGATCTGTCCTCTGTCCCTGGACTGGGTTGGCAACTTGAATTCCTTTCAGTACATCACTAGGTAAAATGAAAGTTCTGCTAGGCAGCATATTCAGAAAAATTATTTCAATTATAATTAAAAATAGCTGTTATGAGCTTTATATGAGTCTATTTTAGTTCTATTCTGACACGGAATGGCACAGCACTGAACACAGCACTGAACAGACACTGGATTACACTTTTTAATTATTTGACAAGAAGAGGAATATCTTGACCCTGTCCAGTTAATTTGGTACCCTACGCGTGCTGACTGCTTACACTGCTGCTGCACAGTATACACTCAAAGACAGGTGTGAGACTCAGCAAGGGGCTGCCTCCTGCTCTTGGACAAGAAGGTGGAGCAAAGGTAGAAGGGAATCTTCTCTCAGAGCAGTTTCACCAACCCACCACAGGAGTCTGCATAGTTTTTATAAGTAACTTAATTCAAGTATAGGAAGTGCAATTGTGAGCTGAGATTTTACACATGATAAATCATGAATCATTAATTCCCTTTTAAATGCTTTAAGAAGTAAACTAAAAATTTTAGCTTTAGGATTAGTTTTAATTTTGGTTATAAAGGTGCTTGTTGGAGCAGTGTAATCTGCCTTTGTATTAGTTCTGTCAAACCTTGTTTTCTAAATTAGTCTCTGTGTTTGAAGTGTCTTTTTTTTTCTTGCATCCTAAGGATATATTCATAAAAATGACAGTGTAGTAATCTGTTAGCATCCCCACAGTGCTCTTCATAAGTGAGTGCTGCCTTTCGTCTTGGGACTGAATAGTTGCTGCTGAGCACAGTAATTCATTAGACAAATGTTGCTACAGGAAACCTAACTAAAGAATTTGTTATATGGCACTTTCAAGTATCAAACTGCTAACATAGTTGGTTAACCAGAAATGTATAAGAAATTATATTTATAGCCTATGTAAATATTGAATGCAAGTGAAAAACCAGAAAATTTCCAAAAGTTGAATTGTCTGACTGTTAATTTAAACAAGTTATGAAAATGGAAATAGATGTAAAAATCTTCCTGATAATTCTTTTGTTTTAAAATATTTTTCTATACAGATTTTACTGCCATCTACTTTTCCAGGATTAGTATTATTACTGGAACTGCACCATTTTGTTTCCATCTCTTCCTGAGAGAGGTTTCCAGGACCAGCCCTTGCACATGCTGCCCTTTCTCGTCTCTGCTTGTGTCTTCTGGTCCTCTGAGAATACAGCTCTGAAAGTGGCAAGCATGGCTGGATTGTGAACACATCCCCGAGATGCTGCTCCAAGAAAAGGGGCAGCGAGACCAAGCCCATCAGAATGTGTGCCCTGCTCCAAGAAAAGAAAAGGAATGATGCAGCTCAGGAATGTGGTGCTGTAGGAAAGTGGCCAAAAGCTGCTGAGCTCAGCAGAGAAGGCACAGCGCAGAGTAAAAACCCCAGCAGAGTCTGACCCCACTGCAGCAGAGAGGCATCGCAGCGTGGTATTGTGTGGTGTAGATGATCTAGCTTTTGATAATTTTTTTTCCATTGTCTCAGGCTCAGGGATGGGAGAGGGACCCAGCAGGGCAGGAATGTTGTCCATCTTGTCTTTATTTGCGAAAATGTGCTCTACACTGCAGCCAAGGGGAATGGTCCTTCCTGCAGTCTCTGGCAAAATGCACCCAGGGAGACATGAGAGTGACACATGGGGTTCTGGAGTTGGAGATAAAAAGGACCTGAGGTCTGTTACACCACAACTAAAAAAGAGATCTTGGCAGCTTATGAAGGGGTTTGACCTATTTCAGAAGTGACTGGTACTGAACAACAGCTCCTCTTGGCCTCCTGGCTGCCAATGCTGGGCTGGATGTTCAAAGGTAAAGTCCCTTCCACACATCATGCCACAGATGCCACATGGAGCAAGAGGATCTCTTTGATATACACAGCAAGCTTGGATAAGAAATCCCAGTTACCCAGGGATCTCTAAGATCATCATGAATTGGTCTTAAGGTGAAAATTCCAGGTCATAAGAAGAGGAGGAGAAGAAGGTAATGTGCGAAGGAGGCCACACCATATAATCACCTACCTGAAAATAAAAAGCAATACACTCTCTTCACTGACTTTTCCTGCCATATCATAGGGCCAAATTGAAAATGGAAAGCTGCTGTATGGAGGAAGTTCTATGTGGTGAGTCACAGAAGCTATTGAGGGACAAGGTGGATCAAATCAGGCTGAAGAGCTTAAAGTCGTCCACTTGGCTTGAGATATTGCTGAATGAGAGAAGTGGCCAAGACTCTACCTCTAAGCTGACTCTTGAATGGTTGGTAGCAAACACTCTTTTGGCCTGTCTGGAAAGATGGAAAAAAGCCAATTGGCAGCAGAGAGGAAAACCCACCTGGGCTAAGAGTGGCGAGACATCACTGCCAGGGTAGAGAAGCTGGCTGTAAAAGTCCATCTTGTAGATGCGCACATACCCAAGGGTCAAGTTACCAAAGAGCATTGCAACAGTGGACAGGTGGATCAAGCTGCCAGGATTAAAGTGTCTTAGATCTTGACTGGAAGTACCAGGGTAATAATTTCTGGCTTGGTGGGCTCATGATGCCTCAGGTCATCAGGAAAGCGATGTGACATACAGATGGTCTTGTGATCAAGGGATGAACTTACCATGGACATTATATCTCAAGGCTATTGTAACTGAAACGTGTGCTGCAGTCAAGCAGGCCAAGCAGGTAAAGTTCCTGTGGTATGGGGGACAATGGTCAAAACATTATAAGAAATATGGGGAGGCCTGGCAGATAAATTGCATGACACTGTTTCAAACCTGCCAAGGCAAGAACTATGTGCTGACAATGGTGGAAACAATCACTGAATGGTTGAGGATGTACCCCATGCCTCACACCACCACACAGAACACCATTTTTGGTCTTGAAAAGAGTCCTGTGGTGACATATCACTCCGGAAAGAATTCATTTGGACAGTGTGACTCATTTCTAAAACACAGTTTTCCTCCACTTCCAAATCACGTCTTGATTTTTAATGTCGTGATACTGCAATTTCCTAGGAACATGTATACTATATATATAGTGTATACACTATACATATGTTCACGTATAGCAAATGAACATTAAATTGCTCATGATTGCTGAAATTTTCATGTAAGTTTTATGTCCAGTGTTTCCCTACTTGAAATCTACCCTTTCCTGATGAGAAATTAGCCACTAAGTATGTAAGAATATACACACAATTGTATCTGTTAAACTGAAGGTCTGTTAGGACCAGAAATTAAGAGAGGATGTGGATAAGACTATAAGGATGGATTGACACCTTTCTGCTATGTATTCACATGGTAGTTCTGTGGAAGAAGTAAGTCTTTAGAGAGTGAGCCTTAGAAGTAAAAAAGTATTTCGTTCCTAAACATGTCCTTGGGTAGGCAGGTAAGGCTCATACTGAGCACTTAGATGCCTGCACTTTTTCTATAATGGTGGAGGAAGCAAGTCCTCTTCAGAGAGAGATTGTGTCTTAAATTTTCTCTAGACCAGTCATGAAGAGCACTTCAGGGATGATGGGATACCTTCTAATGATATTATTCCTAAATCAGGCACCTCAGGTAAGTGCTTAAAACACAGCAGGATAAATAGCTCTTCTCTTGGATGATTAGATAATCATCCACGTAGGAGTCCAGAGGGTCTATGGTGTTCATGGCTGTCCAAGAGCCCAAGGCTCTGAGAAATCAAGTTCCTCTCTGCTTTATTTCTAAAAGGGAGAAGGAAAGAAAATCTCCGGCAGAATAAGCAGCTGAAATTCTCAGAGCAAAGCCCTTGTGGATTGAATTTTCCTTTCCTCTGACTTCACATGCTGGGGGGCTCTAGAAGAAACTGAGATGTTCAACCCCTCAAATGAAAAAAACCTCTCATTTAAGAGGGAAAGGAGTAGATATGAGGAGAAAAATAATTTGAAGAATTATGATTCTGAGTTGCTAAATGTTTGGATTGCCTAGATTAGAATTTATAGCTTTTATTAATCTGCACAATATTGGAATATAAGATGATTCAAGATCTTTTGCACCCTCTGAGTAATTTTTTATTTTTTCTTAATATAGTCTTTTTTCACAATGCATTTTTCTGTCATTTTTAGCATAAAATTTAATGATTCAGTATACAAGAGTACACTTAGGAGGCCAGTTTATCTCTAGAGTCTGGGCATGTGGATCTGATTTGAACAAAGATAAATGGTCTCATTTTATTACAGGAACTTTTCATTAATAATGCCAGGTATGTCATGTACATTATAACAGGTTCATTGCATTTGGTTCTTTTGACATTTTATGAGGCAGTGGTAATGAAAGTTGTGAGCTGCTACATGGCTTTGTGTTAAAGAAAACAACACTGCAGATTATTTACAAAAGTCTATTAAAAATGTCAGATAAATAAATGAGCTATTTTTGCAAGATGTTACAAATTCAATAAGGAACTGAGAAGAAGGTTTCTTAGAACTTCTTTCATAGGACTTCTGAAAATTATTCACGCTAAAAATTTTATTACTCTACAATGAAGTCATTCATTGCAGTTATCAGTAGATAACTGAATAATTAGTAATCTGGACTTTGTGAACCACATAGATAAGATTGTAAATTAGGCTTTAGTGTGTTCCTATATTTTCTCTTCATATGAAAGCAAATTTCTTAATTTGTAGCTGCTCTGGGATTTAAACAATGTGAGTTTTGGTATTTTTTTTTGTTACATCTAAGTTCTCATCTTTGGTTAAATACAACAAAAAGAATCCAAGTCATACCACTAGGAGTAGTACTAGTGGGAAATCTAGTCCTTTGAAATTGACACAATAATTTGTTCTTGTAATATTAGACTAAGTCACCAATTGGTTTACATTCATAAGTAATGTGCAAGTAGTGAAAGAATGAGGAAGAGAATATATTTAACATAAATTTAGGAGATAGGAGTCTACTTTTTTACACAGTTTTCCAGCTGACTGAAGAATGATACTGGAAATTGTAGTGTAGCACTTATCTATAGGATAAGGCACATAATCTATCAATCTTCTATAATGATTTTTTAATTTAATATCTCTAAATTTCTGTTAAACTTAAAAGTGTTACATTTCAGGGAAGAATTTTCTGGGTTATGACAAAGCTCAACAGCTCATTCCATAAAAGAAGTGTGACAAGGTATTGTCATGTCAATGGCTGCATCATTACAGATTGTGGATTAATTGTGCTTCCACTGCCACTTTAAACAAATGAGAATAATTGTCTGGTGGGAAGAAAAAATCTTTGCTCACATCTTGACAGAAAAAGGAAGCTATTAGCAAAATATAGAACAGGAAATACATACAGTGCAGAAAATAACTATATTTCAGTTACATTATGATGTGTGGATTTGGAAAGTTTTCTCAGTCAGAAAATCTCCACTTAATAGACTGAAGAAGAGCAGTAAGAGTTTACAGAAATGTCTCTAATGGGAACTGATATTTGAAAGCAAAGGCTAGTGGGGCTGATTACTTTTCTCATTAGGCAACGTCTCTAACAAAATAAATCAGATGTTGCTATATAACATTTCACATATCTGTCAAACTGAAGGATATAATCTGGAAACGCACCATGAGATTAGCATAGATACGTGCAGAATTGGAATCAACAAACATTTTCATCCCATACTAATTGACAAAAAGCAGTGTCACTGCTGTACACAATTTCATCTGCAATTATTATTAGAAGGACAACTGAAAACATTGTGAACTACAAATTTCTTCTCATGTTTTGATGTCAAGTTCTGCCCAAACCAATGTCTGCAGGAAGCAGATTTTTCCTTTTTTAATACTTTGCAATATATCCTTTGGTAGTATCTTCCCCTTTCCAGAGTAAAAGGTTAAATGAGATCCTTTCCCTTCATAGTTCTGGGCAGCTGTGCAGACAAAGTGTAAATGTTTCTCAGGAGGGAGTGTGGAATGATCTCAGCATGCTGGCAGAGACTCCAGTGTGTTGGGTTCAGTGCCACAGAGCAAGATGGGGACAGAGAACACAGGGCCCTTAGGCCAAAGTCATTTGCTCCAGGGTCTCTGTGCAGCTAGCAGGGAACAACATCCTCTTCCAGAGGTGACTGAGGGCTCCTGATCAGGGGCTGCTCTGAAGCTGTTCTGTGCTGAACAAGTAACAAAATAATCAAAGACAAGGTGAGGCAGAGGGAGAGGTACTAGGGCTGTGCATGGGGCTGCTTGTAGCCAAAATGAACATTTAATTCTTTCAAGCAGAAAAGTATAGTTTTAACTGGCAAGATGAAGAAAGTCTCTGTGATACGTTATTTTCTTAGCACTACAAGCATGTTTTGGTAGGAAGACCTAAATTCAAATCAGTGCTTTAAGTAAAGGAAAAGAGCAAATCTTGCTGTCTCTTCTTTATGCAGTGTGAATGCTCAACAAAGCACTGTGTTTATGTGCATGGCAACATCAACATGGCCATTTGGGAATATAGCTACTTCATTGACACTTGTTCTTCTGTTCTCAGCAGCGTACCAAACACTCAGAAACTCTGGGCAAATGAACAAATATCTCTTCATTATGTTCCATTTTTGACATGCTCACCAAACATAGAAGTAGTATAAATATATGGGAAAACATAAAGATAGCAGCTCTTCTCCTATGCTTTCTTGAGTCCCTTCAGCCTCACCTCTCCTTAAATGTTTCCAGCTTTGGTACAAGACATTGAGAGTTGACGCTGGGGCTGGTAATCACTTCATTGTTGATGGGTGACATTTGACAGGTTTTTGACAGTTTTCGTTTATCCGGCTGGCACATTTTGTGCAGATGTACCTTCAGCAAAGCTCCTAGCACTAGCTGAGCCTTATGCAAGCTTTCTGGGTTGGTTGAGGGGTTTTTATATTTTTTTCCCCTTTGTTACATGAAGCATATCTTTCTTGATAAATTAACAGTAAACAGACAATACACAACACTCTCTCCATTATCAGGCTGTCCAATGAAGCATGACATTTGGTTTTCTTGCAATTTCTAATTTAGCATAATTCATACTGAATAGTCACCAGTGTTTAAGCCTTTGTAACATTATCTAGCTTTCCCCTATTTCTGCTAATTTATCCACCTTCTGTAGCAGAGAATGGTAAAATTTAACACATACTGCTCAAGGGGCCATCTCTTGCAGTTCACAATGAAATTGGACTTCTTTTGTTTTGTTACTTGTTAATGTTCTTGTTGAAAAAAAAAAAAAAAAAAGAAAAAGTGCTAAGGCAAAACATCCTCCTCAGCCAAAACTCAGAGCATGTGTGGGGTGCTCTTATAGAAGTGGTCACCTAAGTGACTACATCAATGAGCAATGGAAGGGCTGCAGACATCATTTTTCCGGACTTCTGCAAAGCCTTTGACATGCTTTCCCAGAATATTCTTCTCTCTAAATCAGAGAGATGAATTCAATGAGTAGATTGTTAGATGGATTAGAAATCTACTGAATGGTTGCATCTGGAGGGTAGTGGTCCACAGCTCAGACTCCCAATGGACACCAGTGACCAGTGTTGTCCCTTAAGGGTTGATATTGAAACCAGTGTTACTTAATATCTTCACTAATGACTTAGGTGAAGTAATTGAGTGCCCCCTCAGCAAATTTGCAGATGACACCAAGCTGAGCAGTGGTAAACACACCTGAGGGATGGGATGCCATCCAGAGGGACCTGGACAAGCTCAAGAAATGAGCCCATAGGAAACACATGAAGTTCAGCAAGGCCAAGTTCAAGGTTCTGCACCTGGACTGGGCTAACCCAGGTATCACTCCAGGCTGGAGGATGAACAAATCTGAAGCAGCCTGGCAGAGAAAGACCTGGGGTGCTGTGGGTGAGAGGCTGGACATGACCCAGCCATGTGCCCTTGCAGCCCAGAAAGCCAAATGTGTCCTGGGCTGCACCCAAAGCAGCGTGGGCAGCAGGTGAGGGAGGGGATTCTGCCCCTCTGCTCTGCCCTGGTGAGACCCCACCTGCAGTGCTGCATCCAGCCCTGGGGTCTCCAGCACAGGAAGGACATGGACCTGTTGGAATGAGTTCAGAGGAGGCCACAGAGATGATCAGAGGGATGGAGCACATATCCTGTGAGGAAAGGCTGAGAAAGTTGGGATTTTTCAGCCTGGAGAAAAGAAGGCTTCAGGGGGACCTAATTGTGGCCTTCTAGTACCTGAAAGAAGCCTACAAGAAGGTTGAAGAGAAACTTTTTAAAAGAGCATGTAGTGACAGGATAGGGAGGAATGGCTTCAAACCAAAAGAAAGTAGGTTTATGTTAGATATTAGGAAGAAATTCTTTGATGTGAGGCACTGGAGCAGGTTGTCCAGAGAAGTTGCGGATGCCCCTCCTTGAAAGTGTTCAAGGCCAGATTGGACAGGGCTCTGAGTGACCCGGTTGAGTTGATGATTCCCCACCCTGTTCAAGTGGTTTTCAACTAGGTGATCTTGAAGGTCCCTTCCAACCCAAGCTATTCCATGATGGTATGATCTTTTATTCACTGGTAAGGAAATGAGTGGTTACTGCTTCACGTACCAATATTCTGCTTAATGCATGCAAAGGTACATAATGAAAGAGAAAGCAATTATCAGAGCAACATTTCAAATTATAACAATTCTCACTAAATAATTAAACACCCTATTTACACTAATCAGTGACTGTACTGGTGGGATTCATCATACCATGATGAAATCTCTAGTTTCAATGAGAAGATCTCCTAACATAGGTAACATTTACAAAACATTGGCACAAGCTGTGCTGCAGTTCAAAAACCATGTGTGTTCTCGTGTGTAAAGGAAAAAGATGCAGGATAGTAGCTAAAAATATTAGCAGTGGTAGGGAAACAGGATAATTAAAAGATAACTAGGAAGATAATTAAATGAAAACAGAGACTAACCTGATGTGCTTTAGGCTAAGTGCAATAATTAATCTTGATAGATGGTATATAATAAGAGCTTTCGAATATAGTCTCCTACGCTAGCTTATTATTATGAAATCACAATTCTTTGTGCAGGAAATAACTATTCTAAAGTGAAAGGTTCCTGTTAGATTTAGATTCTGTTAGATCTTCTGTGGAATTTTAGAGAGTATTTACTGAGCATTTTAGAGAGTAGGCAGGAAGAACTGAACAATTCAATTTGCTATGGAATTACCGAGGCTTGAAAATGCATAGGAATCCTCTGCTCCTTCCTGCTCCTGGCTTTCAAAAACTTTAATGAAAAATGCTGGGCTGGTTGGTCTGGAGACTAGAGAATCTCTGTGGAGGGAAAGGTCCATTGAACAGAGTGGTTAGGCACTGAAACAGGGTCCCCAGGGAAGTGGTTACAGCCCTAAGTGTGCCAAGTTCAAGGAGTATTTGGACAAAGCTCTCAGGCATGGGGTGTGATTTCTGGGGTGGTTCTGTACAAGGCCAGGAGTTTGGCTTGAAGATCCTACAGGTTGGGATATTCCATGATTCTATGATTAAAGTAACTGCAAGGTTACTTTAATCCTGTTTTGGAAGGAAACACTTCTCGGGAGGAACACTTCTTTCTATTCCAAAATATCAAAATATGAGCCTTGGGGCATTTTGCAGTTTGCTTGTTTATTTAAACAGATTTAAATAGTCATAATCGGAATCCCTATACAGGATAAATTGAGTGAAACTGCCAGTTTGTACCAATATAGAATGCAGTTATACTTGTCTGTCATTGGCTTGCCTGGCCTCATGAAAATTGCTATTTTGCAAGTTGCAGTGACCCACACGTGCCACTTTACCATCTATAAGGCATCTATATGTAGGTATCCATATAATGGAAAGCAAAGGGAAGGCTCAGAGAGAGGATGATCTGCAGCAAGGGAATGAAGGGTGCAGAATTCTGTCTGGATCTTATTCAGAAAGGTGCAACAACAAATACTGTAATAAAATTGATTTAAGAAAAGATAGAAATAGGAAGAGAAATATAATTAGCAGGTAACTCTTATGTCCCTTCAGATGCTGGGAACCCTACTTTTGTGAGGCATCAGGAAAGTCCCACAGCTTGCTCCACAGACTCCACCTGGGGAGAGATTCAGTATTCCTCACATACTTTGTTGTGTGTTAAAACAAGCATTTATCTTCTGGAAAGGTGGGGCAATGTCCACTGGAATGCTACTGAGCAGCCTGGGGCATGCCAGCACCTGCCCTACAGTGATGGGGGTTGGGGATATACCAGCTACTTGTGCTAAAGGTAATTCAGCCTTCCCAAGCCTGAATGAAGCACAAGGCCCAAAGAGCAGGGGCGACTTGCCTGAGACTATCAACTCCTCCACTGGAGTGTTTGCCCCAGGGAACCCACTACAGAGGGCTGGTTAGCTAGTACAATATTGGGTAGAACTGTAATACACGCATTACAGGTTATTTAACCTAAGATGCAGAAGTCTCTTTGACAAAACGATTTAGGCGTAAAGATAAAAAATCGAAGGTTTTGCAAGCAGGTTGTGTTCGTATATCAAAATATGATTTCTCTGAACAAGTGAGGTTAGGGTGAGAAATTTATTTGAACAAGATACAAATTAGACAGAATAATCTAAATCAGGCACCTAATACAGAGTCACACAGAACATGGACATGTTTCCTAGCAAACCACTTCTCCCAAGATTACAGCTAAACTAGCCATTAATTAGACAGTTGTTATTTGTTTATTTCACACTACTATACAGAGTAGAAAACATGACAACTGTTATTTTCAAGGCCACAGGCGAAGTTTTAAATTCTTATTCATTCATAAAAATGAACAGAAAAGCATGCCTGAGTCAGAGTAATTGTTCTCCTGCATCTGATGGACCAAAATAAGAAAGAAGTGGGAAAAGACAGTTGAACCTGGAAAGACTCTTAACATTCACTCTTTGACAATATGTCATCAAAAAGTCAATTACAAGAAATCTGTACCAGTTACCATAAACCTCCATCAAAAACACCCTTATATAGAGAGAGAATGATTTGTACTTCCTAGAGTGGGTATTTCATTAAGCACTCTTTTCTCACCTCAAAGACACAGGCAAGTCTATACCCACGAAAGAGGAAGCATCCTATCTCTATAAGGCTGAAATGCTCATCAAAATATTTGCCATGAAGTACAAACTGTACTTGAGATATGCAGTGAAACCCCATTGGAGCAGATATTTGATGCATTTTATCATTTTAGTACCCATATGCGTCAGTGCCATTCTGCAGGTAAAGAACTGATATTTATTTAGGTCAAAAAGATAAATGTGGGGATAAATACAGCAACTGTGAGTTGTACACATGGTATTCATTGCTTGCATTATTGTATCATGAAGGAGCATGGAAGGATCCATCAGCTGGAAAAATAGAACAACCAGATACAGTAGATGTTATACTTTCAACATTTTTAGATGTTATAATTTAACTTGACTTTACAACACCCTGAAACAATTTACTTTTTCTTTATGATTACATTTGCAATTTTCCTTCAAAAAATTAGCAAAGAATTCATTTAGACTGACTTGTGATAAAATAAAAAATGATGAAATCTTAATTAATAAACTAAAATACAGTGTTGATGACTTTTTCAGATTTGTATCTCTGTATATTTGTTAATTAATTAACATATTTTCTAATGTTTTGAACATGAAAAACACCATGAAAGCAGTAAGAAAAGTGTCACTTAGTCACGCTTTTGAAGACTTTAGTTGAAAGAATAAACTTAGATAGATTAGAGGGGAAATAATCTGATTAAGCAGATGGATTTAAAAGATGACAGTTGGATTTCATTAATTGTGAGGATAAGAAGCAATTCTTGCATCTTAAAAGTAGACGTAGGATCGCAGAGGAAAAATGAGGGACAGTGTTAAGGACACTGTGTGTGTAACACTGCCTTTAGCATCTACAATTAGGATAGCTACTATAAGGGTTTGGCATGGTTAGGGTTTGGTAGTGCAGGAAAGGGGGACTTCTCTGAGTAGCTGCCAGAAGCTTCCCCCATGTCTGATGAAGTCAATGCCAGCTGGTGGATGGACAGGCACTGGCCAAAACAGAGCCCATCAGTGATGGTGGTAATGCCTCAGGGATAAGACTGTTGAGAAGGAGGGGGAAAACCCCTGAACAATGGCAGCTGCAGCTGGAGACAAGAGTGAGAATATGTGAGAACAACAGCCCTGCAGACCCAAGGGCAGTGCAGAAGGAAGGGCAGGAGGTGCTTCAGGTGCTGGTGCAGAGATTCCCCTACATCCCCTGGTGCAGCCCATAGAGAGGAAGCTGTGCCCCTGCAGCCCATGGAGACACACAGGAGAGCAGAGATCCACCTGCAGCCCATGGAGAACCCCTCAGTGAAGCTGATGGGTGCCTGAAGGAGGCTGTAACTGTGGTGAGCCTCTGCTTGAGCAGGCTCCTGGCAGGACCTGTGGCCCCATGAAGAGAGGAGGCCACACTGGAGCAGATTTGCTGGCAGTATGTGTGACGCCATGGGGCACCAAAACTGGAGCAACTTGTTCCTGAAGGATTGCACCCCATGGAAAGGGATCCACACCAGAGCAGTTCATATGCTGCAGCCTATGTCATGCTGGAGAAGCTAACGGAGGACTATCCCCCACAGCAGCAACCCCACACTGGAGCAGGGGAAGGTGTGAGGAGTCCTTCCCCTGAGGAAGAAGGAGTGACAGAGATAAAGTGCAATGAACTGATCACAGACCCCATTCCCCATCCCCTTGTGTCACTGGAGGGGAGAAGGGAATTTGGGAATGAGGTTGAATCTGGGAAGAAGGGAGAAGTGGAGACAAGATGTTTTATTTCTCATTGTACTACACTGATTTGGTTGGTGATAAATCAAGTATTTTTTTCCCCCAAGTGGAGTCTGTTTTGCTTGTGGCAGTCACTGGTGATTATCACTTCCTGTCCTTATCTCCACCCACAAGCCTTTTGTATTTTCTCTTCCCCACCCTGTCCATGAGGGGAGCAATGGAGCATCTTTGCTGGGCATCTGGATTCCAACCAGAATCAACACCTACATTTCCATATTATGGTTGTGCAGCTTTTTGACTGTGCCTTCACATTGTCACACCAGCAATTTCTTTCACTAATCTGGTACTCTCTATTCTTTCATTGGTCATGCTTCTGTGAGTTTTGATCCTTACCTCTACTTATTCATCAACTCAGAGCAATCACTGACATTTGGTATATCTAAAAATAAAATTCAACACCCTTGAGTTTAATCTCTTGCGTCCTAGAGACCAGAGAGTTTCCCATGTCTTGCGGCAGCCACACATTATAGTTGAACTAGATTTCCTTCTTCCTTTCTAAAGATGTGATAAAGAATATGTCTTTATCCTGTCCTATTCACAACAGAATACTTACCTAGTCTTATCAACCTTGTCTTAAAAAAAAAAAAAAAAGAATAAAGAATTGAGACAGATTGCAGTTATCTTATCCCAGTACCAAATAAAATAATAAATAAGTGTATTTTCCTGTGAGTGTTAATCCAGAGTTTCTACAAATTCATTGTGAAAAGGATGTAAGAGGAATGGCATGCTCCAGATGTTATCCTGGATGGACAGTGTTACAGTAGGGAACAAAATCTGAAACTACATCTGTATTTAAGTGTAAACCATTCTTTGTTAGAGAGAAGAGAAAGAGGCGTTATAAGGAATTGAAGAGAAAAAGACAAACCTTCCAAATACCCAAGACAACCACTGTGATTTTGGTTTATCTCCTTGTTTACTGAAACTGACTTATTAATGTTTAAAATATTCTTATAATGTCTGCAAGCAGCTCACAAGAGTTTTAAATAATGTATATGGTATTTGGCTAGAGCTATATCCCATATTTCTATTTGATGAATCTAGATTATATTTCCTTCATAGTGAGACCATGGCTGAAAGTGCTATATTGATTGACTAGAGAAAAAGGGAATTAAGTAGTATTCACCATCCTAAAGAATGTGAAATTACTGAATGGTGTCTTGCATCTTCCTACTTGTAATCTCCCAGGTGGTTGGATTCAGTGCTTTCACATAAGTTCTAATCATCCTTTCAAAATTAGAAATTTGGAGTTGGAAATTAGAAGTTGGAAAAAATTTGAATTAAGACCTCAGAATAATCATTCTTCTGGGCAGCCCCTAGGAGTCACTATACACTAAATGCTGCATTAGAAACAGTATCAGCCTGCAAATCTTTTTCAGGATCAAATGCTAATCCATCCAGTTCTGTTAATAGACCCTGGTACATGGTGTTGATAACCGGATCACTGTCTGGTGAGTCTAAAATAGGACAAAGGGTTTGTCTCACAAGATCATGCCACCATGCACAAATATTATCAGAGCTAGTTGAAAAAATTAATTTTTAAGAACCACATTGTATTTGAAAATTAGAATTATATGAGAGTCAGGCAGATACTGCTAAACTATCATGTCAGTGACTAGGAGGATTTTGTTTTAAGTGCTTCTGAGCAGTGTTAGGTCACAGGAAAAGCAATATAGTAACATCTTCTTGAATTATTTTTTGCAAACTTTAAAACAATTGCTTTGATTTTAACAGTTGTTTGTCTTGACTTTGTTTCTTCTAGTAAAGGTGTCATCATTGGCTGACACATTGCTGACGTGTCTCTAACTCAGCATAAGCCTGCAAGTTCAGCTTTTGTCCAGCAGAGACAACTGACCTTCCCCTTTCTCAGCACAGCCTGTTCATTTAGAGATGGCTAGAAACAAAGCTGATAGTGGGAGGTAATCTCACTTAACTGAAATTACCTCATGATAATAAAACTGTCCTACCAAAACAGCCTTTGGAGTTGTCTTGGATTGAAAAACCTTTTAATTTGTTTTATTAATCTTCATCAGAATAAATGAAAAATATCTGGCAACAGCTTTCTTTGCCTGTTACATTAAGTTGGTGTGATGTATCTCTCATTGAATTGCTGTAACATCAGATCATGCAAACAATATAAATCAGTGACTGTCAGTAACTGCTGCAGCACGGGGTGCCTCACAAAAAAAATGAGATGTGCTCTTACAAAACAGTAGAAGCTATAACTTACTACAGCTGTTCAGTGGGTGGCAATGGTGCAAAGGAAACAAGGAAAACAAGAGAATAAAGAAAAATTTACTTACTTGAGCCAGTTCTACTTCCAGGTACTTGTGCTAATGTCACAGTTTATTTGCCTTGCTGTAGTCAGTATCTTGCTGTCAAAGTAGTTGCCTTATGAATGACTTTGTATACACACGTGCCTCATGGATGGAAAATGCTGTCTTGCCTGATGCTGTAGCACAATTTACAAGGATTTTTCAATAGTATTAGCAATTCTACAATGTAGTACTTATCAAGGAAAATGGGTTGTTTTTCCCGTCTCTTGAAAATTTGTTATACCTGAAGAAACTGCACAAGGGTCAGCTGATCCTTTAAGAGGACTCTTGGATACAGCTTAAGAGTGATGGAGAGGACATTAACACATAGGAATAGACATCTGAAATAAAAGTGTGCACTACTGTTTGGTTCATATAAGAATAAGATGATTATTTCATATAAGACTAAAATTGAAAGAAATTTTCCATTTTTTAAAGTTAGATATTCATGTAAGAATTTTCTCATTGATAAATATACTCAAAGAAATTAATATTATTAAACTGTACAAAACCCTCCAGCACTGGGTCAAAATATATATTAACAGGCATATGTACTACCCAAATGGAAAGGATTTTGCTCATTGTTTTCAATTTAGAACAAGAACACCTAGGAGAGAAAGAAGTAGCGTATAACAACTATAATCAAAATGGGAAATCATATTCCAACATCAGATCAGATAGATGTGGCACTTAGAGACATGGTTTAGTGGTTGACTTGGCAGTATAGTTTAGCAGTGGGACACAATGGTCTCAAAGGTTTTTTCCAACCTAAATGATTCTATGATTTTGGTAAAAATAAAATGTTTCACCTCCCTATGATTGTCTGTTACAGTACTATAGCTAATGGGATGCTTTGCATGCTCAGTTTGCAGTATTAATGCAGTGTAGCAGCTGTAATATGTGAGGTGGTCTGGGACTGCACCTGCCACCTGCAGTGGGCCAAGAAACACGTTTTGAAACAAACATTGTTAAAGTTAACTGCTGGAACTGCATTGCAGACTGTTGACCCAGATGCATGAAGACTTCTGCACGTAAAGACAGAAAGATCTGGCACAGAACTACTCTTAAGAATTGTGATTTGAGAGAAAAGACCATGCTGAATTTGGAAGATGATGGAAAATGAAAGAGAAAATTCACTAACAGGGAAAAGGGGAAGTAAGGCAGGACAAACTGGAGGCCAGTTGAGGGGCCCAGAATCAAGTTTTTGCCTCACAGCTCCCTATTTGCTCTTTTACACTTGTCAGCCAAGCAGTGGAGTTCAGATTCCTGGATCCTGATTAGTGCAGAGCTGAGAAGAGGGACAGCCCACCTGGAAAAGCAGTGCTTCAGGAGTACCAGAGAAAAAGCTGTAAAACAGCTTGAGTGGCCTGGAGAGCTGTCTCACAGTGACAAACAAGGGCCAATGTAAAGTGGTGGAGCTCTGCAGTGCTGTGTGCTGCCTGACACCTCACAGAACTATACCACAACCTGTAAAGAAGAAGAAGGATATGATCCATCAAAAGAGTGAGAATGAAACTATTGTTGCCACTGAAGATTCTTGGTGCTGGAAGTGCACTTTGGCACACTATGCTGCACTGCACAGCAGCAGCTCAATGCCAAGAACCAGGTATGTGGGCACACCTGCAATGTTGTGCACTGGAGTGAGGTCAGACCAGATAACCATCAGATATTCCTTCCAACCTATAAAGGATCTGACAACAGGAATGTCTGGGCAGCTAACCCAACCTCACACCAACCTGAGACTGATCCAAAACTAAGCAGAGGATGTTCTTTTACTAGTCAGAATGAGTATGCAGTAAAAAGAAATGACTTTTCTGGAGTAGAGGCAATGTTGGCAGATAAAATTATGTTCTATCTGCACATCTAATGAAGATGCTATGAGAAACTAATAGAAGAGATGAAACACAACTTGAAGAACAGAGAATAATTGCAAGTTGAGATGTAAGATACTGAAGAGCAGAATGATGACCACCATCTCTTTTAAAAAGAATATAAGTGGCTCAAATGCTATGTAGTTTTGAACTGCTCAATGCAATGCTACGTGCTTTTTTGTGCTCATGTTTTTAAACTGATCAACTTCGCAGGATATAGAAATTACACTCTTAAACTGCCAGTTAATTAATATACTGATTAGGAAGCTGAAAGTTATTAAAAAAAAAAAAAAAGTCGTTCTTCAACTGGAGGAGCTTACATTGTGAAAGCTGGCCAGCTAGAAAGCCATGGTGACCCATGGATGAGCTAACTGTAGGCATACAAGGTTTAGTCTTCCAGTTAAAGAACTAAATCGGTAGCAAGCATCTGGAGATGTATTGTTCCTATGCAAGGCATAGTCTTAAAGAGCAATCTGTTATTCCCCAAGG
Organism: Promerops cafer; assembly: GCA_013398275.1. Taxonomy (NCBI): domain Eukaryota; kingdom Metazoa; phylum Chordata; class Aves; order Passeriformes; family Nectariniidae; genus Promerops; species Promerops cafer. The sequence goes on along the minus strand of VZSE01007029.1, from coordinate 888,551 downwards.
CTGTTCAACAGAAAGAAGATCCAGAGACACCACAGATGGAAAAGCAGATTGCTTGGGGTGTACAAAAGACATTATACTGTTGCAGCATACAGTGAATCTGCCTGCAGATGGGTAAGGCCCCAGAGAAAATGGATGTTAAACTATCCCTTTGATGGAGCTCACAGTTCATTAATCTGTGACTTGGTTGCATCTTAGTTGAGGTCATGAGAGGAAAACATGAGCAGAAGCTCACTGTGTTGAGGGATACAAAGACACACAATTCCCTGCTTCAAGAAGCAGGAGTACTGTTATTGCAGGAGTACTGTGAATTTAGGTTGAACACACTCTGTGCCTAGCAAAAGATAGAAAGATTCTGAAGAGCCTTTATCAAGATAGTAATAATACCTTTGAATATGAATAATTTTCTAAATAAGGATTCGTGAAGGAACACTATGTTGACTATTTCAGAATTAATTCATTTCTCTAGGAAAAAAATACTGAGAAAACTGACCACAGAAATACAATTAGTCCCATAGATGTGAATTAAGCTCAGTACAGACAGGTTTAATATGATTTTTCATTATTAGAATTGCTAACGTGAGCTATTTTTACTTCATTTTACATTTCAGATAATAAATATAGCTTGCTAAAAATAAACATTAACATCTGAAATTTACTTGGACCAGATTTTGTATGTTTTCTGATGTTGGTATGTTTCTAAACTTCTAAAGAAGTCTCTGATGCATATCTAAAATGGACAGGTACTCAAGGTTTCCAAGACACCTAAAGAAAAACCTTTTAAAGGTCTGATCATATTGAAAACTAATGTAACATTTTTAAAGTCAAAATATTATGTTCAAGGTCCTTTTAAATCAAGAGAGAAGCCAAAATTGTTCTGCAGTGGTCACAAAGAAAAGGAACACTTCATTTGTATGGAACTAGCAGAGATAGTTCAGATGGACCCCACAGCCAAAATTAAAGATGTTCATTTAAAACTCCTCAGGATCCTTTGTACATTTTTTTCCCCCAAAGAGCTTAACACCACAGCAAATGATCATTGGGTCAATGAGTTATCTACTTGCCTTCTTTGAATGTTAATAGTCTTCTGACATCTGTGATTTTTAAGTGTTTCAAGATTGAATAAAAATTAGCATTAGTTGGCCAGAAAAATCCACATTTAGCTCATTTAGTAATCCTGTTTGTAATTGAGCCAAACCTGCAGTTTTAAAAAAGTTTATACCTAGTACATGTTGCTTAATATCTTTCACAGTTACTAATCGTCTGTAAAGTGCTTTGTCATGCTTGTGTGCTGTAATCTATCATCCCGTTACTTCTTAAATTCTGGGAAAAAATTACTGAACACTTGTGGCTTTTCTGCAGTATTTTAAGCAATCTGTGTCCATTTACTAATGAGCTCAAATTGTTCTTCATTTTTATAATTTAATAAACAAATAGTAACAATTCCTCTTATTGTCATTACCTCTATTAGCCATGGATTTCTTATTGTGGAAAGATGACTGGGGGTAAAATTAGAGGAAACTGAGAATTTATATTCACATCCTAACAGAAGTTACAACAGCACAGAAGTTATTGGGTAAATCACAGTTGCTGCTCCCTGGATGGAATGCAGTTGCCATGCTTGTAATCTGTCCCATGGTGATTCCCCACACCCACAATCTGCAGCCACAGCCCCTGCCAAAGGGGATGGAACAGAGGGTGGAGCCGAGTGGAGACACCAGGACCAGGCTCTGCTGAAACCCTCTCAGGGAGGGGAATTCAATGGTACTTTGCAGCTGAAAAACCACATAGCACCTGCCAGCCAGGGGAGAGAGGAGATGTCCTGCTGCTGGGCCAACAGCTGTGGTGAAATTGCTCTCCTCAAATGGACTTGGTTCATTATAACCTAATTGTAATATTAACACACACCTCCAACCCAAAGGTACCACCTCCAAGGCACAGCCACTCCTCACTGGGCGTGTGCTCTAGATTTTATTGACTGTATCTTTCAATGCAAAACAAGGGAATTTTACACCAATCCTTAGCAAAGGTATGTATGACTAGAATCACACAAGCTCCAGCTAAACACTAAGAAATAGTCTAAAAGTTGAGAATGGAGAAAAGTTAGGGAAGACTCCATCATAGCTGCTAGGATCAGTCAAGGGGCTGAACCTGTCTTCTGCCCCATAGGGACACCTGTTGGGTAAGAACCACACACTGTGTGCTGAATGCTTTTATTGGGGATCACAGCTTGTCTGTGTGTTGCTTTGAACGTGTTTTTGCAGTCATATACTATCAACAACAGTCCTTGAACCTCAACCTGTCACAATTTTCTATTAATAAAGAGTGTTATTCCATAAACTGTTGGTGTGAATTCTCCACAAGTGTCGGCAGTCACTGGCAGCAGGGAACACACCCAAATGAAGGGGAAGACCTGCTGAGGGGTCATAGAGTGGAAAGGCCCTATAAAGAATCTCCCTTAGGCTGTTGGTGTGTGTCCCTGAACAAGTCAGTGCAGCCACCCTCCCATTCAGCAGAACTGCTCAGTGAAGGGTCCCCAAAATGGGACACTGACAGACTGGTCAGGTACAAGGCTCTCAGTTTCCTGGGGTGCTGACAGACAAATCAAACACTACAGATACAGAAAATCTCCCCACACTAAGAGTCAGGGTTTCCCCTTTTCACATGACATTTATCTTCCCATATCAAAATATTAAAATACTTAACCTTTAATTTATATACATTGTTGAACACATCTCCACCTCTTTCTTTCATCAAATATTATTATTTCTTATTGTTGCTTTTGCTTAATGAAATTTTATCTAATGTCATCCTCTCCTCCGATTATGGAATTTGAGCTGTGAAGACATGCAATGAAATCTTCCTAAAAACCTGCAAATTCATAACTTTTTACCTTTTTCTTGGTTGAATTGTCTCAAGATTTAGGAAGTTTTCAATTTTCAAGCAATGAACACATATTTACAGATTATTGGGATGTTTCTTTGTTTGCCCATTTTTAACACAAGTAGGTCAGGATCACTTGTTCCTAGGAAATACTGAACTGACCTCCCAAGCTATTAATGTATCTTGACCTCTCATAATGAGATCCTGAGAAGACATTTGGTGGCAGAATGAGCCAACTTAGGCATGTATCAGTTCCCAATAAATACAGAAAGAACATGCATATTAAACCTGCAGTCAACTTACTTTTGTCAGTACATCTACACACTTGCTGGGCAGAAAAAAAGTAATGAATTTCAACAGAGAAGTCAAATTTTTGCATTTCCATTTTTTTCCCCCCTCAATAAATCATATATTATAATCTCAATCATATTCTGTAATGAGTGGTTATGAATTTTTATTATTAATAATTCCCCCTATAACACTTTAAACATAACTGCAAAAAGGGTGTTCTCATTACAGGGTCAGGAGTTTCATCTTTTACTGAAGGAAAATATGTCACTAAATAAAGTCATAATAATGATGGTTTACCCTATATAGTCTTGAGGTAACTTCATCATGGACTGCCTGGTAGTTCCTGGTAGATTATTAAGGTTATTAAAATGCATTTGGATTAGAATATATTATGGACTATATCATGCTATATCAAATGGATATTTTATATGTATAAAAATAATATAGGGAGGTGCAGTGCATAACAGCTCAAAAACCTTCTCAGATACAAAGAACAAGTGATTCAATCTATCTGTGCTTCATTTCCTCCACTACAATGATTTCCTTTTCCAGTTTTAGTTGTCAATTTAGATGGAAAGCTCTTCAAGGCAGAGGCTGTGTCCTGTGTTCCTCTACTCACAAGCACAATAATGGACTTTGATTTTCTGTATCTCTAGGCTCTGTGATAATGCTAATAATTAACTAATTCACTTGATTTACACTAAGAATGGTTTTGAGCTACGTAACATTCTTTCTGTTTAAATTAGTTTCTTGTACTTAAATAATAATCAAAACAACTTACTTCTTTCCTATGTGCCAAAGTTTGGTATAGTTAGATGCCAAGTTTTCAGCAAAACTAAAATCTGATTTTTACAACAGATTAATTGCAGGGACACAATATATTAGAAGCGTTCTAAGGCAACTCTATTTTTTTTACGAAGAGCTTCACAGTGTTTTTAAAGGTTTCTTAAGAGGAGCTACTGTACTTTCCTTATATTAGTAAGTCATGGCCAAGTATTTGTGTACAAATTTTGGTTTTTAAATTTCACTTAATAACTAGGATGCCTTTTCAATATAAAGTGTAAATTTTAAGTCCAAAAGCTTTTTTTTCTATTTTCCAGTTTATTAGTCATTATTTCCTTTCATCTAAGATATGTTAAGTAGTGACTTTTCAGAAAAAGAACTGGACCCCTGACTTATGACTTGAAAATGATATTTGCAAATTTAAGAATTTTTCTTAGATAAAGTGCTAACTTTTAATGGTGTCATGATGTATTCCCTTGGCCCGGCACATAGGTCTTCTCAGATGGGTTCTGAAAGTTAATAGGGTCTTACTTTGTTATTTTGTTTCCCTTAGCTTCTCCTATGCATAATAAAGTTCTTAAACTGTGAGTATAGCTCCAAATATGAAAAATTTGCTCTTGCTGAAAGTTACTTAGCCATATGAATATATATGTCAACAGCAACAGCACTGTTGCCAGACTAAGGATGGATCAGCATATGGAATTGTTCCACTGTTGGCTCAGAACTACACTGAGCAAATGACTCAGTGTTCTGTGTCATTTCAAGTGTGTGTTCAAGTTCTAGTGCAAATGACTAAAAACATATTTCTTTCTTTCAGAACATCTGACTATATCACTTTGTCCAACTACAAAATTTCAGAAAAGATTTTTGGTTAGATTGTGTCATTAACAGACTGTGAATTCTTGCAAGCTTTACTGAATGGTTGGGTCAGAGAAAACACAGAACTGTAGCAACAGTTCCAGACATCTGATTGACAGAGTCCTTTATTGTGCTCCTGATTTCAGGGGCTGAAAGGAAATATGCTACGCTGTCTCTGTTTTTTCCTACTCAACATTATTAAAGGTAATATAAATATTTCTTTTAATATTACTTTCCCAGCAAAGTAATTGTTGTAATTTCCTTTAGGCAGTGATAAGAATAAGACAGACTAGATGGGCTCGGGGAAAAATCTGCCTTTTAAAATATGACCCTCCATAGATAATGTGCCTTTGCAGTATAGATGGAGAAATACACAGTTGTAAAGTTTGAAATATTTTACCAGTCACACAGAAGGCTCGCCTTCCAAGTGTTTTTGCAAGGATATTATCATAGCTAGTCACCTCATTGCAAACTTAATTACTTCAACAGAAATAATTCCTGTTTTGTCCCTTTCTAGATGTATACAGCTTCTGCAACATCTGCACACACAATAATGTGCTTAGAGAGTGCTGATGCATGTTGAGCAAGGCCTGATTAAAACTGCTGGAATAATAGATGCCTCTGTACAAAAATTCAGTATAAATCCTAGTTTATAAAGTCCTTCTGTGTCAATGTAATAACTGCCAATATGGGAAATGTCACGGTTGGAGGTGAATCAACAACAGCCTGCAGCATGTATACAGACCTCCCAATCACTCATAGAGACAAGACAAAATGCAGTAAAAAAACCCAACCCAAAATGTTTTAAGGGGAAATTAGGCAACATCCATACTTTACAAATGAGGTTTTGCTTAAGGATCTGGAATAATAATTCATAGCATCCTGGCAGGAATTCTCCAGGTGATGCAGCATGCTCCCTGCACATGACTGAGAACAAGAACTGCTTTAATAGATCTCTGGACTAAGAATCTTGGTTTTAAGACCCAGATCTCTGAAAGTTTGGAAGGGGTGAACAAGCGGCATGAATTGTTCTGTGCAGGCAATGTTACACTTCTAAGTAGATGGCAAAAGACTCTTTATGAGATTTGACACGAATGCATCACTCCCAGTGAATCCATGAAACCTCATAACAGTTTGTGTGAAATTAGTATGAGAATGTACTTTTCTTGATACTGTCTGGCTTGAAGTCATTTATGAAAAGAGCAATGTCACAGAACAGCAGCGTGCTTCGGGCTCTTGTGCTCTTCTCCTTTGTTGGTGCCTGTGCTCTCTGAGTACTCTAAGCACTATGATGGGTGAATTCTGGGCTTTGTCTGAAGCCAAATTAATTATTACAATCTTTAACATTGACCATTTCTGGACACACACTGTAAATACAGATGGAACCTGGCCCTTGTTAATCGAGGGACTTGACACATTTTCCTACTTATCAGGAACATTTTGGATCAGTAGGCAATATTGTCCCTTTCTTTCTCTTTCTTGTTGACTGTATTTGTACACAAAGACCTCTTCTCTTTCCCCCTCTATGTACTGCATAGTTTAATTTTGTATAGATACCAAGTTTCTAGTTAACATATGAGTCTGCTGAACTAATTGGTGCATTTTTTAGCTATGTTTTTCAGATATTTAATTGGAGAATAGTTTTTAAAAAACAAAATATAAGTGCCCTTCATAGCCAAATTCAACCACAACCTTTCACAGATCAATGTTCTCTTCTATTTTTCCCCCTCTACATTTATCCTTATACCCCTTTTAACCCTCACTGACCAAATGATTCTATTCTACTCTTCTAAACTACAGCCAGCTGCAGGGATTTCAATAAGCAATTTTCTCTAAGTGCTTTCTCCTGTGACGCCTGCACCTTTCCTATATAGCTCACAATCTTTTGTACTGAAACAGATTTGTGACCATTCCAGCTAACAAAAGCACAAATGACAAATCAGACCTCATTTTGACAGTGTGCTTGCTGTGGGAGAGTCATATATTCAGAGAGAGCTCTGCACCAATTCCTACTTCACCCTTACTTGGAAATACCTCCCTGTATAAAACCACTGCTGAACTAGGGCATGGCTGTATTCAAAATAGTTCTATAGCAGCCGACTGTAGAAGGATAACATCTCTGTCCAGCATATGTCTGCTCTTCTCCACTGTAGCATAGCTAAAACAGCAGACAATACCAGTCTTGGGACACATTTCTGTCCCAGATTCTGAAATGGTTTTGATAGTGATATGGCAGTTTTGGCCATGCTGTGTATGAAGACTGAAATATCAACCTGCATTATTTTGTAATAGCCTTAGAATACTACTTAAAAAGACAAAAGTGTGCCTCTAAAATATATTTTTGACATTATTTCTGACAACAACTGAATTTCCATTATAGAAATCTATTGTATTCTCTAAATATTAGTAAGAAAGTTAAATAAAACCATATTGCTTTCAAGTCCAATGGGTGTTTGCATTTGGATCTCATCCCAGTGTTAAACCTTGAGGGACACTCCTTGTGCCAGCCTCCAAATCAACCCTGTGACGTTGATTACAACAGTTTGGGATCTGCCATTCAACCAGCTCTCAATCCACCTCACTGCTTATCCCAAACATGTTTTCTGTGTTTGCCTGTGAGGTTGTTGTGTGAGACAGTGTTGAAAGGGTTGCTAAAGTCAGGGTAGACAATGTCCACTTCTCTCCCCTCAGGACAGATGGCAATCAGGTTGGACAAGCATGATTCACCTTTAGTGAATCCATGCTGATTACTCCTGATCACCTTCTTGTCATTCATGTGGATAGAGATGGCTTCCAGATTGATTCATTACTTTCTTAACTGACTGAAAAAGAATCTGGATTATTTTTCAAATACTGCAAGAAACTGACAGGTGTAAATGAATAACAACTGATGGGAATGACACTAGGATTATTTTTCAGATCTATTATATTATTCTTTATTATTTTGTGTAAATTTTAAGGCTGCAACACTGGTGAAAAGCAGAAGATTAGAACCCAAATTAACATCCTTGTGTTATATTTAATGTTCTGATCCCTCCCAAGGGTGTTTTCCCTCTGAAATAGACACAATATGTAACAATAGTTGACTTCACTCATAGTTTTCAAATTGCTTTGAAAATGAGGGTTTTCTTGGAATTATTTGAATCTAAAAGTATTTAAGCACATAATTCTGCTGATGCAGATTTACTGGAGGGAGGGGAGGAAGAGATGGACAGGACAGGGATATTGACCTCCCCTGCCAAGAGCAGCTGGTCCAAGCCATTTTGCCATGTCACTATGTGTTACACTCCCATCCCTACTGCTGTGAAGGTCACCAGTAGCTGGCCAGTAGGCAGACAAACAAATCAAAAAAGTTCATGCTATTACACAGTCACATGATTTGCTGAATCAGGAACTTCAGCAACAAACTGAGCAAAACAAGTTTGTGGGAATGTGGGAAGCCAGAAATCAATGAGCCTTGAGCATGGTCATAAATATTTTTGTAGTTAATATAATAGTACCTTGCAATAAAGCACTAGGCTGTGGTGTTCTTGACTCTACCTCATGTACTGCCACCTTCCAGACATCACATTTATCCTAGCCAGCTGGACATTTCTGAAGCTGCTAAACACAGACCTGCTTTTCAAGTCAAGGACTGCTCCCTTTTGCAGATGCATTGACAAAAGTGTGAAATCTCAGAGGATGTAGAAAAGGATTTTTTGCAGGTTACCAGTCTTTGAATAAGCATAACACATGCTGTTTCCTCACATGTATTTAAAAGGTCAATGTTAAGTCAAAAACTGAGTCAGATTCTCTATTTTTCTATACTGATGCATTCACAGTCTCATATACCACTTTGAACCTAGGAAGGTGGAAAACTGTTTGTAGAGGTCATTTTTCATCTTATTGTGAATTTTCGTCCATGTGCCTTCTTCCTCTCTTCATCAGTGAAAGAAGAACCAAAAAATTATAACTACCAAAAAGAGAAATGGACTGTTACATTTCAAGTACACACGGGTCACTATTTTCAGACATTGATTTGCCTTCTGAGAAAGCTTCATGACAGCTATGAAAGAAACTTCCTGTCACTATTCCCTTTTTCATGCCCTTCCTGCCTTGTGCTCTACATGAAGAAGGAAGAGAAATGGGAAGTCTTGAGCAAGTTTCTGTAATGTGTTGAATTCTAATGAGATGGCAACTATGGAGCTTTCCTAAAATGTTTTCAACACCGCACTATACACTGCAGGTATACCTTGGAAGGGACCTGAGGATAAGTCCATTCTGGAGAAGATACACCTCAAAATACCAACAGTTCATGTTGCAGCACCTTGAAGAATCAGTGGCTGTGCATGAGGCTAGCCCAAGGCAGGTCAGCTATAACCCTGGAGACTGCACCTTATAGGTAAAGCTTCACTTGGAGCAGGTACATCCCTAAGGGACCTACGGGCCAGAGCAAGGGCAATGGGACCAGCTCACTGCAATGTTAAACTCAGTCTGGTCCAAAGGGACCAGCAGTTGAGGTCTTAATGGATATACCTTTAAATTTTTATAATCCATTATTTGAGTTGCATGCTATGAGAATTACTGTAACAGGAGCCACATGAACCAGTGGGGGACTAGCCTTACAAGAAGTAGTGCAAGTGCAGCAGAAATGCCACCTGAGAGGGCTTTGGTAAAACATTAACAACTCTCCAGGCACAGAAATAGGTGTAAAGATGTCTACATGATGCCTCTCAGGTGTTCAGATATTATGCATGGGCTTAGTGATTCCCAGACCAGAGTTCTTAGGAGACAATGTTTTGAGTTGAAGAGTCACAGTCTCAATGAACAATTTGATGTGCCCAGTGACTGAGAGAAACAGCATTTTGTTGTGGTTTTACACAATGGACTGAAGAGAATTTTCAATGCTATGTGCTTTCTTGTTTTGGTTGGCATTGGGCAGGAGCTATAATTTAAAGGCATTCCAGCCAAATTTACCACTAAAACTACTCAATATTCTCCCACTTACCTGAATCTCACTGATGAAAGAAAATTCTTGTCTCTCCTAGCACAATGCTCTGGTACTTCTAATACAGTCATTGTAATCTCTGCCCCTCTCTCATATCTGAGGTTGACAAACTCACAGCAGGCCAGTTCAGAACAGCAGAATGAGCTGACGTCTCTGTTGTTTACGCCTGAAGCTACTCTGATTCTGGGAGAGTTTTCTGACATCTGTGAGACCAGAGGGAGACTTTTCCTACCTCAACTTGCCCAGCACCCTGCAGCACATAATAGCCCTCTGTAGTATCCATACTGAGATATGCCTTTTAGGGAGAAAATTACCATCGCAAAGTTGCTGGCAATTTGGAGACCTTTAAGTGAAACACCAATTCACACCAGGCTGAATTTCAGTCTTTGAAGCATTACTATCTTTCAGATTGCCCAAAGAACTATCAGATTCCTTGCTCAGTGTCACTTATTGGAATAGTGTCTATTTCTTGGGGAAATTCATTTATCGCTTTGGTTGAACCTGCTTTATTGTTATAAAATTGTATTTACTTAATGTGCACCCGCAAAGAGAATCTCCACTTAGATGATATTAAATAATGGGGATTAATCCCCAAGGGATTAATTCTAGCAAAAGTCTGTTGTGAAAGATAAAACTTCCGTCTTAGAGACCATACACAACCCATTCATTACAGGGAGTGAATTTTGGAATGACATATTTTCCTCATACTTGTGACAGAAAAGCAAAGTTTTCTAAACCTCTTCCGATAGCTGGAAGACATTTTATGTATCTTCAAGAAAAGGCAAAAATTGAAGCATTAAGAAAGGATTATCTCTTCAACTGCCACTAAATTGCTGGTTACATTTGCTGTCAAGTTCATTAGAAGTCATGAGTCAGGCCTACTAATCTGGTTTGTATTGCTTTGCTGACATAAAATATCTGCAAATCTGCCTAAACTGATCCTATTCCATGAATTATTGTTGATTAATTCAATGAGTGCTACCAATTTGCTTTAGGGAAAAACAGAATGACTTTTCCTTCACTGATTAGTGAAAAAATATGTTATTTGCTTAGCCCTTCATAAATTAAAATAAAAACCAAATCCACAAGATCTCCTTGTGTTTCTATAACCTGAATTTACCTCATTCCACAGACACTTATAAAAAGAGAATAGCATGAATTTCTGATGAATTCCATTATCGACCTTCATTCACAGTGTCTTAATCAGCATAACAAAGCTATCGTTTTATGTGATTGTTAATTATTTTCTACTCTCATATTTGAGACTATTCTCCTCTCTTCTTTGCATACGATTAAAAGAAGAATATATTTTATTATTTTTCATTCCCCCCTTAAAGCTTTTTATAGGGAGAATGCCAGTATCATCACAATGAAAATTAAATGTTCAAGAAGACCTGCTGCCATCCACATCTCTGAGTGGAGCTGTTCTAGAGCTAGTTGCTTTACTTGAAGTAATGAATTCAGCCTTCAGTATCCTATGCATATATTCCTTTACTTTAGCAGTTATGTTAAAGGTTTTCTATCAAAAATCACATTACATTGAGAAATTTATTTGTCTGCATATTCTGAAATGTCCATATTGACTTCTCCAATTATGTGTCTGACTGTATCATGCTTTGTACTATTTACAGGAGCATGCACAAAGTGTTGAAAATCATAAGGATTTGTAGACTTTGGTTAGAAAAAGCAATGTTCTTGGAGGTAAAAGAATCTATTTATCCTTTACATTGAATTTTATTGTCATGTTTGTTTTCTTTGCATACTTCCTACTGGTATTGCACTAAACACCACTTTGCTGGTAAGGTTCACAGAATGGCCAAGGGCTGAGGGCAGATTCAGGTGCTGTTAAAGCTGACATGATTTGGACTGTGGCTGAGATGAGCTTTTTCTTTTAGAGTTTGATATAACTCATTTTTTAGTCAGCCCTACCCTTAAGGTCCAATTCAACTATACGCTGAATTCCATCAAAAAACAGACATTGTCTCCATCTGGGTTGGCTTGGGCCCTCAAGGGCCTGCTAAGCATGTTTACACCACGGGCACAGAGACCATGTATTTTTTTCTTTGAAGAAATAGAGGACTTAAACTTTCAGAAGAGGCAGCTAAGACTGATATTTAATACCACCATATTAAAAATAAAAATGTGAAATATTGTTCTCTGAGTAAAGTTGGAATCTGCTTGTACTAGGGTTTTTTTCAGATAAGCTTTTTATGTAGATATCTACATTATCTATATTTATAAATGTAACTATTTGATTTGGTTCATTTGTTGAAGAAGAGAAACAGCAAAAATCTTGCAAAATTAATGCAAGTTTTTTAGTAAATTTTTTAATGTAGGTAGTGAAAAACAATTAATTCAGGGCAAGATGAATTTATTTTTTAGAGTATAATGTATCTAGCTGACACAATGCTACCAAGGTATTTTATTTGACTTTACATTATTTTGTATTATTTGTTATTCTGTGCTGCCTAAAGGCTATAAATAATCTAAAAACTACGGTTTCTAGGAACATTACAAGAAACATCAGGAACCACAAGGCAACAGAAAATCTTTGAGTTAAGGACAATCCAGTTTAAATGAAAGGATTTTTTTTTACTTTGTGGAGTGCAGAAATTTCTGCTATGATGTATGGGAACTAAATACATCAAAATTACTGTAATTCAGTCTTAAAATAGAATCACAGAAATGCCTTGTTGCATTTCTTCACAGCTGTGTAGAAGCGCATCCCACCCTTACACGGCTACCTAATTCTCTCCAGATATAGAGAGATGCACGCCTTGGATATTGGGTTAGGTATTTGAAGAAGGTATTAAAAGCTTAATCTTTAACACCAGTCACATAACTTCTTTTTTAATTTTATGTGATTCCCAATATAACTTGAACAATTTTCTTAAACAAAAAAATAGATATTTATTAAAGAGTGCAAAAGGAAAAAAGAATCATGATAGAGCTTGTCTTGGTTTGAGAGGAAGTGAGTTTTTTTGGGAAGTTATAGTCAAACTAATCAGTGGTCAGATTTGAATATTGACACCTGGTGTGACCACTGAAGA
>VZSE01007029.1:833490-875414 GCA_013398275.1 Promerops cafer | reverse complement strand
CTGGACTTTTCTTGTATAGCCATAGACTGAACCAAGTTGCCTGTAATACGAGAGACTGCATTTAGGGGGATGCGATGGCTTGAGCCAAGAGAGTGACCTGCAGTAATGACACCATATAAAGGAATGGAGAGAACAGAGGAAGATGAAGAGGACATAGTGGTGCCTTCCATCTTCAGGGAGAAGAAGAGCTCTGTTCTCAAGACCCTTCGGCCCCAGGGGATGAGAAAATAGGGGGGACTGTTGTCCCAACAATGAGAAGACCCTCAGCCCCAGGGGATGAGAAAATGGGGGGGACTGTTGTCCCAAAAAATGAGAAATGGTTGGTTTTTGGCACTTGGCAAAGCATCCTTGAAGAACCCTATGAACAGTTTCAGTCCATGGACAGTGGTGAGAGCACTGTACATGGAAGGAGCATGTCACCATGGCAGATTTTCTCTGGGCGGTGCCATGTGTGACATGGAAACATGGGGAGTTTCAACCCTGTTTCGTGGGGAGGACTATGGTAGAAGAGAGACTCCTCTCTCCCCTGATGGACTGAGAATTGATTATCAAAGTGGTGGTAACTTAATCAGGCTTCCAAAGCTTTGTCTCACTGTGGTTTGGTAGAAATTAGGCGGGAGGAGGAAGAATCTTTGGAAAGTTTTCATTCTGTTCCCTGTATGGTTTTGTTATTTTAGTGTAGGTTAATAAAGTTTTTTTTCCTCTCTTTCTAAGCCTAGCCTGCTCTGCTCTGTTCCTGGTCGCATCTCACAGCAGTTAGTTGAAGAAAATATATTTTGATGGGGCACTAGCATTGGGCTGGCGTCAAACCATGACAGAGCTCTAACTAAGCATTTAAAATTTTTAATGGAAAACTGAAAATTAAATTATTAATTCTGCTGTATTATAATATTTATAGTATGTTCATGAACTACTTTTTTAAAATGTGATTGAATATAGTTAATAGTAAAACATCTTCTCATTTTGTGATATGTGGACTTACATTCATCTGCTTTTCATAAAACAATGTTATACATGTTGTGCCACTTCTCCCATTTGCACCCAGAATTTTGTCTTTTTCACATAAAACTGTGAATTTTTATTTCCATAAGGTCTTGTAAAATAAACAGACTATTATGCCCACTGTATTAAATAAGGTTTGTTGTCCTTTGACTGACTAAATTCAAGAGTTTCTAGAAATTCTCAGTGTCCAGTGCAAAAAATGTAGGATCTCATTTTAAAGTGTTTATATTGCATTTTATACATTCAAAGCACAATTTATGTTGGCTGCATTTGCACTTTAATAAATCAGACCCTACAGACTCAAGTTAAACAGCTAGAAAATGAGAAATGTTTAGTTGGTACTGTTCTCTAAGTTTCATTGACTTAAGTACAATCAGAGAATTGTATTCCCATGCAGGTTCTCTGCTGCCTAGGTCACCAACTGCTTTAACTATAAGACTGTTCTTGCTTTTTATGCAGAGTTTCAAAGGTGGAGAATTTAGGTCCACTCCATTAATTTATGTGGATCGCATAAATTAATACAAAACAATTAGAGGGACCTGTGAGTTGTCATCCATTATGAAAATTAGCATGCTAGATGTGACAGATGCACATGGACTTAAAGAGTTTTACAGGTGTTTGCTTACAGGAGAAGGCAATCTTGTGCTAAAGATGGCCAAAACCTCTTAGGAATTATGCAGAAATCTAAGGACAATCCTGTGCAAACTGAGTAATTTCAAAATTTTAGCAGATTTTCATGAGGAATTGAAGATATTTCACCACTTAAATTTCTGTATTAAAACAGGCTCTCTTTAAAAAGAAAAGGAATCTGTTAGAATGATATAATTGTTTCATGGCTTTATCTTTATAAAAGCTGTATTGCTTAGGCTCCCTGTTTAGGAGGAGAGAGTTTTTTGCTCTTTTTAATAGACTGAGATAACATGCATTGCAAACGGCAATTAGATTTTTTTTTTAAACTGTAACCAAGTAAAAATACCTAGAGATCTAAATTTTTGTTGTACCCTTATGACAGTGTATTGCTGATGTGTGCCTTCCATGCTGGAAAGTTGGATGACTCTAGCATTAAATTAGGAGAGATGATCAGCAGTGCACAGCTTCCAGGCACCATGGCAAGCAGTTTCCAGTTCTTGAAATTATTAGGAATGGCTTGATTATGGCTCCAAGTGGCACCTTATAAAGCTTCTGTTTCTGTAATTTCTAGTATTTTCTTGGGTAGTGTGTCTGGAGTGGAGAAAGAAATTTTGAAGACAATATACCTCTTTTATAAAAGCTACAAGAAAGTGCAAATTAAAACCTAGTACAGTGGCAGGAGGACATATGCATATTGGTTTTAGTTCAGTTTAAATCTTCTCACCAGTCTACATGTCCCATCGAAGGAATGAAATCTCAGTATAGAAACTTCACCTGCATTCATTGTTAAGTTTAGGGAGAAGAAATACTTCTGTCAGAGATCTTCTTCATATATTAATTAATAATAGAAATTGACAGTTAATATGATAGATTTTCAATATACAACTGGAAAATGATGGCAATTCAGCCACTGAAAACATCTGGGGATATAGTTTGCTGCAAACTTAAAATATCAGGTGGCTCCCAGCTTTTGCCTACATGAAGCAACATCATAAAAAATAAAAAAACATTATCATTTTATCGTATTTCTTCTGTTTTATTGAATTTTATGCACTGAAAACAAAAGTATTCTTCATTTCAGATGCTTTTTGTCAGAATCCAATGGCAATCTAGAGTCCAATAAGACTCTGTTACTCTAGGATAAAAAATAAACAGGATGTTACTCTTAGTTTCTATCTGTTGCCATTTTATTGTCAGACTTGGGACATATTATTTGGAGTAGAGTAACTGTTAGACAACAGTTAATATCAAATGAACGTTCTGGTCTAGAAATGACTTTTTTTATGTAATGCCTTAAAATTTAGCTTGATTTAAATATTGTGGGGTAATGTGGCATGAACCTTTGATAATAATAGCCACTACCTACTGAAGTTAAGTCTGGTGGAGTATTCCTTTTGTGGCTTCTGGGAAGAATCAAAGTAGGTAGTAGAAAAACAGAAGAAATAAAAATATTGCAGGCAAGCTGTAATAAAAATATTGTAAAGCTCTTTCATGAAATAGATGTCTTTACTTGCCAAGGTATTCACAATTAGAGAGAATCTTAATTTTCAAAGATACCTCATTTTCATTTTTCTAGAATACATTAAGATCATCATCTCTTATGTTATTTTACCCTAATTGGATGCAGAACAAAAAGTTTTGTCAATCCTGCTGACACCTGTACTAAATTCATTTCTGGCTTCAGAAGTGCTTTCAGATATAATTGAGAATATTAATGATGATTTTTGTAGCCTTGCATAGTCTGAGGTTTGAATTCTAAGAGGTTATTGTCATTCTTCTTGCTCTCACTTACTAAGATGGAAGGTTTGGACTAGCATGCTCTTAAATACTTGTGCAGCTTTAATATTTCCATTATTCTAGAATTATCTGTTATTAATTGTCTGTGTAGTATAGCCATACATACACATATTTTATATATACATATACATATATATATATATACATATGCACTATATCTATGTCATTCAAACAAAAGCAACAACAAAAAAGATTTGCAAAGGCAGTGTAGCGGGTTGACCTTGGCCGGATGCCAGGTGCCCACCAAGCCAAGCTATCAATTCCTTTCCCAGAGGGAGAGGGTAGAGAAAATAAGATGGAAAATATCTCATAAATTGAGATAAGGCAGTTTACTAAAGCAAAAAAAGTGGAAGTTAGCATGTGCATAAGCAAGGGGGAAAGCAGGTTTAATCTGTACTTGCCATGAGTGAGGGATGTTCAGCCAATTCCCAGAAAGCAGGGCTTCAGCACGCAGACTGGTTGCTCTGGAAGGCAAATTTTGTAAAATGACAAATGCCCCCAGTTCCTCCTCCTTTCCTTAACTTTTATATCTAAGCTGATGTCCTATGGTATGGAATACCCCTTTGGTTAGTTTGGATCATCTGGCCTGGCTGTGTCCCCTCCCAGCATCCTGCCCACCCCCAGTGCCTTGATGGGGGAGGAATGTTGGCGAGACAGCGCTGGTGCTGTGCCAGCGCTGCGCAGCAGGACCCAAACACCGGTGTGTTCCCAGCACCTTTCCACCTCGTCTCCTAATATTCACTGGTAAGGACTTACAGAGACCACCCTGAGTCCTAAAGGTTTACTTGAGTCATCAGGCTTTGGGTCATGCACTACAGGTCAGGTGTTCAGTGGTTTGTTTGTTTTGTTTTGTTTTTTCCTATGGTCCCACTACTGCTCTGTAATAATAATAAAAAAAAAAAAAATTAAAAAATTTTAAAAAAGAAATTTGCTTATAAGAGTAAGTTTATGTTACTGTATTTATCAGCCCTATCTACATATATTCTACCTGTTTCTCTCTGTGTTCTCTGTATTCATTATGATGAATGCCTTATGCAAATCAGGAATTTCTAATCTCTCTACTTCACCCAGAAAGAGCAAAGTAATGCTTCAGAATTCTCATAATTAGTCATTTCAAACCTCATAAATGGGCACATTTCTATTTTTACACAAAACATACTTAGCTTTCTGGAATTTACCCACCCAGAATATGTTCCTGAGGCTAAGAACTATCTATGCAGGATCCAGGCAGCCCCTGACTTTTGCACAGTTAACCTAAATACCCACAGTGCTTTTAATATATCTTTGTAAAAGAAAGATTCTGGGGAAATTCTCGTTTTCACTCCTTTATTACGAATTAAGTGAAGGTTTTCCCCACTAAATATTATTCCACCCAGTCCTGATGCAATCTCTTGAACTTTCTGTGCTACATCTGCTGTGATTCCACGATTAATAAGACACTACTATAGTGAAACAGTGTGAGACAGTGTGAGAATACTGGTGCCTGCTGATCCCAAAATGCTGGCAGAGCTGTGCTAGTGAACACACTGCCCTGGCAGTGAGCACAGATCTGTGCAGAGTAGAGGAGGATGCTTTGTGCATGGGATTGGAGATCCATACGGTGTGGGAGCTAACAGGAGATTCTGTGGATGATGATGGGGTTATCATTGAATGGACACTGGGGGTCGTTCGGCTGGAAGGATGCAGAAGCTGAAGCTCATGAGAATGGTGGTACAGGAAAGAGCATGCTCCCTATAAAAAAGTAGGAAAGAGTAGTACTAGCCACTCTGTTAAAAAAAATCAACAAGAAGAAGAAAACATCATCCACTTCCAAGAGGTGGCCTACATGTATTGTTTGAATGTCACAATGCTGTGTGTCCAGTGTCCAGGAAGGGAGCAGGAGCAACATCCACCTATGAACAGTTGAGAGTGTTTATGGAGCTGGGATTTTCTTCTCTGCCCTAGGGATGTGCCCCAATGAAAGCTTTTTCTCCCATTCATTTTTACAGTGCTTAGTACAAATCTGGATAAGGATAGTTTTGCTACTGGTAACAACTGAAGTTGTGACTAACTATTCCCCCACACATGAATTACATGCCAGCTTTTACCCACATTTTTTCTTTTCAATTATTTCTGTGAAAACATTAGAATTATCTTAATGCAGTACATATGAAGTAATTGCCCTTTCCAAACTGCTCTGGGAAAAGTCAGATATGGTCTAATAAGATTAGAATCCTATCTTAGATTCATGCCAACAGGTACATCTGGTGTGATTTTTTATTTTAAATATCCCTCAGTGCATTTGTAGAATTAACAACCTCCTTTTAACAATATAGATTACTGTTAAATGTAACTATACTCCTACTTAATACAGAGCTGCTTGAGCAAGCAAGCACCCCATTAATGGAGCACACACATTGCTGTCAGAAGTGGAACGGAGTGTGCTGTATTTGAGACAAAAGTTTGGGTAATGCTGGCTGGCCTACATTTCTGAATAGAAAATAGTAGAAGGGATACTGTAGTAATTTGTCTAAGGGCTACATAAACTTAATTAGAAATTTTTAGTCCCGCAAGGGCCCAAAACTGTATCTGGAAACAGTTATTTAAATATTCATTTCTACCCTCAAAAAAAAGAAGGGAAAAAACCCAACTAATTTTGTAAAAGCTTTCACATCTGTGGAAAAAAGATGATAATAAATTTATGAATCACTGATCTGTGGTTATTTCCCCACATATTTTAAAGTTAAACTCAGCATCTAAGTAACACTGAATTAATGAATGTGAGTTTGAAACAATGACTGTGCTTTACTGTGAGGCTGAGTTTTACTTTCTGAATTACGTGTAATATAAACGATACTTAATTTAGGAAGAGAAGGTTTTGTCACTTTAATCCCTGTAGGGTTTTTTCCTTTTGAGCAATAACAACTTTGATATGTAATAATGGCTATCCATAAATCGCTGAATTTTGTCTTCATTTGATTTTTTTCTTACAGGTGTTAAAATAACCATGACTAGTTTTCCTTTTTTTTGGTTTTTTTTTTTTTTCAAATTCTCTTTTTTGATGAAGACTGAACTGAGAAACTGGGAGGGGAAAAAAAGTGTTTTTCTAATAATTTTCTATTATTTGCCAACAGCAAGTACTTTTTGTCCTGGTGACACTAAAAGAAATAGAGAAAAGCATGTTATTTGATACTGAATGCTGTCAGGTAAAATTGAGTAGCAGCTGACAGATTCATGTCCCCTACTAGTTAGTAATCATACAGTCTAATTCAGCCACTAGAGTTAAAAATGCAGGTAGCAATAATATTGGCCTTGGTTTATTACTTCTCTGACTACATTGTCAGCATTTAATATAAGACACTACTAAATCATTCCCTATCATCAGCCTATTTCCCTCCTCCTTCTTTCTTTTCCTTACAGGGTATTTACTCTTTCTGTAACGGCAAAAGTAAAACGTAAAATGTGTCACCATTTCTCTCTTTGGAATAATCCCAAGGCAATTTGGTTATGTTTTAACTCAGGAGGTTTGTCTCCAAATTCTCAGTTAAAATTTGATCTCAGGCTTAATGAGGCTCACATAACTGTGGGAACAATGACCATAGGAGGTAAACAGCTTTTAATGATATTGTTCACAGTGCTGGTACCATTAGGGGCACCATCCTTAGGTTGCAGTACTTCAAATGGTTTTGTTAAATGCTACATTTTTCCTAGGTCATGCCATTCAAATGAGGAGCAAAAGGAATTTTCTTGATCAACATTTTGCTGACAAAAAACTAGAAGTCAGTCAGATCTGAGGGGTTTTTTTAATACATTGTAGTTATTTCACCTTGATGTTGGCATTATGCCTGGGGTACAGCTTTCTACATAATGAAGTGTTTTTTTATTATTACTTTCTTCTTCATCAACATCATCATCATCATTTTCTTTGTCATTTTCATAACTATCAATTATGGTTTGCAGATGTTAGTTAGTGCTTTTGTAAAAACCAGTGTCCTTAAAGTGATCTTTCTTTCCTATCATTACATGTATTGCTTTCCATTTGAATTGACTGAATTTAGAAAGGATTAGATATGCTTTTAGTTTGTGTATAATAGCAACATCTCAAAATTTGTTGAAATCTCTTATTAACATTTTACTTTGTGTTTCTGGTCCAGTTGCTTGCTGAATTTAAAGTGCAGGATTATACATGCTTGCGTTGGAACACATTTGAAATTGCTGTATATATTTTGAGAGGCTTTTGGAGCAAGCTACTTTCTTCCAAATAGACTTTTGCCTTCCCTGGAGACCTTTAAGTTTTCTTCTCAGAGATAGTCCCAAGAAGAACCAGGCTACAACTTCAGTGGTAGCCGGAGCAATGCCAGGGCACTGGTGCAAGTCTGGGAACTGGACTCTCTTACAGGTGTTTACTATGATTTTGGCACTTCATATATTAGCTCCATGCGAGGGTCAGGTGTTGAGAGGTCAGGTAATTTTCCCAGCTTGTGATTTCAATGCTGGTACTTTCAGAGGTTAAGATGCCTCTTTAAGTAGGCCACACATCCAGGAATACTTCAGTTTGCCATTAAAGCTATAGTCCTTTATTAGCAGAAACACAAAAATCAGGTTAAGTTTTTTCCTATCCTTTCAGACATGGAAACTGGTTACTGATTTGCTTGCAACTTAGTAATATCAACAGTACATCATATAATGATATGCTCTAAAATGTTAAGAGTCTAACTATCCTCTGTAAATATAATTGTCTATTTTCTGCTCCTACACCCATATGTTTTAAGGAAGGTTGAGTTACTCTGTAAGACACTGTATAAGGCTGAACTACCTGTTCTGTGAATAGCTCTGTTCAAGTCAAAAAAGCACCTACTTTGTTGTGCACTGTAAATTCCAGCATGGACCAGAACACATCCTCCTCTTCCCAGCTCTTACTAAAGCTGCAAAGCAACTGATCACAGGAAAGAGCTTCAACTTGAAGAATTTTATAGATAATTGGGAAGATTACCTGTGTTCATGGATGTGCTGCAACTTTGATCTTTTAATAAATGATCCCAAAGGGTTTAGACAAATGAAAGATTGCCAAATTATTTTTTTTCTCCTTTTTCTTCTCAACAATGAATTGACAATGTCAGTGCTCAGTTTGAAAATAGAGGAATGATTAGTGCTACTAGCAATAAGAATAATGAGAACACGATATTGAATAGAGCAGAGGTTTTTTGTGTGCAGCACCTTTGATAAACCAACCATAAAACAGGGCTCTTATTACTGTGGCAACTATTTTAAGAAAAATGTTCCCCTGCTGAATTTGTCTTTTGCCTTCAAACATAACAATAACCTCACACATTCAGCAGAATTCACCTCTCAAAGCCTCAGCCATGCTTTCTGCTTCCAGAAAATAATGCACTGAAGTGTTCTCATGGACTTGGCAATCAATTAGAAGAACCCATTCTCAGGGAACATATATATTTATATATAAAACTACCAAGCTTCTCCTTTACTGCTCTTTTAGAAAAGTGTTTCATAGGTTACACTCTGTTTCAGATCCTAAGACAGGCTGTATTTTTTTTTTTTTTAGTGAATCTACTTTTTTACATACTTCACCTGCACATGGCGCTCAAGTAGAATGCCATTGTAAAAGAGTACTTTTTCAAATAAGAACTTGGGTCATTAAATTTTGCAGAGAATTCCACACCACAGAATTTGAGTGTAATGAAAACCACTTGACTGCAGACATTTGGTGGCAATATTCATAGCTAGAGATGGACAGCAAATTAGGCCTGCTGTGTTACATGCATTGTCCTGCTAGAGTGAGGCACATTAACTGAATTCAACTCTGCAGTCAATAGATGTCTTTCTTCCTCTGAAATGTATAACTCACTGGTGGGCAACAGAGAAGACAGGAAGCAGAAGGGCAAATGGAAAAATAATCTAATAATTATGCACAATACATTTTAAATGCTTATTGTCAATGAACATTTGCTCATTCTGAATTTCAGATCTCACAGCTAGTTTTGCAGTAAAAATAAGGTTTAGTGTTATACTTAAAAGATATATGTATTGATTATGATGTTCAGAGAAATGTTAGTAGTTATATCTATCTAAAAAACATTGCCATTAACAGGAGAACTAAAAATCAAAGAATAATATTAAAGCAACAAAATATTTCATTAAATGGCTGAAGATTATTATTTGCTTTTTACAACTGACTTAGAGAAGAAAACCTAAATTCAGACTTTTCTTGTTCAATTACATTTAGTAACAAATGAAATTAAATCTCGGAAGTCTCTAGCAGAATTTCTCAGTCACATATTTTCAAAATAAACTATTTTAAATGTTTATAAGTTTGTTAAGTTTGAGTAAATCTTCATGTCAAAGCAGACCTCACATTTCTTATATCAAAACAGCAGCCTGTCTCTCTTTCAAAAGTTATGTTCTTTCTTTAAGAATACACAGGTTTTTATTTCTTATTGCTGCTACTTAAGTAGTTTCAAACCAGTTTCACAGAATCTCAGATGGTGACTTGGACAGTATCTTTCTGTATTTATTATTGGGCAAAGCTGCCAGAAGACAAAAAGAAATAGCCATCAGAGACAGAGATAGGAAGCTCAATATAAGAGAGAGTTTTTGACTGCTCTGCAAAAGTCCATTGTGAAGTTTATACCAGCTTCCATCTAAAGTATATTATCCTACTAGTGGTTCTTTCACACACCATTTACTCATCCCTCTTGCAGTTAGGTACCTTAAAAACCAGAGTGGAAACTCTCTGGGACACAGGGTCACCCAGTCAATTTGTGTGCTGCTGACAATATTGGGAGCCATACCTGGCTGGGACTTTCAGGTCCTCCAGTGGTGGCTGTCAGCGCATTTTGAAATAAATAAATAACACATTAAGGATTATTCGTTTATAACATTACAGACAAAAATTGTGTTATGCTGTACTTTTGAGGTCAGCTTGCCCACATAACAGTTCTCATAAAACAACTTTCCTCTTTCCTCAGCGCATTTTTTCCTATCAATATATTTCCTGCTGCAAGATCCACATGAAAGTATATATGAATATATGAAATCAATGAACGTACTCATTTCATATATTTGGTTGCTTTTCAGTGAACAAATAAACAAGAAAAAATTTTCAAGCCCAGTCACTTGTACTATAAAACTAGATTTTAAGGTGATGCAACTTGTGTAACATACCCAGGATGAAAAATATTCTTCTTAAAATAAAATCCTGGTACAGGCGTACTTTTAAAAGGGAAATATTTTCCACTTACCAGATTTTGGATAGATGTCTAGAGCCACAGATAAAAAAGCAATATCTTTATTAGTCTAATTTCTTTCATGAGTACCGTTTTACAGCATTTAATTATTTAAGTAGTGAAGGATCCTTTCACCATTCAGTTTACAGAATAGATGGTTGTCTCAGAAAGAATTAGGGAGAGGGGAAAGTATGACTCTACGTGGATTGGTCAGTTTATTATAGAAATTGAGTAAAACATTGTCATTCAGCAGAAATTCCATAATGTTGTTTGGTGACATAAAAGCCACTAAATTAAAGATATAATTCATCATATAATTTGAGATATTAAATATGAAGCTGAAACCTATTTTGTTAGTGGGTCTTTAGGAAAGTTAGCTAATTCAGGACACAGTCATTTGCATGGTCACTTTGGTTCTTGAAAGCTTTTGAGCTCTCTTCTACAGACATGAATATGCTGCAGTTCAATATGCCCTGGGAACCTCTTGGTGTACCATCAACAGGTGAGGGAGGGTGATTCAATATGTACTCCTAAAAAATGGTATTTGTTAGCCTCTTTTTCATCTCGGTTTCATCTCTTGTGAAATGCAGACACTTCTGTCTGACTTCTCATATTAACATAAACTCACTTCATAAATTTTCTTGAAGTACAGGTCTGTGAAAGGAATATATAGCTTCACCTCTCACTTCACCTCAGTATGAGCCATAAATAGTATAGAATTTCAGCATATAAGACACAACATTACACAAAGGCTGTTAATATTGACCTTAAATCTTTTTGTTTGTTTCAGCTTTGTTAAGGTATGATTTTGATGTTCATGTTGTTGCTGTTACTCTAGTGATTTAACTACAGTTGTGGAAATAAATATAATTATGAGCTGCAACCACTGTTTCCAGCTTAGCACAGCAGTGTCATTTTTTCTTTGGAAAGAAAAACCATTTTTCTTTGGTTGGTTGTCTTCTGTTGAGGTGTTAGAGACATTTATAATGAGTGAAGGCACATGTATGTCCTCAGTCTGTCTTCAAAAGTCCCTCAAGCAGATGATGTACTGAGACAATTTGCACTATATTAGGTTTTAGCAGCTTGAGAGCAGGGCAAACACCTGATGGCAGGACCAGCACAGAGCACTAACAGTAATTATGTGACTGAACCAGTTATTTTATCAACAAAAAATGAGCAATTTTTTCTTATCTTGATGTCACACTGCTCCACGATAGGAAAACTAAGTTGTGTTTAAATCCCATCCATGTTCACACAACATTATGGACTTCCTCCAGGATGATTACTTCCTGCTGACTATGATGAACTTCAAAGTATTCAGAAATTGAGTTAGGTACATCCCAGCCTCGGAAGTGAGCTGCTTCTACATCACACTCAAGTTACACAGGTTTAC
Organism: Promerops cafer; assembly: GCA_013398275.1. Lineage (NCBI taxonomy): Eukaryota > Metazoa > Chordata > Aves > Passeriformes > Nectariniidae > Promerops > Promerops cafer. The sequence continues at coordinate 863,369 of VZSE01007029.1, read as the reverse complement.
TTGGTTAATACCCAATGATATTAGAGATCTTTTTCAACCTATATGACTCTATGATTCATGCAAAAGGTGTTTTTTAAGGTCAAACTAAAAAATATTCAGTTGCCCTTCTTATTTAAAATCAGCCAGACTGCTGGAGCACCAAAGCATCCTAAAACACCCAGCTGTGATCTAAACACTAGCACCTCTCAAGAGCAAAGAAAGAAAGACAGAAGAATTTCTACTATGGTTTATGGTTTAAACTAGCATTGTCAAGGGAAGTACTATCCCACTTCCTTCCTTTTATTAGTGAGGGATTGAAATAGCAGAAATAGGCCTAGACCAAGAACAGCAATCCAGCTCTATCAGCATGATGTCTACACAGATATATCAGCCTAGAAGCAGTGCCACACAAATGTCAGTGAATTGCTCGCAGACGTTTGCACCAGCGTCCCTGTGCTCTACGCACGTATCAGCAGATTAAGCATCATAAGGGGCAACCCACTGTCAGAGCAATGCTTTACTGTTCCTGCCTCAGGTCAAGTCTCCAAAACAATTCATAGGCACAGAGACAGAATAAAAGTAATCTTCAGAGACAGAAAATGGCCTCTCACACTGTTCATTTTACTATTATAGGCATATTTGCATAAGCCTGTTTAATAATATACTGAGTACTTACGAGAATAAAATGGGAAGGGTTTCTTCATTTACTAATTCTGGGAATATGCCTTTAGCCATAAAACTGGACAAACCAATTTTCTTCCCCATGGCTCTTGTCTATTAATGTCATCTCTCAAAAAAGGAGAGTTCTGTTTGATTGCCAACAATCAGATATTGCTGTAGTTGCAAATTCTTCCCTGTTAGGTTATGAAAACAGTCATTTTAGAAGTCCTTTGAAAGGACTCATGTTATTGAGGTATATCAAGAAAATAACCGTACCAGCAGCAGTGTTGTCCAGGCTTGACATTAGATATGAAACCAAAAGAGGTCAGGAAGTCAAAACTCAATTCACTGGGCTATAAGCAAATTCAATTCAACCACTTTGGCGCAGTGGTGGGTCTAGAGATTGATCTCCTCTTGAAATCTTTCAGCCTGTGAATTTTAATGCCTCATACATGCAGTCAGATTCACTAGAGAATGAAGAAACTCTTACCTTTCTCATGAGGTGAACCACAGCAGGCCTCACCATCAAAGTCTAGCAAATGGCACAAGTTATTGAAAGTCTTGATATTTTTCCTTCTCTTCCAACTTATGTGAATGCTGGCTAATGTAGTTATGAATTCCAACCTTTTGCCTGAGGCCTTGTCCTTGATAGTTCTTAGAAATTTGAAAGCTCCTATGGAACTTTTCCCTCTGGTTTCATCCCAAAGTTTACTTGTGACTAACCTGCTTTAATAGCCCCTTTATAAAAACTATTATTTTTTACTACAAAGAAAGAATTAAAATATATTAATACATTCTCAGAGAGATCAACATAAAGCTGTAGGAATGTTAAATGAATTCAGCGAATTCAAAGACTTTAGGTTATGCCTTTAAATGTGAAATTAAAGTAAATTTGTGGGAACAGGTTTGCAACTCATGATAAGGCATCTGTTTTCACAGTGGAAATCTGTTTAACTGGTAGAAGTCATTGCCTTAATACATAACTGAGTTCAAGAGCTTGGTAAGCTTTAAAACAACTAACCATTTACATGGATAATGGGAACACCCACTGTTATATTAGACAGAAAATAAAGACTTAGTTCAGAATGGTAATAAATCTTCCTGTTTTTATACCGAAATGTATCATTAGCTGTCAAGCAGTAAGAAACAATTTACATACGGCCCAGTTATTTTTAAAGAAATGTCCATATAACTAGGATTTTGGTTTGAATATTAATAAAATACCCTAAAAAACAACAGAAGCCTAAAGTATATCTGCAACAAGTCAAACATGAAAAACAACTGAATGTTTGGTGAAACAAAAAGAAGATGTGGTGTGTATCAAACAGAACCTCCAGTTTTATTTGCAGCAATATTTAAAATTAAATTGATTGCTTAAGAATATTTAAAATAAAAATAGGATTAAAAAAATATATATACACAAGCATCAACTTCTAGAGACCTGTCTCTGAGGCTGACTGCTGAGGATGCCTCAAGGGCAGGTTGCTTGAGACTAAGGCTGGCTGTTGTCACATGTATCCCTCCAATAGCACACAGGATGTCCAGGGCTGAGGCACCTACAAAACAGCCCAGGAGGTCACTGAGGGATGAATGGTGGGATCAGTCCTGCAGAAGCCACTGTTACACAGCACGTGATGCTTTATGTCATTGCATATTAGGCACCTAAAGCAGATCAGTGGGACATACCCTAAATATCCTTATTCATCTGTATCATTTATAGAACTTAGGGTTGTTTTAGAAAAGCATAGAAAGAGATTTACAGATATCCACAGTGTTACTGCATGGCAGTGAACCTACACAGTCACTTTAATGTTAGATGTTTACTGTACTCACTGCTAAGTAACAACTACTTACTTCAGCACTAGTCTGGTTTGGTTTTAATAAGGTGTTTTTGACCACCATCATGCATTCACCACAGTTTTGGCTGCATGAGAAGGTTGTGATGTGTAACATTTTTAAAATGCAATTATAGGATCTTCTGTTTATGGGTCATGGAACAATAATTGAGTCTTCCTCAGTCAGATCAGTTGATACAATTTTTAGAGATGATATTCTGCCTGATTACAGTCTGACTGGTCACCTGTAACCAGCGTCCACCAGCATGAGGTTGTCTCCCGATTCTTCAGTTTTCTGTACTTGCCCTGGAAGATCAGAGTACAAGCTCAGGACCAGGGTTTAGACATTTGAGCATAATAATTGCCTTTAAAAACCCAGAGCTCAGTAAGGGATACCGTTGTATTCCTGCTAAAGATTATGGACTAAAAAACAATCTAAATGTTAAATAATTTAAGGTTAAATAATTTCTTCAACCATGCATGTGTTTTTTGATGATTCTTATTTTAATTGCTTTTTTTGTTCTTTTCTCTTTGTTCATCTCAAAAATTGTGTGATTCATGAGAATGATATTTGTTAAACTCTCCATAGGAGTATAAACCTGCAAAGGAGCAAGTTTGCTCTTCTGGCATCTCTCTGAACCTTCTCCAGTTAGATATTCACATTAAACCATAGTCATCAAATAAATTAAATGTTATTGTGCTGTGGGTTTATTTTTATTATTATTATTATTATTATTATTATTATTGTTATTGTTATATCAGGCAAAGAAAATTCTACATTGTTTGCTTCAACATATTTCTAGAAGAATTACATTGAGCTTTAAAAGGCTGTGAAATTTATATCCATCATTTGACTGTTCCTCAAGATGCAGTTCAATTTTCCATAGAAGGTGAACAAACCAAGCTCATTAGCATTTTGATGAAATTAAGAGGAAAGGTCTAAGAACTTGATCATATTCTAATGTAAAAGAGCAATTTAAAGGAGAAAAAAGTGTTAGAAGAAAAATTAGTACAGATTCCAAAACTCAAAAGTTGCACTTGAAAGGATCTATGCTTCATTGTGCATGATGTACCAAGTACCTTTTTGATAAACGGTTTTATAATTAATTGGGTTTGAGACCAGGAGTCAGAACAATTTAAAAAAATAAACTAAACTAAATAAATAACAGCCCCAATCCCCACAGTTATTAAGTATCACTTAATTTCACTTTTGAAATAAAGTGTTTGAAATACATTTTTTTAAATTGAAACTGCTTCAAATAGACTCCAGTTCAGCAATGGCTATATGAATAGTCCAAATGAAACATTCAGGAAATCACATTGTGAGAATGCTTACATTTCCTTATATTCAAAGATAAACAACAGTGAACATGTGTTTTATTTGTTTGTTTGTTGAATTTTATAGATGGTTTAATTTCACAGATGAACTAAGAAGCGAAACAAAACACTGCACTTTAGTTCTTAGACATNTTATTGTTATATCAGGCAAAGAAAATTCTACATTGTTTGCTTCAACATATTTCTAGAAGAATTACATTGAGCTTTAAAAGGCTGTGAAATTTATATCCATCATTTGACTGTTCCTCAAGATGCAGTTCAATTTTCCATAGAAGGTGAACAAACCAAGCTCATTAGCATTTTGATGAAATTAAGAGGAAAGGTCTAAGAACTTGATCATATTCTAATGTAAAAGAGCAATTTAAAGGAGAAAAAAGTGTTAGAAGAAAAATTAGTACAGATTCCAAAACTCAAAAGTTGCACTTGAAAGGATCTATGCTTCATTGTGCATGATGTACCAAGTACCTTTTTGATAAACTGTTTTATAATTGGGTTTGAGACCAGGAGTCAGAACAATTTAAAAAAATAAACTAAACTAAACAAATAACAGCCCCAATCCCCACAGTTATTAAGTATCACTTAATTTCACTTTTGAAATAAAGTGTTTGAAATACATTTTTTTAAATTGAAACTGCTTCAAATAGACTCCAGTTCAGCAATGGCTATATGAATAGTCCAAATGAAACATTCAGGAAATCACATTGTGAGAATGCTTACATTTCCTTATATTCAAAGATAAACAACAGTGAACATGTGTTTTATTTGTTTGTTTGTTGAATTTTATAGATGGTTTAATTTCACAGATGAACTAAGAAGCGAAACAAAACACTGCACTTTAGTTCTTAGACATTTTTCCAGATTTTTTTTTTTCCAATCAGGAGAAAGGAGGAAAAATTCTAGGTTTGTATGACCAAAACTTGTAAATCCATTATTTTTTTCACCACAAAGGTAATTTTCAGCCCATTGGTTAAGAAATTTTCCAGAGATGTTCAGAAGCAGGCAATACTTTTCTTACCTTTTACAAATCATGCCTGATCTGCTCATGACTGTAGCCTGACTTGGCTTGTTTCACATTTCCAAACACTGTTCTTTCTTCTAACTCAGCTTAAATTCAATATTAACTTCAGGCAAGTCAAAGATACGTTTGTTTTAGAAAATAGTCATTGCAAAATATTTGTTCAGGCACAAGGCTGAGCCCTCAGGATTCAAACCAAGCCGAAGACAATGCAAGAAATATAGACAACATTAGTAACTCACTCTGCTGTGTTAGAGAAACACCCAAATACAAATGAATGGTTACTATTGACATCTATTCTAAAAGACCTGACTGGTCTGTTACAGTTTAAGCCTTCCTTTATTCTCATCAAAGGCAACAGAAACTTTGGAATCAACTCTTTTCAAAGTGGTATCTTAGAAATCCCCCTTTTAAAATAGAAATCTAAATATATATGCCAGCTGACTTCTCTTAGCTGACAAAAAGGTGTGGGACTGAAGAGGGCTGAGTTTCTCAAACAGTTGATTTCAGACTCAAAACACTCTTTTTTCTCTTTCACTGAACCATTGTTTGGGCTCTTAAATGGCCACTGTTAAGGAACGCTGTAAGTCTGGGCAGTCAGAAGTTCTGATTTATTTCAGCAAGTTCCCTTTAACTATGGCACTCATCTGGAAATAATATTCAAAACACTCTCCTTCCAACTTTCTTTTCTTTTTAGTCTTTTAAGCAGAGACTGCCATTGTTCATATTCAAAGAAATCTGACCTGACTGAAGATTTATATGTTGATATGAAGACATTCACAAACTTAAATCTTTTGCAGTAATTTTAAACATAGCTAACAAATCAATCTGGACACAGTTGACTCAAGTTCCTCTGGGGAAAAAAAAAATAATTTGCAAGATTTAGTTTGCTACAAATTCATATGCACAAGATAATGTTTAGAATAGAAATAGGAAAAATAATGATCATTCTTTCAGGATATCAAAAGCAAAATCCACAGAATGAAATAAAAAGAAGAAAAAATAGCTTCTGAAAGTGTGTAATGAAATGTTACAAATAGGGAATTGCAACAAAAAGCTAACGGATATAAATCTAGTATGAATCAATTCTCCTTTCCAGTCATATTCAACCTTAATAAGATAGTTTTAATAGGCTCATACCTTTCTGCCAATTTCAGAAAAGTCTTCCACTGATCAATAGCATTTGTTTCAAAGAAGAGAGCAAAGTAAGGGGGAGATGCTGGTAACTGAAGGCACACTTTTTCTCAGAAGATGACTGAATAATGCTATAAAACTCTCTGAAACACAGAGGCAATATACCAGATAATCATCAGTGCTGTCTGTCACTCACGAAGCTTTCATTTCCAACCTACTGTTTTGTTTATTTTCCTATTTTGTGCCCTAAAGAACACAGACTAGTTCCTACTATTTGGAACAATGTATTTTGATTTTGAGATAGCAAACTTTGTACAGAATTTGCCTCAGAAGAAATTTCAGTAGTATTGAGATATGGAGACACAACCCTGGACACAGCACACTACTGAGCATATTCCCTACTGTGAGAAGCCTTTTTGTCTCAAATCCAGGCAAAAGACTGAGACACTGCAAGTCCTACTTTTATGTCTGGCTTTCAGAAATGAGCTTATATTGCTTCTGGTTTTGCTGTTTCAGTCCTCAGGATCCCTGTTTACATGGAAAACCCTGTACCTTTAAAACAGTTTTTCTTTATTTCTTTTTTTAAAGATTTTCCTTTAAAACATTTATTGTTGTTATTTATTTCTCAGATCATCCTTCAAAAACTTTGTGGTCTAAGTAGAGGAATAATTTTAATAGCTTCATTTGCTACTGTCCAGCCAGTTCCCATGGCTTTCGACACTGAGTTCTCTTTTCTCATCACCCAATATTTCCTTTTGTTTCTCTTCCAAGCACAAAATTACATCATTACTCATTATTAGCTCATTGAATTCACAGCTGTACCTGTAAATAAAAGAGGGCAGGGAGTGTTCCCTGGCAGAGAGGTGACGGTTCCATGTCATTAAAATCCTTCATATCCAGAACAAGGTGGCCATACCTGGGCTCTTCATTAAAAGTGATTGCTGGGCTAGAATACTGGGACAGTCCTATTTGAAACCAGGCCAAAATGAGGTAAGACCTCCACCTCCATGAATGATCCAGTTCTGGGGCCCAGGCCAGGACACTGTTTAGATTAGAGTCTCCTGTTCACCTCTTATTCACATGAGAATGGTGGTGGAATTTGGGTTTAGGGGGTTTTTGGTTGGTATATTCCCCATGACGCAGCCACCATTTTCTGCCCTTCCTGGGAAACAGATGGTGCTGCCACCTCTGCTCATTCAGATCAAAATAAAGCTTATAAAATCCTTAAGCCAGGATGTTTCTTATGTCCAGGACTATGATTCACTCACAGATTTTTGGTAACAGGTTGTGCAACACCTGGGCAACATTGTTGTGGGTTTGTGAGATTTTGCACTGCCTACAGACTGCAAAATAGGCAGCAAGCACATATGCCATGTCCAGGGATGGCCAGCCACAATCCCTCTGTCTCCAGAAAACCTAGCAGACATTGCTTTTGAGATCACATACACTGATTTTTAAAGATTGTACCAATCATAGAATCATAGAATTGTTTGGGTTGGAAGGAATTTTAATATCATCTAATTTCAACACCTTCCGTGGGCAGGGGCATCTTCCACTACACCAGGTTGCTCAAAGCCCCATCCAGTGGCCTTGAACTCTTCCAGGGATGAGGCACCCACAGCTTCTCTAAATCCTCTCTGGGCAAACTGAGTTGCCCAGTTTGACCTGAAGATGCTAATGTTTCTCCTAAACTGTCTACCTTAGAGTCAAAGGAACTCAGACTTGCCTTGATTTGCTCATGTTTTGCATGAGCATTTGCATCTTCAAGCAGTTAACCCAAAAGCCTAAAAAAGAATCTGTTGTTGTGAAGACCAGAGAGGCTGAAAGAGTGGTCAGTGCCTCTGTCTCTTGTGACACTGTGTTTATGTCAGGTAACATAACCATTTGGTGTGTATGCTACGTGCAGCACGCAGGCAGCACTATTTCTTTTATAATTTGTAGCATGAAGCAAATACAAATAAAACTAAAATAAAAAGCATGAATGAGTGCATAAACAAAAAATGCCTTATAGTTTATTTTGAAACAGCTGCATACAATAGCACTGGAACTATATTTTTAAAGAATTATCTAACCATTTTCATTGACTTCATGTCTTGATAAACCAACTTTCATATCTTTATACATTGTATGTCTTTCAAGTTGTAGAGCAATCTAAAGTTATGCCTTTAACACTGTCTTCCAAAATATGGTCTGGGCCCTCTAGCCCAGATGAGTGAATGACCAGATGCATGAAAAAATGGTCAGATGCTTAGGCTTCAAGAGTAGTGGTTAATGGATTAAATCCAAACATAGAAACTAGTGGTATAATGCTAGATTTTGATATTGGATAGAGCAGTTTCACTCATTAATCCCCAGGTCTAAGTATTCTTTTTTCAAATTTTCCAGACATGACCTGTATTTTAAGTATGTGTCTCTGTTTATGTTCCTGAAGAATGTTCAAAGAAATCTATAAACACAGATTTCTCTCCCTGAAAAATTATGCTTTATTATGAGAGACCTGCTTTCCTACTTCAGGCAATGTAACTTTATGCAACTCTGTGTTCTTACTGTGAAGTCCAAGTCAACATTTACTCAAGCTGCAAGGCACACATTGTAATTTACTGCTTAAGTGATTTACCAATGTGTTTATATCCTGTCTTTGTCTAGTTTAGTAGGTACAAGAACATTTAGTGATTATTGCTATTTAAAGATTAGTAGCTGATGGATGATGATGGTATTTTAGTAAATTGCTTCTTTGCAGGAGAGTGATGGTGTTGGTTTTTTGTTCCTCAGCTATATAGGGTTTCTTTACATTGGAAACATGGACTGTAATAACTGTCCTGGAAAGAATGAGTGGCTGTCCCAGTGTGGGTATGGATGAAGTTATATTTATCAGATGATGATTAGGGCAAGCATAGGTATTTCCATAATGGACACACTATTTATAAGTAACTTCTATATCAGTGGAACTGCACCCATCGTACATTTATGTCCAAGCTATTCTTGTTAATGCTGGGATCTGGCATCATAAGATAATTCAGGTTAGGAAGGGAACTCAGGAGGCTTCTGGCTCAACCTCATGCTCAAAGAAGAGACAGCTTGAAGGCTGCTTAATACTCAGTCTGGTAAGATATCAAAAATTTCCAAAGATAGAGACAGCCCTTAACTCTCAGAGTAACCTGTTCCACTGCATGACTGTCTTATAAGCTACTTATATAAACACTCTCTCATTCTCCTTCCTTCCTTCCTTCCTTCCTTCCCCTTATCATCTCTTTTCATGGCACACACTTACCATTCCTCTGGTTTTTTTGCAAGTCTTTTTCTAATTACTTTCTCCCAATAATCTGTCACTGCTGCATCCTCACCAGTTTCCTTGCATATGACAATAAAGACACAGCCATGCTTCTTGTATCTATCAGACATATTATGTATATTGACTTTCAAATTATTGCATTAATTTAAAAATCTGTCACTTTTGTTGGAATTTGAAAACACAGCATTGTGAACACTTCTCAACATTGAAATTATTTTTTATTTTCTTCCTGCTTTTCTGCATAGATTTTTGAAATTTTAATTTTTGTCATACTTATCTTGTCATAAGTAGTAACTGAAATAATGCTGCAACCTTTCCCTAACCATGTATGGGCTGCACTGGTTTAAACAGTAATCTGAGAATTAAATTAACACTATCAGAGGCCAAGCACCATAATTTTGTCATCTCTTACAAGTGGTTTTGGCATATTTTTGGCCTGGGCCAGAAACCATACTTCCATGGACTACATTTACATGTTTCTGGAGATATTAGAAGCAATGGTAGATTAGATTTGCATAGCAAGGTTTTGGTAGTGAGGGAATACAGGGGTGGCTTCTGTGAGAAGCTCCCAGAAGCTTCCCCCGTGTCTGAGAGAGCCAATCCCAGGGGCCTCCAAGTGGGATCTGCTGCAGGCAGAACCCATCAGTAAGGGTGGCAACACCTCTAGGATAACAGAGTTAAGGGGGAAATCTGCTGCAGAACAGTAGAAGGAGAGAGGAGTGACAATATGTGAGAGTAACCACCCTGCAGAGCTCAAGGTCAATGAAGAGAGAGGAGGAAAATTGCTCCAGGTGCTGGAGCAGAGATTTATTCCTCTGCAGCCCATGATGCAGCCATGGTGAGGCAGCTGTGCCCCTGCACGGGGGTCCACAGCGGAGCAGAAATCCACCTGTAGCACATGGAGGACCCCATGCTGGAGCCTGCATTCCCCATCCCCAATCTCCCTCCATCACTGGGGGTGGAGGAGGGAAAATAGTGAAAATGAGCAGTGAAGAAGAAGGGAGGGGCAGGGGGAACTGCTTTAAGATTTGCTTTTGTTTCTCTTTATCCTACTCTGACTGATTGGCAATAAATTGAATTAATTTCCTCAAGTCGAATTTGGGTTTTTTGTTATAGTAATTGTTGAGTGATCTCTCTCTGCTCTTTTCTCAACCTATGAACGTTCCATCATATTTTGTCTTTCCTGCCCCGTTGAGAGGGGAGTGATTGCATCGTTTGGTGGCCACCTGGCATCCAGACAAAGTCAACTACCACACAAATGATTAGTTTTCCATGGATATTTTGAAATCTGTCATCTTATTTTAGAAAGTAAGAGCATCTATGTATGGACATCTATCTTATGGACATGAACAGAGCTTGCCTGCTATCTTCAAACCCAAAGTGACACAAAAAGTGCTTGATGTGTTAATATTGACATCTTTAGAACCTCAGGTTATCACAAGAGAAAGTAATGTTTATTTCTCCCACCTTCATTATAGCACGGAAGGCCAGGGAGAATTATTTTTCTGATGGATGCTGTTTCCTTGTGTTCCTTCAGCTGCAGTGTGTAAGGTGCTCACATTAATGTGGATTGTGTGGACACACCGAGTATGGCTTCGTTTCTGATTCTAATTCTAACATCTTGCTCAATTCTTTTTGCTTTTTGTTTTTCCTAAAATTATATCTCTGGAAGCTTGTCTTGGTTTAAAATCCCTAATCTAGCAAACAAATTGCTAAATTAATTTTTAAAATTTTGAGTGGTATTGAAAGCTCTGTTCTGTTTTTATTTGGGCTTACATTTGTTTCTAAAAAAGTTTGGAGGTCTTCCTTTTCCTTAGAGCAAAAATTTACTGATTTGATTAAGAATATTTTCTGTCATACCCTCCCAAAGTATCAAAATTTGTAAAATACAGGGTTGGATTCACAAGAATCTTTAAATTCTCATCATTTCTTTGTCTATGAGGATCTAATCATACTATTATGCAAACAGGCAATTTCATTATAATTGCATGATAAAATTAAATAAAACAAAACAAGATTTCTGCAGATATAACTTCATTCAGTACCTACAAATACATGTACATATATTGTGCATGTGCACACATACCCACCTGCCTACAGGTGTGCACATGCAATGAATAGAGAGAGGTCAGATTCTCTCTCTGGAAGCACCAAAGAGTTCTTGATAAACTGATCAACTCTGCTTGGGGACCTAACAACATCTGTGGAAGTATCTTATTCAGAAAATGCTAATAATCCATAGTTTGTGATAGCTGAATTTGAAAAACACCCCTAATTACATTGACACTAGGAAGGTTACCCTGCAGGGTAAACCTGCAGGGAATGTGACTCAAATTCACATTTCAAGGTAATTTTTATTTGACATTTCTATCATGCCAGGTAATATTTCAGGTCCAGCAAGTTTAATCAGGTCTTTGACAGGAACTGTCAATACATTATGTCACTCTCGATTTTTTTTATATTGAAGAGCAATGTGCTTTTCTTATTTTAATGCAGCACATTGGCATCCTTCTCCTAAACTTGTGAATAACTCCTGTTAAATTCAGTAGAAGTTATTTATCTCATGGAAGTGAAAAACAGGATTCTCTTTATCTGTTTCAGCCCTCATAACTAAGTTCAAATTCGCTATTGGTTGCAAAGGTCAATATGGAATGTGTCAGAGGACACAAAGCACTTTTACTTTCCTAGCTGGGAACATAGAAATTACTGCAAATAAAGAATTCATTAGTGCCACCTATTTGTGAGAGTCTAAAACTGCAGATAATCCCTGCAAAACTGCATCCATTTAATAAGAAAATATGTCTACCTCTGTCAACTCAGGTGACAGAACAAGACATATAGGCCAGATCTCAAAGACCCCAAGGAATTTCTTGCAATTCTATGTTGTTCAAAATACAAAACAGAAATATTTATATGTACAATAGACACAAATATAAGTGGAAATTATATTTATTTATGCAATATAAAAAGTATAAATATATAAGATTTCCACTTACAGTTAATATATATCTCTTCATTTACAGAAACCGTGGTGCAAGAAATCCAGACAGGACAAGCCACTGAAGTTATGGAAATGTATTAATATGTAAAAAAATAAGGATTTCTAAGGAAAGTTATATACTAAAGAATAAGTTGGAAAAACATTTTAGAAAATAATTTTTTTTGGTCTTATTTATCAGTTATCCAGTACTGTATTAGATGAAGAAGGATTATGCCAAATGTGATGAATAAAACAAATCCAAGAAAAACCCTTGGAGTATTACTAATGCCCTTGCCTCACCTCACTGTTGAAGCAGTGGATATTGCTGAAACTGACGTATTTTTTTTTGCTAGTTAAAGTTCAACTGTCTGGAGAGGGTTTTTTTTAATAAGTTTTCTTCATTTCATTCTGAAATTAGATACCATATTTTCAAGTTCCTGAAGAGACCTAAACCTTTGAGTGGCAGGAGGGAGGTTTATCATTAATACAGAGTAAATTTATGCTGACATACAGCTTTAAACTTCAGAGGGACATCTGTAGCCTCAGGTATAAGACCTGGAAGCATGATTGTTATATAACTATTTGTACATATGAAGCATTTTTAAATATGTTTGGCTGAGTGCAAACAGGCACAGATTTTTCAGAAAACAGATAAACAAAGGATAGGTTATCAAAATATTGTTCATTATCTGTTAATTCCTTTGTTGTCATTGACTTCCCTATGAGAATGACAGTTTAATTTGAAAACATACCCAGGTATGTATTGTAAAAGTCCTTTGGCTGACAATATGTGTGCGTTGGCACAAGTACATAAATAAGTAACTATGTAAAAAGGGATGAGGCTTTGGGAGCAAAAATCAATTAAAAAAAAATCTGTAATTTCAAGCATCTTTCAGTTGAATGATTCCTGTAATACAGCTTGAACAGAGCAGTTCAGGTTTTGAATGCATATAGAAAATTGTACACAGCTCACATGTTGTTTCCAAGACAATGAAGATATCACATACAGGGAAATGGAAGCAGATGGTTTTTAAAAAATGCTGAGAATTTTGCAAGTCTTTTCTGTCAGTTCTTCTAACTTTGCCATAATAATGACTCTAGCCTGTCACAAAAAAAAAAAAAAAAAGCCATCAGTATTTAAAAAAATATTTGAAATTTAGATGTATAAACAAAGCCAGATTGATTTCATTTGAGATATACAGGGGTTTTTTTTTAATCTTTCTGCCGTAGTGTGCTTACTATAAGCCTTCAAGACCAGGCTGGATGGGGCTCTGAGCATCCTGGTCTAGTGTCCCTGCCCATGGAAGAGGGTTTGGAACTAGATGATATTTAAGGTCCTTTCCAACCCAAATCATTCTATGATTCTATGGTTCTATAAACTTGCATAAACAGACCTCCGTGGAGACATTAAAAATTGCTTGTGCATCTTTTCTTCACATATCTATAGATGCATTGAGTATCTCAAATATAAGGGTTTATTCAGTCATTTTACTATCTTTACAAATATATTTGACTCAGTGGCTTATTCTTTCAAGTATAAGTTGTATTCTCCAATTTAGCTGGCTACAGTCATGTTATTTTATATCCATGACTAATTGATTGTGGTATCTGATCTAAGGCTCAAAATCCTGACTGAAAACCTTGTAACTAAGCTCAGCCAGATCACTGTCTGAGAAAAGTAAACACAAAATAGTGGTAAACATACCAAAAGAAATGAATTTAGAAAAAATATTATGATGATCCAGAAAATATTTCTCAAACTTAATATTTATCAGTTCAGCATATAATGAGAAAATAAACATTGAAAGTCTCAAAAGCTCTGTAGAAGTAGAAGGTTGCAGGTGGTTCTATATGCTAGCAATAATGCCACAGTATTTAATAGAAGAAATGTAAATCATAGTAATATGCCCTAAATCTTATCTAGGTTGTGTCTTACAGAAGATAAAAAGTCCAAGTCAGAAACTGGAAAAAAAAATTGAAGTTTTCCATTTTTCTTATGTGTACTGAGGTTTAATGATATAACCAAAATGTGATTCTATTTCTCAAGACCCTTGACTCATTCAATGCGTAGGTTTGCTGATGATCATTTGGGAACAGCTGTTCAAGATTTTGTTTCTTTCCATTGTTAGCTATGTAGTCCCATGTTTTATTATTACATCCTACTCAAGCCCTCTTTTGAAGACAAGAGGCTTTCATGGCTTCAAAGTACTATTCTAGTTTTCAATGCTGTTTTCCACCTCCAAATCTCATCAGAAATAATTTTGAATATTTATGTCCACTATTTTAAATTCCCTTTAAATACCAATTAATTATTCATATATTTTAATATGTAGTGGATATTTATGTGTCTCAGTATGAATTCAACCCCTAATGAGGTATACTTCAGTTGGAATGTTAGATTTTTTAAATTCTGTTTTCTTGGCTTTAGTTGATTGCTTATGTGAGAAAAAAGAATTGACAGATAATTTTTTTTTAGAAAATAGATTTTATATTTTACCTTTTCAGATAGAAAGTGAACACAATGAAGATGCTGAAAAGCTTTTTTCCCTAAGACAACTTAGAGAAAGCACTGACATCTCTGAAAAACATAAACTTGTTAACACATCAATATAAGGATTGAAGCATTATTTTAATGATCAAACACCTAACTACTCTCAGCTGTTTAGAAATAATAGCAATGGCATGGCCTACAGGAACCATATTACTTATTAATCCAGTGCCTAGCATGGGATAAGAATTTGTCTCTTTCAGCACAGAAAGAAGATTGCTTTGGTATAACATCCTTTTGAATTCTCTTATCATTATCTGCCTGCTTCTTAGAATCTCTTTCACTCCTACAGTGTACACCTATTAGAAATTCCTAAGATCATTACAATTACCTATTTTTTTACTACTATTATTGGCACTCAAATAAAGAGTCTAACTTTTTCCACTATGTGCTGTGATCCAGTGAGATACTTTAATTCAAGCTGATCCATACTTGAATTGCCTCTGAAGATCAAAGTACACAGTGTGGCTGTGGTAATTCATCAGTGGCACACCTTCATCTGAATTACCCTCATCCATCCCTCCAGCCTGAAATAACAATTCCAAATATATTTTCCAGGCAGTTGTGCCAAACATTTATAGGTGGTTTTTTTTACAAAGAATGAAATGCTGCATAAACCTGATGTTCCAATGATGTTCCTACATCTTACGTCAATGCAGAAAAATAGTTTTCATTTTTGAAACTTGAAATGAACTGGTATAATCTTATTTATTTATTTATTTATTTGCTTACTTATGTACATTTACATAGAGCTGCGGTCTGCCAATCCTTCAGATTCCTTGCAGCTCTTTTTGAAACTGGAAGTTGCATAATGAAAACTTTTTCATTCTTTTGAGAAGCTGCTCAGTTTCAGAGCACAATGAAGTTGGCTTTCCTAGTTTCTTTCTAAGTTATTTAAATAGTTTTTAGAGTTCTGGTCTGGTCTGAGAACCTCTAAGAGAAAAAAAATTCCATACAACTGTCAGTTATTATTTGTTTAAAATTAATTGATATGGTATTTGTCTTGTATTTAAAATTCAATATTTGTTTTTTATTGCTCTACCCTAGGAAATAAAGTATAGCATGGACCAATAGCACTGTAATAAAGTCAATAGCATGTATTATTTTAAGCCTTAGAAGTGCTATAATCAAATTGCAGACATGAGGTTACAAGAGGGGCCATTATACTGTTATATTTTCTGCTATATCTATCACAGAGCAGCTTGCTGAAACAAACTGAATACACTCCTCCTTTGCAAGGGTGAAGCTCTCCCACAGTCAAACCCACATTTTTTCCAGTACAGTGTGTTTAACAGAAATCAAAAATCCCTTGCAAATAAAAGATATTTTTGTCTTGTCTTTTTACCAGTATGTTTTAAGTGTATAGTCAAGGTTTCAGACTGAAAGTACTAAGAACAGTAAGGCACAGGAGGATGATACCAGAGAGCCTGTGAACTCTGTGATGTATCTCTTGCATGAATACCCCACTATAATATTTAACTTCAGGCAAGTCTGTAGAAAGGTGATAGCAGAACACACATTGTTATTTTGTAAGCAGATTTCTGTGATTCATTCCACTCTGGGGTGTTCTGCCAAGCCTCTTCTCAATAAGTAGTTGGTCACTACAGAAGCTGTTCAGGTGACACTTGATACAAAAATCGACCTACCAAAATCTTACCTGTTAGACATTCATGAATAAATCACCTAGTCATGCAAACTTCAAAGAAAGATGCTGTCCAATCTGTGATTTAATCTGCTGCCAATCTTACAGAAAAATCTTTGCAATGTCACACACTAAAGCAAAAACTTCAAAGAAATGCTGATTGCCGAGAACTGCAAAAGAGGGGTTTTTTTCCTATGCTTTAAGTTTTAGAAATAAAAACCAAGGGTCTTTTTCTTCAGATACAGTCAAGAGTTTGATAACTAACCACAAAGTTTCTGTATGAGTAGTGTGTATGTAAAGAAACCAGTGCCCAAGTGTAGGTCATCACAGTGGGAAGTCTGATAATTTTTTCTAAGAAAGGACCGGATAAAAAATAAGACACAATGGTTACAGTTCTGGCACCAAAATACTCTGGATTCTTGGAAAGAAGGACAAGGGAACAAACAGCAAAATTTTTTGGTATTAGGAAAGCTTAGGTAGGGTTGTTGCATCTTGGTTTGTTCAACTGTAGAACTTTAAATTTGCTTTGATCAGCTAGAATTGAATAAATTATGTAGGCATGGGAGACACAGTGCTTACCTAGAACTTCTGAGTATGGTCACAGTTTTAAAAAGACATGTGCAGATTTGCTGCAAAGATTTAATTTGTTTGCTAGCTGACCACAGACAGTGTTTTCATATGATTAGTGCTACAGATCACCCTCAGTCACAGTACAGCAGAGGTCAAAAACAGTTGACTATCATATTTATTAGTCATACAAATAATCTAGAGAATTCAGCTGATTTAAAAGACATTAAATAGCAAATACAAAATACATCTGATTCTGTTAGAATCCCTTTTTTCCAATTTGTAAATCAAATGGCAAGCACTAACCAAAAAAGGTGATTTCTTGGCTTATGATGACTGTGAAAGAAAACATATTAGATTGAATCATAGGACATTTTTTGCTGCTTAAAAGATAATTGGAACAGATGATCCTTTTCGTCAATCGCAAACTTATGTAGGTTGCAATCAACAGGATTATATCACAGACCACTTGTAGAGTCTGAAATGCATAAAGATAATTTACAAGACTTGGGTATAAAGTTTCTGTTGTGCCTAGGGACAAGCATGATTTGCGTTGCTGCTTGGGCAAGAGTCAGTGAAGTGTATAGCAGCAGCAAAAGAACTTCCAAACCATTACAAGGCAAGTCTTTATTCAGTGAGAGGTTTGCACAGGCAAGAATTGCCAGGTCAGTCTCTTTGAGACAGTGAGCTTAATCATAAGCTGCTTTTGTCCTACATATAGGAAAGTGCTGAGCATTTTTAGAATGAAATAGAGAAAGGAATTTATGTGCAATAAGTATAGGAAAACTTGATATTCAGTTTAGGTGACTGAAAAGACACGTTTGCCCCTATTATTATCAGTTGGAGACCTGAGACTCAGAATAAGTTTATTTGATGCCACATATGAAATGTCCTACAACATAATCATTTATTAAACAAAGTTCATTGAAATGGTGAAGGAAGATCATCCCTAAGTAGCAGTTCAGATTTTACCAGTAATATCCCTTTTATATTTACAGTAAAAATCAGTCTGCTATTTTTTCCAGTATCAGAGAAACACTATTGCCTTTTTATCTCAGGGTAGAATGATCCTACTGGAATGGGCTAGAAATAAATAGAATTCTTTTCATATATAGCTGTGAAAATATCTGAAAATATGTTCATGATTTTGCGTCTTGTTTCCAGTGCAGAACAAAAGATATTTAGGAAGTGGGAAACGAATAAAACAAATAAAACAGCTGTACACTGAACTACATTTTCTAACTCCATGCTGAAATAACTGACATTAACCAGACAAAAAAATCTGTATTATTCTATGATAGCTCTTATGTTAACACTCAGCTTGTTTCTGCAGCATGACTTCAATAGGATACCTTGTTGTAAAACCAAATGACAAATTTTGTTAATGAAAAAAAGGCATGCAGCTTTATATATCTGAAACTTTTCAAAACCTGATTTGAATTTGTGATCTTTTTTTCTGACATGCTGGAGGACAATACTGCATCTCATTCTGCAGAGCAAATATTTTCAGAGTTCAGTCTCTGGTCTTTAAAATTCTTATATAACAGTTTTAGAATTTGGTGCTTAATATAAACTTATTGGAAATTCTCCTTAGAAAGATGATATTTATGCTAAAAAAGTTGAAGCTTAGCATGACATTCAAAAGGTGTTTTGACAAAGCAGTAAAATTTGAGAAATAAAAGAGTGAAATTTATGATCCTTTTAACAACACTGATCAAATCTGCACAAACCCATACAAATCAAAACTGGATATTAATGGAATCACTTAGCAGTTTTTCATCTTTTTTTTTTAACATGTAAACATTAAGACTAATAATTTAAGCAACAGAATATTTATTTCTAACTGATTAAGTCTTCATGTATTTGGAGATAATCGATTTACTTTTTTTAATGGATATTATTTTTGTGTAGATAACGGAATAAGTATTCTAAATTAAAGCAGATTTACTCTGAAGACCTTCATGCATTTGCAATATGAAAATAGCAAGTAGACAGGGCTGTGTATTTGAAGAGTGTAATTGCAGTCAGAGCAGCCTGCATGGCCCTCATTGGTATTCCTGTGTACTCTACATCTCTGATGCACCCTGTGTATATTATAGAAATGCAGGCTGACTTGTGTAGGCTGCCCACTCCGCTCTGAATGTCTTCAAGGCATCTTTAATCTTTGACCTCAGAGACAGACAGTTGGTCAAGACAGGATCTTGACTGAATTTTTATTTCATGAAAGAAGAGTAAAAGATCTCAGTATGCAGCACGGGCCAGTAGCTCCTTGGGGCTAGGAGAAGCAGGATCTCCCCAGGGATGCCAGGGCAGGACCCATCCCAGCAGGCCAGAAAGCTCCAGAGCAGCCAGGGGACAGCGAGGGACATTCCCAGCCGTGGGCATCAGGAGCTTCCCTGAGGCTGGGGACACACTGAGGCCTGCAGGACATCGGCCCTGGGCTTGGGCCTGGCTTGCTGGTAGGTAATACACTATCATATCATCACAGATATCTAGCAAATATCTTTGGACAGACGACAAGCAGAGCCAAGAACTGACAGCCCATCTTGAGTACTCAATTTCAGAGTGGTAAAGACAGAGCCATCGTGCTCACTGATGCTGCTAAAATCTGGCTGTGCCCTCAATGGCATTAGTCATTCAATATCTTTCTGTCAAGTGGCTTTGGTTTGAGGGGAAGTGAATGATTATGTGGGGAAAAAAAATAGAGAGGAAAACAAGAATATTTAAAAGCTGCACATAAGAAAACTGGGGAGAAAAAAAAGAAACCTCCAAAACTGCTGAACTGAAACTTGTAGGCTAAAACCAAAGTCTCATGATGGGATCTGCCCTCCTGAAGAGTGCATTTCCCATGGCTGTCATGTCAGTTTCCTGCACAAGAAACTCTTAAAGATTTTCTAACTTCACATTTTCAACCCAAAGGAAATTCTCAGGAGGACAGCCAGGAACTTTTATAAATTCAAAATCTATGAAATCAAAATGCTAGTGTACATTCCATGGATTCTGGTCAGAATCATCTTAGAAGAGATAAAAAGGGACATCAACAAAGTTCTGGGCTGACAGTAACTTCCATGGAATTAAAGTACTTTGTAAATTGTTGATTAAATGCAATGAGCAGCAGCATTCTTAAGTACATGAAATATTATTTTCTATAAGATTTTTTTATTCTATTTTAGAGCTTAATTATCAGTGTTGGATAGCACTAATTTTAACTAGAATAAAGTTTATTATTTTTTTAAATACAAAATTACTATGATTTTCCATTACTATTTTAATGCCAGGGGACACAAATCACAGAGTTTAGGGATTCTAAGGCAGATGCCCTGCCTTTCTGTCCTCTGAAAGAAAAGGAACTAAAACCATAAGGGTGTCTATGAAAGGAATACAGAGAGTAATTTATGAGTGGGAAAGGTTAGGCTGTATTTCACAAATACGGAATA
This sequence comes from Promerops cafer, assembly GCA_013398275.1. Lineage (NCBI taxonomy): Eukaryota > Metazoa > Chordata > Aves > Passeriformes > Nectariniidae > Promerops > Promerops cafer. The sequence continues at coordinate 842,942 of VZSE01007029.1, read as the reverse complement.
ACTGAAAACAAGTAATATTTGAGGTCAGCTGCTTCTTTTTCCCCTCAAAGAATAAGTAAAGCATATTTACCAGTCAAAGTCAATAGCTGAAATTAGTGTGCATTACTAATTCCACAGCCAAAGGCAAAACTTACACTAATAAAACTGCCTGGCAGAAATTGAATGGCCTATTTTCCTCACATCATAGTTATAGTCTTTAGTCATATTACTATTCTTAGCTTGTTTCCTATTACCTTTCACCTTGGATTTATGACTGGTTTTCAGTCTTAACTATCATTCTATTCTGAGGAAAACTTATATTAAAATAAAAAAAAACATGAAATCAAATATTTTTAAATAACACTTTCAGATTTTCATTCCATAAATTTTGTGTACTTATGTTTGTTGTTTAATTTGTGGGTGTTTTTCCAGTACCCTTCTCACAAACTGAAATCAGACATTTCCTTTGAGGTCTGATTGCTTAGTGCTTTCCAGATTTAGTTTGAAAATATGACAAAAGTTCTACCCTTTACTATCCCAAAGGACTGAAGGAATTGTTAAGTCTTGTGATAGAGATTGAATTATAGTTTCTTTCAATCCTTTGATTCTATTTTTCTTCACTATCAGGTATCATTGCTAAACCTACCATGAAATAAAATGTAAATGCATTGTCCAGATACATTCATAAACAGCTCCCCAGCTGCAAAACACTTTTTCAAATAAGATATCACAAAGGGCTTTAGCCTTCTGCAACCTCTCTATTTAATGACGTAAATGAAAGAGGATGGCATTAAAACTTCAAAGCAGCAAAGATGATACATTTCCAATCATGCTGTCACAGTGATGTACAAACAGCACATTGGTACTCAAAGAACTGCTGTTTCATTTACAGAAGTTCAAGCATGGCCTCATCTCAAATAGTATCTTATTCTTCTGGTACTTCAAATCCACCAAAGGCCATTTAAGTGCCATGACAAATATATGTGGTATTTCGGTAGATTGATCTCTTAACACAGGCGAGTTAAATTGTTGTTTACTCTTTGTCTCAGTTTGCTGATCTAAATTTCCAAAACTAGGTTGCTAATATTGTTAATCATCTGATACGATGATTATTATCTGTATCAAAAAGACTGTGTATCTAACAGAATGCCAAATGCAACTTAATTACTTCAAGTCAAGATTCTAAGTAAAAACTGTTCTCTATCTTGTCAGCAGTTGAGGCTATGGGTTGTTTAAAACCACTTAATCTGATTGGACTGAAATTTTGAATTGGCTTCCTCTGACATAGGTATATCAAGGAATGTTGTCTAAGGCAAAATAGGTGGTATGAGATTGCCATGGCTTAGTCTATGTGGAGAAACAGGTCCTTCAGTTACCAACTCAAATTCCCTTAAGATGGTTGTATAGAATAATTGAACTGATCCTCACAAGTGCTTTGATCTTCCCATTGCTAATTAAGAAGCCAAAAGTATATAATTTGAAATTAGATGTCCAATTTACAGAAGTCTGAAATTAGATGAGATAAAAACTACTTTTAAAAAACAGAGAAAATGATGAGAACATTCTAAAAAAATGCTGTGATGGTTATATATCTTTTTAAAAGGAAGTGAGTGCCATGCAAACTCTGCAATATGCTTCACTTTCTATTATTAACCCTCCTTTTGTTGGGCTGAACTTCAACCTGTCTATTTCTTGTCTATAAATTGATCTCTGTACAGAATTTTATTACCTCTGTGGTGCTCAAGTGCCATAATTGACAAAATAATCACTCTGAATCTTGTATTACTCTCTTAAGTATTGAGTGTGAACACAGTGGAAGGGGTTGAGAGTATAAATTGGCCAGAATATCCTCAGGACTGGGCACAGCATCCAACTTAACAATTAAGACAGTTTCATATAAAATGACGTGTTTTTCACCTAATGGCTTTATTATTTTATGATGTTCCTCAAAATCTATAAAATACATCTATAAAATATGACAGGCTGAAAGAGCATACTTTTCTGAAACACAGAAATTCCTTATCAGGCTGTCTGAGCCAAGTGTATCTTGTAGATAATTCTTCTCCATTATTCAGCACTGCATTAACCTCTGTTTAGTTTTGGCTTCCTGTGTCATTAAAGGTTGAGATTAATAGAATAGAATTCAGAAGAAAGATCAGAGTTCTGGAGAACATGAGCAGTGAGGAAGACTGAAAGTTTTGCATTTAAATTATTTTCAATTTAAAGAGAATTCAAAGGGGAGTATTACATGTAAAATGGGGGTGGTAGTGGAGAATTAATACTCCTCAAATACAGAGTAGAAGTGTTTTAAAGTGTATCCTTGTATCCTCAGACCTTTGTGTTCTTGACAGTTTGGACAAGAATAAACTGATATATAGAATAATAATTCATATAGAGATCAAAACCAAGTGGTAGATTGCTTTAGGGATCATGGGAACCCCAGAAAATGTGCATCTTAAAGAAAAGTCTAATCAGATGTCTATTAATAATGAAATACATAAAGCATATAATACTTAGGCCTAAAGATAGACTAGGTAATATATTACAGGTCTTTTCTCCTTGTATGATTCTGTGATTCTATGCAATTTAAGTGTTGTAACTTTATATATGCAAGTTATATTTAAATAGGCAACATAACTTACTAAACATATTTTAATTTCTTTCCAGGTTTTACAGGTCAAATGAAATTATCTCTAGCAAAGAACCTACAGCAAACCTTGCCCTGATAAAAGACTTTCATCATTACAGACGGAATTTGGTCAATTTAATAGGTATGAAATAGAGAACACAAAGGTGAAAAGCAATCATATGGATTTGCTCATACAGCAAGGTTCTGCTCAGTGTAACAATAACAGAACTAAGCTCAAGAGAGCTTTTCACTGTGTTACCAGCTTTAGAAAGCTTTAATTTGCAGTTAAAGGAACTATTCTTAGGAATCTCTTTTCACATTTGGTCTTACATGATTGCAAATAATTTTAAGAATGGTTATGTAATTTTGAGGAAGAGTCAGCAGAACATACATCTACTTTGAAAGAGACTTCATTCTGAAAGTGTTTGGGAAAAAATGCGTAAGGATATCTAAGAATTAAGAAATAATATTAAATAGGAGATGGTTCCTTTTCTATTTAATTTCAAATGCAGAAGCAATGTATGTCCCTTGACAAAGCCCAAAGGAAATCATTAATGGATACATAAGTGCATGAAGGTCAATGAGAGGGTAAATTCTTCCTAGAGAAGTGTAAATAATATGATATGTCTAAGGGATAACACTGTTCAGCTGGCAGTCAAATTTTTTCCAATGAAGAAATCTGATGAAGTAGTTGCCTTTTCTTGTAACCCTATTTACATTGTATTTTATTTATATGTGATCTGTTCATGCACTATTGTCAGTATTATTTTGCAGCACTATTTCTTCTTTTCTCTTCTGTAAATTTCAGGAAGTGCATACATTGTTTTATCTGAGTGGCACCTGGCTAGATTTCATGGCACTAACCGTCTCCTGAATGCTAATTAGTGCTCTCCAAAGATTCCTAAGAAAAATATATGCAGCACTGTTCATATTATAGCCATGGACACAGAAAACATTACAGTAGAGATCCTGAGACAGAAGCATTTGAGTATTCATCAAAATAGTATGCAGATAAGAGTTGTTCACACACAATTATTTTCATCACAAAAGGAAAATATTCAGTGCATTTCAACAGCCTGCCCTACCAAACGAGTCACCCAGCAGGTTCTGTTTGTGCATACACCATAAAATCAGTCTCCCACTTGTTAACCTAAGAGCTCTCAAGACACCTTACAATGTAAGGACTGAAACAGATCATACACAGAGTTAGACAGATAAATACCTGAGAGCTGCAGGCATACACAAAGACCAGCTTTTATGGATGAAAGTTCTTCACTCAGGACAGCAGCCATATTCACTTCACCTAGCATGAAATCTGTTCTCACAATGACCAAAATTAATGCCTAGAGTCAACTGTAAAATGAAGGCAAGGACACTTCTACTGAGGACTATATTAGCTTTGAATAATGTGCAGCCTAGGAATTTCCTCTTCCAGAATGGTTTGTCAGTATTTAATAACGTGCAGTAGATTTCTATGCCATTAATTTTTCCAATCTTCCTGTGAAATGTGTAAGCTCTTAGCAACCACAGCATCCAGAGATAACGATTTCCACAGGTGCCCATTATATTAGAAACTACCTACAGCTAATGCCACCCAAAAACTTCCACTAAATCACAAGAGGGGTCTGCATTTAGCATGTTTGGAAAACTCAGTCTGACTGTAGTTTGGCTATTATTCAAACCAGTTTTGCACCATAAATCTTAGAACTAGAGTTATTTAAATGAAATTATAGGCTGTGCTCTGAAATCATCACAGTTTATGAGAACAGTATAGAATGCAAAATAAGCAAATGTTTCAAATGAAATTGCTGTCACAAGGAAAACAGCCCATTTAAATTGTGTATATTTTCTTTAGAGTGTACCTTTGTACAGCAGCTTTATTGTTCCGTAGCAGGCATTTAGGCTGTAGAAACACCTAAGGCTGTGAAAAAACCTTCAGGAAAATGATCTGTCACATGGTAATATTTACAGAAACAAGCCATTTTGCAGCCATGTGGAATCTAATATATCAACAGCTTTATTCTTGTTGTGCACTAGCTACAGTTAAGTTGTAACAGGAAGCCTCCTTCACCTGTGGAGCATCTGACAGGAGACAGCATCAACATCTTGTAGCACCCATAACATATAGAATATAACGAGTAACTGATCTGCTTGCTCTCCAGAATTGAGAAACCTTTGCCTGACACTTTCAAAATACTTGAAGAAAGACAGTTTGGAAACCTTTGAGGTCAGCTACCTCTACAGAAAAATCAGGATTTCCCCTTCTAATCCTTTCTCTGATATTCCCTCACACACAGCTCTTAAAATATCTTTAATGCAGGTGAATTTCACATATTAACTGCTTCTTTGGCTTGCTCAGACTGTTGCCTGAAGGGCCCTATCTTAATTTTTTATTCTAGTCACTTTTTAGATCCCCAAAGATATTAATGGTGCAAGATGAAGCATTAAAAGTCTTACCCTGTAAAGTTATTTCATAAAATATTACCTAAATATTCCTCTACAGTGTATTCAATTTCCAGATTTTTTCTCATCTTTTTTCTACTCAATTTATATTTCTCAGAGTTAATAGCCTATGTTGATGCTAGAAGAGACACTACAGTAAATAACGTTATAAGAACCTCTGTAACTCTCATTCTTTACCTCTGAGGTATTTGTATGCAGTCATATCACTCTTTATAGTCTTTCCTTCAAGCAGCAGCATAGGATATTAAATTGTCTTAATCTCTTCTCATATGTCACAGCCTCTAATCCTTCTCTCTGGATTTTTTTCTAAGTTTATAAAATGCTCTTTCCATATTGTGCATATTCACAGAAGATTCAAAGTGCAGTAGCAGCAACAGGCTGCAGCTTACTGGGACCTATAAAGGTTCACATGTTCATTCTCATTTAAATTCACTGAAGAATGACAGTTACATTTTGTTGAAGCAACATACTGGAAAATAAAGTCTTATCTGCCAGTCACAGTGTCCATGATTCTCTTCTGCTCTTCCTGCACAGAGAGTTCTCTGATAGGGCAGAGGTACAAAATCAGGTAATCATTCTGCCTGGCATCCACTCACAGCATTTTTACATAAGATCCATCCAAACCCATTCTTGTGCACAGAGGCTTCTGTTTTTCCTGAAAACAGGTATCCTTGCCCCTGAAAAGCAAAAAGAGCACTTGTGAAAGCAATCTACATATCTCCATACTTTTTGCCCCCTTTTTCCAGTTCCTTGAAGACATTTAAGAGTTCAAAACCTGATTTCTGGTACCATTAAATACATGACCTAAAGTAATGTTAGTTACAAAAAAGAACACTATTATGCCTAGAAACTCTTCCCTTTTGCTTATAGTGTTATTGTGAGGCTGGATGGAGTGGTTTAGAATAGGGCAGATACCAAAAGCAGTATTGCCCATGAAAAGAACTGAGGCAAATAATTCCCAGAGATACTGAGAAAATAGTTGGAAAATATTTTAGCAAAAAAATCCCCAGCAGTTCTGTCCTCCATGAGGCAATGGCCAGGAAATTGCAAGTTTGTTAAACCTGTGTGATCTGCTGGCATCACTCTTCAAAATACTGCAGCTGCAAGTGAAGGGTGAAAATACAGAGTGCTTTGTCATCCAACCTGATATGAAATTTGCCAGCACTTGCTTGCAGCAGTGCTCAGTAATTTCTGATGCATGCATCAGAAAGATGTAGGACAGCACTGAGTCCTAACGTTTTCTCTGTAATTATGGTCCTCTCTATTAACAAACTAACTTCAGATGCCTCGACAATTTCAACTGTCTACAGATTTTTCAGCACAAAGAGATAGAGAGGCTTACCGGGCTGTGTTAACAGCACTTGCTAAAAGTCATATGTCTAATAAGAAACTTAATCTTACTTTAGCAATACAGCTAGAACACTGAGCATTTTAATTGAAAATCTGATTTCTATAAATACCAGAATTGGACCATGAGGTGGTTTAAAACCAGCTGGGAATTAAACTCAAAAGAAGCTGCTCCCCTTCCCCACGCACTCCATCTGGTGAGAGAGGGACAAAGGCAGAGACCATGGCTTGAGATGATAATTTACTGAAAACAAACAGGAACAGAATAAGAAATGCCTAGTAGCAGCAACAATATTAATAACAAAAGAGAAGATGATTTACAGACAAAAAGGTGTTCACCACTTTTACTCAGTTCCACACGGCCGACAAGACAAAAACCAAGATAGCAGCTAATCCTGCAGCTCTGCAGTGACACGTGGTTGTTGCTGAGACAAAGACAAGGTGGTGGGTGCTCTGTGCAGTTGGCGCTCCCCTTCCCTGAGCCCAAGAAAACAGTGAAGAAACTCCCCCCAGAAAAACAGATTATCTGCATTGAGACTGCTCCACTCCTCTGGGCTCAGCTCCGCTCAGCTCCACTCAGTCTCAGCTGTGCTCTCCTGAGAGCTGGGAGGGAATGGGCAGCAGGGGGAGAGGGACAGATGCAGTGTTGGTCCTGGCAACTTTCCTGAGCAAGAAAGGGAACAAAATGATGCACTTGTGGTGTAGAGACACATTTTTCTTCCCCTGAGCCCATGCCCCCAGCAATGATGTGGGTAGTATAGAATAGCAATTAAGCCACCCCCACACAGTTCTAGGCCATACCCCTTTCTGCAACCAGGAGACCATGTCCCTATAAAGCATCTGTTAAGACAAACTGAGTTTGCTAACGATACCCAGCACATGTATAGTTTCTTATTTCACCCATATTACAGTCCTTTTGTTCAATTCCTGGTTTTAGTTACCTGAGTGGCATGAAAATATGATTACTTTGTAGTAAGAATAAGGAATGTAACTTATTTCCCTTAAAAATTAACTTTAAAGTTAATTAGTGCTATTTTATATGATCCTATTTGTGTTTGTTTGTGGGGAACTTCCAAAGAAACCTTTACAGATGCAACAAAGCAGAAAAAAAAACAGTGAAATGAATGCTTTCTTTTGTACAAATAAGTTTCTACTTTTCATGGCTAGTTCGTAAACACAAAACACTATATGTTATTTTACTCCTAAAAGTCACTAAAAAGTGCTACTACTTTTAATGCACTATTCTTTTTACCATCTTACTTCTCTCTTCATAGTTTTATGTCAGTGGTTCAGAAGTAGTCTCCCCCTTGTATTGCTTGCTTTCAACACATTAATTTAACCATGTCTGTGGTTATTTCTGTCAGTCCTGACTGAAATATATTTTCAACTCCATTATTCACCATTTTTAGCAGCTTAATGTCAACAGTGCATTAAGTCAGTATGAAACTGTGGTTTTCCTAATACTCTTGTTTGCTTCCTGTGTTACCACATGCTTTGATTGATGCCCAATGGTCTGTTGGGCTCTCTTACTTTTTCCATTCTTTTCTGTACATACCGTATATGCTTCCCTGTCATGTTTCAATTCTTTGATTAATTCTCTCTCTAGTTAGTCTCTCTTTGAATGTGGGAGACCACATTCATCCTCCATTGCTTATTCGTAGTGGATTGCTTTACTTTTCTGTCTTCCTTGTGAGTTTGTCCACTCTGAATGTATTTATTTATCCCTTAACATCTCTGCCCATTGGATTTGGGCCATTTTTAATGTCTAACAAAATGAAGTGTATGCATAATTAAATGAAAGTATTGTAAACACCACATCAACTCCAGTGACAGTCCAATATTTACTTCATAATGCTTTATGGATTTGGGCTCACTGCCTCCCATCCTACACATTCCTAGTACTGATAAAGAAGTTTTGCATTTCTAATTACTTATCTTTTAAAGGCTTTGAAGAGAGAAGAATAATCAGATTAATCCTGTCCTTCTCCTATCCTCCCTTGTACAGGGGATGAGGATGGGTAATTTTCAAAAGGGTACTGCTCGCTGCCTAAAACTGCTTCCTCCAACTGTGTTACAACCTTTGCTAGCTTTATTTACTGATCAAGAAGCAAAAATTAACAATTACACCAAGAATCAGCAATTGCATAAACTGGAACCACAGAGTCCATTTCTTCTGTGAGAATCAATTATTTTTAATGATCTATAGTTCGAAAGCAATCTTTCATATAAGTTCCTAGAACCCCGAGTTCGATCAATACGAAAATTGTGTAAGGGAGATGTTCACCTCACACTTTGCTCCAATTGTGGAAACAGCTACAGTTCACTGGTATTTTATGGATTTTGTTTCAGCGTGTTTTTATCTCAGAAATGCCACTCTGTTCTACAGGTGAGCCTGCTTTGTGCCCATCATCAAAGGCTGTTTGTAAGGAGATAATGGCTAAAACTAGACAAGTTAATATGCTGCAGTAATAAAGCTGAGAACTCATTACAACACATGAAGAATTAAATGTTCCTATCCATCTATTTTAAATGACCGAATCAAGGAAAACTTCTTCACACTTTGAAATGCCTGACATTCTGTTTACTCATGGCTGTCATTACAGAATTCTCCTTTTTCATGACTTAAACTTTGTGTTTTCATTCAATTTTTCTTTGAAAAAAAAAATCACTTCATGTCTATTTATTATAAGTAGAATAAACATATACATTATTTTAATTAAGGAATGGAATGGAAAAGGGAGAGTGAAAATCTGAACAGGAATAGTTTTTCTAACCTTCATTAATTTTTTTTTTTTTTTAATTTGTGAAAAGGAATGAGAACCATATTTTCTTAAATACTGTCTGTCTCCGTTTGGGAGGAAGTGAGGTTTTTTTGGGAAGTTTTAGTCAAACCAATCAGTGGTCAGATTCGAATATTGACACCTGGTGTGACCACTGAAGACGTGAGTCACCTCTGAAGACACCCGGGGTTAAAAGCAGAGATTTCCCAGAGTTCGCTCTCTTTCGCCTGCGGTAGCCCAGGGAGCGGCACCGT
>VZSE01007029.1:806464-833174 GCA_013398275.1 Promerops cafer | reverse complement strand
CCCTCGGCCCCAGGGGATGAGAAAATGGGGGGGACTGTTGTCCCAAAAATGAGGCATGGTTGTTTTTTTTTCGGCACTTGGCAAAGCATCCTTGAAAAGCCCTGAGCAGTTTCGGTCCATGGACGGTGGTGAGAGCACTGTACATGGAAGGAGCATGTCACCATGGCAGAGTTTCTCCGGGCGGTGCCACGTGTGACAAAGAAACATGGGGAGTTTCAACCCTGTTTCGTGGGGAGGACTGTGGTACAAGAGAGACTCCTCTCTCCCCTGATGGACTGAGAATTGATTACTTGAGTGTTGGTAACTTAATCAGGACTCCAAGATTTTTTGTCTCACTGTGCTTTGGTGAATTTGGGTGGGAGGAGGAGGAATGTTTTAAAAGGTGTTCATTCTGTTTTCCTATGTGCTTCTGATTTTAGTTTGTAGTTTAATAAAGCTTGTTATTTTTCTCTTTTTTTTTAAGTTTAAGCCTGCTCTGCTCTATTCCTGGTCACATCTCACAGCAGTTAGTTAAAGAAAATACATTTTCATGGGGGCACTGGCATTGGGCCAGTCCTAAACCCTGACACTGTCCAAGCAGGTCTACTTTCAGTTCTCTGCTGCTTCTGCTTATGGCTAACATTCATTCTGGACAAAATCTGACTACAGAATCATTTTGGGCTAGGTTATTGCCATTGTTTTATCTCTAAAACACTTATTCCAAAAAATGGAGGATTTACTAGGGAAAATTATAGGTCTTTAAGATTAACAGCGTTAAAAATTTAGCTTATGACTAAATCCCTTAACAACAGAAGAAACAGTCACAGTCAGATGTGACTGTGAAGTCTATCTGGATTTCGATTTTTTATCTAGTCAGAGCTTGCATATAGCAACAGGTGCACATACAGTTTTTGTAGATCTGAAGTCTATTTATGTGTGAGTTTAAAACAGCTAACAAATAGATGAAGAGACAAGACATTTAAAATAAATGAATAAATATTTTGTGCAAATTATTGAAAACAATTATTTAATTAAAAACTTTTATTCTTCTTCTGCAGAAATGGCCAAAGAAGGTCACTGTTGTAGTAGAGACAGACAGAAACTATACACTGAGCAATGTATCAAAGGCTTTTTTTATTGCTCCATCTTGTCTTTTTAATACATTTCTTAACCAAGCATGCTGCTTAATCAAACGTGCAATAAAATCATTGGTCACAATAAAAGCTCATCATGTTCATTGGTGCAAAGCAAGCTGCATGAACACATTTGACAAGCATTTACAAAAATCCTGAAGGCATGTATTCATTTTTGTTTCTCCAACTGCAAATATCCCGTGCTTATCTCTGTACTCTCGGTTCCCATGTGAATGGCCTTGTCTTCTCTCTTTCAGGGATAAACACAAACCTTATCTACTTCTTCTTCTGCTAGCTCAAAAATTTGGCTCACAGGCCAGCTGTCAGACCCGCCTCCCCACCCCCCACGCCCCCCAAAAGGTCATTGCCAGAAATTGTCTGGATATAAACATGAATGCTTATGTTTAAGGCAACATTTTAATTCAGCCTAATGAGAAGCCTGAGCAATATGCCTGTGGTCTGTCCAGCCAAGAAGAAGCATCTCCTCTCCCCAGGCTGGAAGGTAAAACATGCTATGTGTTCCATTATTGTTCACTTCAGACACATGCACAAAGTCAGTGTCAATATAGAAGGAATTGCACAGTGATGCTCTTCAAATTCTTACTTGGTTCTTGGGTAAAGGCGAGATGTCCAACTCAATTGAAGTCCTTCAAAGGAAGCCTCTGAGATCACTTACTTCTAACATTGTCATTTAGGATGGAGACGAAATATTTCTTACTAAACAAGGATTTTTTCCAAGGTATGATTTTAAAAAAGGAAACTGGTCAACATGGGAGAAGAAAAACAGGTTTGTTTTAAATATCGTATTAAGGACTGTGATCGAGCAGGATCTATTTTAAGGTACTATTGATCTTTACAGGCTTGTGTTTATGTGGCAATACTTATTGCCTCATCCAGGCTGTGCAAGTAATTTCAGTTAATCCTAATTATCAGGTAAGCTTAGATCTCTAAAGGCTTCTACATCTGGTTTGGTTCTCAATAAGCTCAAAGTCACCACCTTTTCTATGATGAGCTAAAAGAGATAAGAAGGCACTTACTGAGACATTAAAAGTATTCCTGTCCAGATAACATCCAGGTAGTTAATCCAGGACTCTAGGTATTTGAAAATTGAGATTAAGGTAAATAAGAGCCTTGAAAGACCCATTCTGATATGGGGCATGATCCAAAATTAATCCAGATTGCAGATCTTCAACATTTGCAAAAAGGACATGGCCCTGGGAGGATATCAGAAAGATACAGAAACAAAAATGAAAACTCTGTCACATTCTTCAAATAAAAATTTTGCATTCTTAGGCAGCAGAAAGAAACATAAGAAATATCTCCCTGTGGCTTTCTTAACTATATAGTGTGGTATAGAAATTATTTTTAAAATATTTTAATTAAGAATTCTGGCTTAAAGGAATATATCTTATTTTTCAGCAAAGACTAGCAAACAGCTGGAGAATCTACATATGTATACTCTCCTGTCACTTTTATAAATTGCTTTTGAAATAATTTATAGCTGATACATGTTGCTACAGAAGTTTTCATTAAATTGCCTTTGGGTCGAACTGTTACATTAATTTTTATCTTGTTTCTTAGTGAGAATATCCATACTTTTAAAGCTGAAATGTCATGAGGAGAAATATTCTTCTGAGATTTAATGTGTATAGCAATATCCTGACTTTTCCTTAGCATTTAGGAAAGGACTGGAAGATCTACCCAGATATATTTATTTAAACACTTTATAATTCACATATATACAAAAGGCATATGGAATTTGTACCTACAATGTTTAAGGTAATTCTGTCTTTTTTTTTTTTTTTGTCTGATAGCCAAAATACAGGCTGAATAACATTATTTGATCCAAAGCTTTTCACTCTAGAAAATCAAAACAGAATCATTGAATATGGTGTCAATAAACAATTTGACATGCATAGCATACATTTTTATGACTCAGTGAGAATATTTTATAACTACTATAACTCATTTGATTATAAAAATTGATTGGAAAGAGTGTTTTGTATATCTATCAACACTGATATCAATATAGATCCTCCACATTTATGTATATGTGTGTGTATATATATAATATACATTTATATAAAGTACTCAAACTCTTGAAACATGTATATCATTAGCTTTGCTATATTTAGAACAAAAATTGTACGTCTTGGAAAGAAATGTCATGCAGCATAGTACAGAAAACATATTTAAATGTGTTATTTTTACAGATATGAATGTATATAAGAAATTAAGAACATAAGAAGATAAATCCCTGATCAGACAAATTTAGAGAGTCTGGACAATGTTTTTGACAGTGGCCTGTCAAGTGGCAGAAGAATAGCGCAAGTATTGGGTGATACACCCAAAGTACCCAATTTCTGAAATACTGCACTTTAAGTAGAGAATAACATTTTTCCTTTTTTAAATTTAGTAACCTACAAGAACTTTGGCACTGTAAATTGGCTTAATCACTTTTCAAAATTCAATTACACTTTTGGTATCTGTAGCATTTCAACAGTGAATTTGACTATAAAAAGATTAATCATGTAAAAAATATTTTATTTTGTGTTTAATTGTTGTTATTCCTACCTAAATAGCTAATCTTTATGTGGGTTACTGACTGTGGACACATTAAAGGAGCTGGAGACTGATAATGGCACTTCAGTATATTTTATTTGATAGCTAAGTGAAGGTACAATGTCATGGACTTAAAGTCAACTGGAGCTGTAAGTCTCAATATCTCCATAAAGGAAGTCATTGATGTCATCCTGCCTCTTCCTTGCATTCATAAAGTGAGATAATAATGATTGTTTACTACATCCCCTGGAAGCAAGGTATGAAGCAGTCATTAACTTTATAGCAGGAAAATAATGAATAGCTTAGTTATGAGGAAAACTGAATACCACATAAAGAGCTTCAGGAATTAGAGAAGAGGGAAGATGCAGAATCTTTTCACTGAGATGCACAGGAAAATGGTAGGGAAAAAGCTAATAGGCCTTTTCTTGGCACATTTATGCTAGAGCACAGAGATTGCCTCAGTCACCCCATAGGGTCTCTTTCAATCCCATAGATTTGTTTCCTAAGTAAGCTTTTAGTAAGCTCAAGTTGTTCTTTTTCATGAACTTTAAAAATCAGCAATAAAGGAATTTTGATAGTGTACTTTGATATTCCAGAAACCCAGTGAGGTGCCTACAGAAAGGGAAAGCAATTTTCTATTAAATTAATAAGGATTAACTATAACATTTTTCACAACTGCGTAATTAAAAACCCTATGTGTGTTCACTCAGCATGGAATGAAAAAAACTTGATCCTAAATACCTAAGCACAAGACCCACATTAGTATCTAGTACAAAATTAAATGGGGGTAAATATAAACTGTTGTTGCTACTTTACTACTATAAAATTTGATTGTCTTGGCATCTTCCTGTGGAGTCATATCTTTGAAGGTGAAGATTAATCAGAAAGTGTTGCTCAGTCAGATTACAAGGGGTAAACATGACGTATGGGTATCAGGGAGATGCATAAGGAAAAGCATTAGATTGAATGAAGGTAGAGATTAGGAAAACTTCCTAAATTCTTACTTTGTGCTGTTGTAACCAATGTTACTCTTATTTAACTAGAATAAAAAGTTACATTCCTGGTTTATGAAAGCAACTCTACACATCCTTTGCCTTAAATTCACACCCAGACTCCTTGTTGTTTTACACTCCCTTTTTTGGCAGCATGATTTTATAGTCCCTATGTGCTCACCTGCTTTGAGGCCTCTGGTTAAAAAACCCATGAATTGGCCCATGACAGTTTTTTTACCAAGAAAATGAAAACTGCTCAATAGTCTCACAATTAGTATCATTAGTAATCATCTTAAAATATAATACATAAAAAAGCAGCAGTCCACAATAAAACAGTTCTCATCATTGGTATTTCACAGTTCTGCATCTTCAATGTAACACTAAATTAGTAACTAATGCTCAGTAACTAATGCTTTTTATAATATGTGTACCTTTTTTAAAAGATGCTTAAGTGATAAAAGCAATCAGTTAATATTAGAAAAAGAATTGTCCAGTTCCCACCTTCATCCAGCTCAGGTAAAAGTGAGCAAGAGCCTTCTGGGCAAGTGTCATGGTTTGATGCTACCTAAGTACCAGGTACTCACGAAAATCATTTGCTTACTCTCTTCTACTACAGCTGGCCAGAGAAGAGAAGGAAAAAGAACTTAAGTTGAGATAAAAAACAGGGAGGAAACACTCTAATGGAAAAACAGGCTCAAATTTAAAAGGTATAAAGAAAAAAAATATTAACAGAATTAAAGGAGGAAAATGAGAACTAAAATAAACTGTCAGAACATCTTTTTCTCCCCTCCAGCCCCTCCCTCCTTTTCACTGACAGCACAAGGTGGGAGTTTTGGTCAGTTTTTCACTCAAAATCTTTCTTCAGTTTGCTTAGGGAGAGCAGTTTCTTCTGCTATGCTGTGGGGTTCTTCCCACGGGAGACAGTTCTCTGTGAGCTTCTCCAGGCTGGTTCCAATTTTCAGGAGTAGCAGTCCCGCCCAACCTGCTGCAATGTGAGTCCCTCCCACGGGCAAAACAGTCTTCCCAAAACTGTTTTGAGGGGGTCATTAGTTCATGGGGTGTTGCCTTTTAAGGATAGGCTGTTCTAATTTGGAAGTAGGAGTCCTCTTTCTCTATTTCTGGAAGCAAGGGCCTTCTCTCTCTCTCTGAGTCTCACACTAGATTACAGCTTTTCAGCATCCACCCGTTTCAGCGTGAGCACCTTTTCCCACGGGCTGCGAGTGGTTCTCTGCATCTCCTCATGCATTTCACAAATTACAGAGAGAGAGTTTGTTGCATTATATTCCTCAGTACAGCTTGCTGAAGAATATCAGCTCTGATGTTTGGAGCATCTCCTCCCCCTCCTTCCTTTCACTGACCTTTGTGTTGCCATGTTGTCTTTCTCCACATGTCCTCCCTTTCTCCTCTTTCTCTGACTAAGAGGAAAAATACTGCTGCTCATAAGTACCATTGCCAACAAATTCCACAATTTCAAAGATTTCTGCAGGACTTTGCAGCACTGAGTAGTTGATTTTGTCCAGGTCCCGTGTCGGGGAATAGCTCATCACGCCCATTGCCGCCACCGCACAGGCAGTGCCAGCTGCCATGGCACTGGAAAGGAGAAACTGCTGCCACCACCCTTCTGCCCGCAGCACAGCTGGCTAAAAGTGGCCAATCAGGCACAGTTTGCTGCTGTGAAAAACAAGGTCTACTTTCCTCGTAAAATTTAAGAAAGTTTAATAAAAAGACAATAGGGGACAGAATAAAGCAAAGGGTTAACGGCCGGGTGCTTGGCACTCAGCCAAGAACACGCCTTCTATGTTTGGAGACACTCTTTAAATACCCCTTCTACTGCCCCAGCCTGTTGCATATTCATAAACTACTATGCATAGTCAAACTTTCCATAAACTAGTTTATATATTCCAGGAACAGTTTAGCATGGTCCCTCCTTGGGTCTGCCTTTTTAGAGCACGCGTGTTTCTCGGCTGTGGTTTTAGTCCATCTCCATTATCACCTCCAGTTCGGGCCTTGGTCCACGCCTTCTACAGACGGAAGTGTTGATAGCTGGCATATCAATAGCAGGGTCCTCATCACACGTTCACTGGATGTTATCCCGACCCAACAGACAGTCCATTTATAAGCATAACTATATATCAGCTATCCCACCACCTTGTCCAAGCAAAGACATGAAAACTATAACCTTACAGCAGAGTTATTTTAACATTATACATATAACACTCATCTTAACATTTGTGAAAAGCCAACTTTATAATGTGTATTTATAACACTGCGGACCGTGCCGAGATGGTTGCGGCCACGGCGGCCGCACGGCCACGCAACGGCGCTGGGAAAGAGAAGCCGCTGCCGCTGCCGCTGCCGCTGCCTTTCTGCAGCGGCCAGGCAGGCCAAGGCCCCCGCCGGCTGCGCTGAGACGGCGGCAGCCGCGTGGCTGCTCGCGGCGCCAGGAACGCCCCGGCCGTGGCACCTCCCCACCCCTCCAAAAAATTGCCCACGAGTTTGATCTCTTTCTGAAATATGTCATGAAGAGGCATTACCAACTTCTCTAATTGTCTTAGCAGCATGTCTCTTGTCAGAGCCAGTCAGGGTTTGGCTTTACCAGGCTCGGAGGAAGCTTCTAGCAGCTTCTCACAGAAGATCACTTCTGTGCCTGGCTTCTTCCCTCTTCACCAAAAACTAAGCCATGCAAAACCAACACAGCAAGTTAAGATGGCAAAGACTATTAATGAGGTACACTTTATACTGAGTATTTATATTGCACTTTATATTGAGTAATTCAGATATTTTTAAACACTAAGGCTAACCAACACATTATTTTGGCCCCTCAGACTGGCAGTTTTATACAATCCCCTAAAAATGTTTTACAGATACAGTCCCATTAATGTCCATGATCAGAAACTTACATTGTTATTGTTAGAGCAAAAAATTTTAACTGCTGCTAATTGGGTTAAAATTACATGAAGCTTGAAAGCAAAATATATGGTTCATCTACAAATGAATATGCTCAATTGCCCACAAGCTATGGTCATGCATGTCAAAAAAAATAAGTATATTGAAAGTTGAATGGAAATTGTTAAATGAGCATAGTAGTAACAGAGTAAAAATATTTTTTTTAATATGGAAACAGAAGTTATGTATTGTAAAATCAGATTAACCTTTAGACAATTTATTAAAAGTACATATTTTAATATCTTAATTGCAGGGTGGATAACTGGCTATTTAAGAAGATATATGTTGTGGCAGACAAACATAATGCAAGGAAACTGGGGGTATGGTGAAATCCACTTTTCTGTATGACAAGTTCAAAATAAGCTTATTTACCTGTTTCTGGAATAATAGATGCTAAGATCAGTTCACTGATGAGTCCTAAGTGCTGCTGGTAGAAAGCCCACACAACTTCCATCCCAACTCTGATATTAAACTATTATTGACATCCCAAATGGCACACAAGACAGGATGAAAACTAGCACTTTTTTATCCTGCCTCCACACTTGTTTAGTGTTAAAATGGATTTCAGGTACAGAGTGGTTTTAAAATCCCTTGAGCCAGAAAGTTCAGAAAAGAAAAATTGAGTTTTATTTTAAGCTACAAGGAAAAGATTTAAAATCAAATAATAAAGACAAGAAAATTCAGTATGAATTTTCAGCTTGTCTGAAGATTTAAGTTTAAGCATATGCACTTATGGTCCAGCCTTGTGAACTACAGCTGCACTCACAAATCCCCAGTCAATACCAACTCACATGTCTAGCGGAATAATAAAATGACAATGAAGTGAATATTTTTTATTTTTAATGTACTGGGAAAGTTTTAACTTCCTAGCGTGAAGGACACAACTTACTATCTTATATAAACTTATATAAACTCATATTCCTAAAAATAAATCTCACCTCACATCAGAGGTTTTTTATCTCCTCTTGTTCTCTACCAGCTATAATCTCTTTGTGCCTCTGACGGTTTTTGTGGGACACTGGGGGTTGCTTTGGCCCCAATGCCTTAGTATTTTAACTTGCATAGAGCTGATTTGGGGTAAAACTGCAGTGAAAATGCCTGCTAAAGTAGAATATGCCTCTTTTCCCTTTTAAAAGTTTTGCTAGTCAGAGCAATTCTGCTGTTGTAGTACAAGAAGGGCTAAAAAACTGAGAAAAGAAGCATTATTAGGGGACTGCAGGCATCCAAATCTCCTTGGGGATGGTCAGTACAGTAAAATGGGTGCAATAAAAGTGGCTTTGACTTCTTAGTTGTTCTTAGTGCAAAAATACTAATTTTTCTCTATTTTAGATAATTAAGTTCATTGAACGGTTTTCTCTTATTTCTTCTCCTCTTTTCTACCATTATCAGCTTCATGGAAATAATGATTACACTGACACTGCAGATGCAAAGACCCTACATAAAAAATAATCCAAATATCTTATAAACTGATGTAAGTACATGGTATTCCATTTAGTTCAGAGGAATAATGGGGGGTATCTAACATGGAATTAGTTCAATTCCTTGCTGCACTCGTTGTATAGAAACCAAAATCTCAGTGAGATCAGTGAAAAGACTCTCAGAGTCTCAGTATATGTATTGAAGACATGATTTTGCTAAAAGCATGTACTAAATATATGAAACACTACATCAGAGACAGTAGAGAAAACTTAGTTGTTAATGACCGTTTTTCAGTCTTAAGGCATATGTTTTTCTCTGGTATTCCCTTCTCCAGTCTGTCTGGTAGCCTGATTTGCCTGGGCACAAAATAATTTTTTCTTTCTTTCTTTCTTTACTTTATGCTAATGTATTGCACATTCTTCTTAATGATAAATGTAGCTAGATTTTAATAGCATACGAATTGAAGGAGAAAAAAGCCAGACCATTAAGGGGATGCTAAATTCAGATACAGACTGATGATATAACTAAATCCTGTAACTAAGCACTGAATCTAAGGACAACAAGGAAACCAATTTCTTCTGTATTTACCTTGTGCAAGCTTTGCCCTCATCTGCTGTGAAGAAAATTATCCCATGTAAATACTATCATACAGGTATACTTGCAAGCAAAAGATAAGGTTGAAAAGAAATTCTACCATAACACCAGAGTAATGCAGGGCTACAGAAAAAGTGTTTTAAGTCTTGAACATAAACCATAAAGACTATAGAATCCTTTTTAAACCATAAATGTAGAAAATACTTATTTTAACCTTCATAGTTCAATCACAAAACTGTGGGTTTAACTGCATTTGTACAGTTTAGCATATTAACATATTAGACATGAGATTTAAACTTGTAAAAGTAATTAAAATGTTGCAAGATATTCTTTTTATGTTCTGCCTACTTGATATTTCTTGGGATGCCATGAAAAGATAGAGCTTTTCAGCTCTATCAGATGTGTTTAAAATTTCTTTTTTCATTGGAGGGAAATATGTAAGCAGGTTAATATCCTGGGTTCCCCCTACCATTACCTTGACAGAAAACATCTGTCTCCAGCAGCCTGATTTCAATGTAACCACTTAGACACGTTTGTATCCTTACTTGCCTCTTCTGTCTAGACTCAGTTTGTTAGATTTCTTGTAAATGTAGAGGTTAGGAAGTAAATATTTAGCATTCTGCAGAATATTTTTCCCCTGGTTTCACAGAAATTCAGAAACAATTGCTTCTTTCAAATGTCTCTCATACCCCATTCACCAAAGTTAATCCACTTAAGCAGCTTTCAGGAAGATAGTGACCATCAACAGTATGAAGAAATGGGGACTATTTAGGCCTACTAAAATTTAGAGGATATTATCTTTCTCCAAAATGGTCACCAAAATGGTCACTTCGGGCTTGTCTTCCGTAAAGGTTTAGAGAAGTGAAACAGTTAAAACTTTTTAAAATTCAATTTCATATTATAATGTTGTTCTTTGATAGATATATTAAAAATCAAATTTGGCCCAGAACTACTTAACCAGTACATAGTTCTACAGCTCTGTGTTATCCTAACACTAACATAATTAAAACTGTACAATTTTAACAAGTTTCCTTTTGTTTTCAAATCAAAGAACCTATCATATATTAGATATATGTGACAGGTAGCACAGGTCCTGTGGTCTAGTTTTAATGACTGCTACAACCTGAAGAAGGGGATCTCTCTCTCTACAGTACCTGAAGTATAAATCTTATGCACAATTTATGCACTGGACTTACCGGTTATCAGTATGTTCATCGGTGTCAGACTGGAAAAATGTTAGTGGAATGAAACTTAAATGCCTGTAATGATAAATTTTCAGAGAATTCCTTGGTATCATTTTTGGCCTGGGACAGTTACTTCCTGGCCAGGAAGAAAAAAAGATCTGAATCTGAAAAAAAGATTCTAGGCATGGTTCAGAGGTTAGCAGAAATATGCTGGTTACAGACTAAGACAATTTCATAGTGTGGATGTAGTCAAATTCTGCCAGCTGGACTCAGAACTGGAGAAAAACTCTGGCACTGCTCTGATTCATATAAATATATCTATGAATAAATATTAATAACCTCTTTTTCCTGTACTTTTCAAAACTGAAAAAGGAAAGAATATAGTTAAAATGTATTCTTGGTATAGTGGGACCTTGATTCTAAGGGCAAGTCTTAGCAATGTCTGAACATGCTGAGAACTGCACTGGTATGAATTCTAGGCAATCAGAAATAACCCTTCTTCCCAAATATACCTGGTATGATATGAGATGATGTAAAGCCCTGGTCCTTGCTTGGCGAGTTTATTTAAAAGGGGTTTAAGGTACTACTTTTCCTTGAGGCAGTGTGAAGGAAAACTCAACAAAAGTTCTCATGAGGTTAAAAGAGCCCCGACTTTACTGACAAGCTTTAGAACATCAGCAACTTGGCAAAATTTAAAGCAAACATTCAACTGAGATAAAGAATTTTGCAAAGCATTGACATAGCAAACTCTAACCCATCCAACCTTAAACTACCCACATTTCAAGAGAAAAATATAAGTAGAAAAAGAGAGAAAGAGATTAAAAGAGAGAGAAAAGCAAGATATAGCCATGGCCTTGGATCCAGGGTGGTGTCCGCTGCCACGAAACCAAGGACAGCAGGGACGCAGCCACGGGAGTGTCTGTGCAGTGGTTTTTATCTGCTCTGGCCTCCTGTGGAGCAGAGCACATCCCCTCAGCATGGAACTTGCCCTGCCCACTCTCCCACACACACTTTGGTTGTTTTGAGCCAGTAATCATTTCTTCCGGTCTCTCACAGATGATAAGAGGGAAAATTTCTCTGAAAAGTCTTTCATTTAAACATTACCCCATCACATGCTTTTTGTACGTTTTTAATAGGGGCTCTTGGGACCACTATTTTGTGGTGCTGCACTGAAAAATGTAATGTCTTTTCCAGCTTTCATAACATCTCGAGATTTCTGAAATTCTGAAACCATCCTCCTCATTCATATTTATTTAAGCAACACATTTTTATTTTAAGTAAGCAGAACACAGTATCAACCATGAAGGAACATGTTTGAGTTTTTGTTTGTTGGGGTTTTTTCCCTAGTCCCCAAATATTTTTTATCAGTTATGCAGCAGCATAACCATGTTTCTTCCACTGGGAAAAAGCAGAATTTACAGTGATTGCTATACAGACCTTTGTTTTGCACCTCATAGTATTTTATTTTGGTAAAGATGTCGTGTCCAGTGCATAGCCAAACCCACAAATCTGGTCTGACCCCTCATTGAGGTTAATCAGATGCTCTGAGATAAAGAAAACTGGAAATCATTGAAACCCTGTGATAGAACATGGCAAAGACGGGGTTGCAGTCTCTATTTTGAGTCTGAGGCATGGAGCAAAGGCCATGTCAGGCTCTGTCAAAACAGAGATAAATAGATGGGTAAGCAAGGTAAAGTGTAACAGCCAAAACTCTTGATGAGCAAATCAACATCTTGGGCTACTTAAAACTGCTGTTTGGGGGTGGGGATTATTTTCAGTTGTGCTACCTGCAGTACACAGAGAAACCCTCAGAACAACTCTGTGGGACACTGCTGATCCCTTAGGCTGGTAGTAAAACGTGCACATTGGTTTCAGTGCCTGTGCTTTCACACAGGAAAGCTGCCCATCGCAGGGAGCAGAGGATGGCTGGCTGGCTCCACAGAACAACGTCATTTATGGGTTCCCTGGGCTACAAATAAAAATCACAATAAAATGCTTACACAGAAGTCCTTCTACTGCACCTGATTCTTCTGTAAGTGGAAGATTTTGCAGCTTATTTTGAAATGGAGAAGGTTAGAAATGGGCATATAACAAAGTTATTTTTTCTTCTCAATCTTTAATCAAAACAATGGACAGATTACTGACCTTCAACCTTGAGTGTGTTATTTTCCTAATGCTCAGCTGTTTTTTTTTTTTCTGTTCCCATGTTCTATTAAACAGTTACTATATAAAGCAATGATTTCAGAAGAAAAGAAAGTAATGACTTTGAAAGGCACCCTTCAAAATTGTTTCACTCCCACTGAATTCAGAAAGTGTTTTTGTCCCAGAAGATCTGAACAGTGCTGTAGGCTGGTTCAATTTGTTTTAAACTTACTGAGTATCCAAAACAGTTCCTTGACAAGAAGGAAGAGATTTACCCTCCTGTCTCTCTTCGCGCTGTATGCACAATAGAACCCTTTTCTCTTCACCTTTGATCCAATCTTTTGGGAAAAATTTTTTCTTTTTTTTTTTTTGCTTCTTTTCTGCTGTGTGATTTATCTGACACCTCCCTCTGTGCTCTCCTCACACCACATACAAATCCAATACTGACAAGCCAGCACAGTTTAAATTATTCACGCTTCACTGTACGTGAGCTGCAGCGCAACAATCAGCCGAGCAATCATTCCTTTCATTGCTCTCTTCTGAACTTATTGACAAAAAATTGCAAGAAGACAAGAATCCTGTGTTGCTAACAAAAGCCTGAGTCTAAGAAAAATAATTTCCTTATAAGCAAACAAAGAAACCTTAGCAAGAATTTTAAGAAATGTATGAACACATAAATAGACAAAAAATTGATATTAAAAGACTGTGTAGCAATTATTCAGAACTATTTTGTCTATCTGACATGATAGCATAATCACAAGAAAATCAAAATCTCTTTTGTTTTCTAACAAGTTGCAAGATCATCACAGCAAGATCATTTAATTGACTTCTGGTATACCTGTCAGAGGTAAAATCAAGCTAGTAGGGTCTGTAAAGGAAGACAGGAAACAATTCTATCTCTTGTGCTGTTTCCTAGAAGAAACAGAAACTTCCCTTTTCCCCCTATCTCTTCTCCACTTTTATAATTGGTTTTCTTTTCTTGAAAGCCATTGGCAAGGAAAACTCTGTTAACTGTTTCATGGTTACAGCTTGAAGTTAAAAGTGTTGCAGATAATCATAAACAGTTATATGGGACTAATTCCCTGGGTAATCTTAAAAGCTGAAGTTTAGTCCTTTTACAAGAAATGTACAGTTTTAGTAGCTTCTCTCTGTGTTTCAGGATTACAAGGAAGTGGCAGCTGCTGATTGTCCTACCTTCAAAGACTAAAACCACACACTGAGGTCCTTGTAGGGCTCTTCTTCAGTCTTGTCTCTTACAGAGTGTTCAGTCCAGACAGACAGCAAAGGATATTGTACTGCTAACAATTCCTTCTCCCCTTTCTAACCCTACATTAGATCACTGTCAGGTCTCCTTGACAGCCTTTTAGAAGTAGAAGGGATCAAACACACACAAATGTATACAAAGTATTTTAAAGTAACAAGTTATTCAAAAATTATCCTACAACATTTTCAGAAAATAGGGATTCAGTTGGTGTGAAATTGTACTGTTATTTCAGGAATCAGGAGGGAAGGGTGGGTGACTTAGAGGTTATTTTCAAGCAGTTTGATATGCTGTCTTTAAGAAAACAAAGATATTGACTATTTGACTGCCTTTCATGTGAACAGAGCAAGATTTGGAAATGCTTCTATTCAGGTTTCGATTCCATGCTAAATTCCATGCTAGGTGGGATGCCAGAAGTCTAATCTGAGTACTACCCGAGTTTTCCCTGAAGACCACATATCAACTACCAGACACAGGCCTGAACAGTCTTTTATGTATGGACACAGGGAAGCATGAATCACATTTTCTGGAGTCTGAGAGCACAAGCTAAGCTGCTGCACAGCCAAAGGGTTTTATATTTTCCCAATAGATCTGAGCACTTCTGACCGAGGCACTGTTTGGCAACAGAAGGAAATACTTCTGATACATATGTTTGTAGTTAACAAATATGTCACTGGATTCTCTTGCTGGGACACAGATCACTTCTCCCAGGAATGCCCCTCCTGAGAATAGAGAGCTTGCTTCAAAAGAACCAGGTCACATAATAGAAGCCATCTGGCCTTGGCAACATGGAGCACCTCTTAACATGAAAAACTAGCTTCTCTGCTGCAAAGTTAGTTCATTTCAACTTAGCTCTGCACTGCTGCTTGGGAAGCATAAGTTATTTCCAGCTGTGCTAGATGCCAGCAGTAGCTATTCTAAGTTGGTTCTGATATATTTCCCTGGGCCTAACTCTTTCCATTTCAGGGTAAGTAGGTGTTCAAAACCATCTGGTGAGAGAAACTGATAATGACGGTTTAAATTCTTCTCTTAGGCGCCCACAAATTATTGTACACTTATCATAAAGTATTTATTGGCTGTGTTACCATCCACATTGTTCTGACCTCTTTCCAAGCTGATCACATCTGAAGGGCATTATTCCTTTGTAAACAAATGAGAGACAGTGAATCACTGGTGCTGCACTTGGGATGTATCCGACCCATATTTCACTGTGACTGTTATCATAATGAGTATCATTTTGGTTCTGCTAAACAGAGAGTAGAATGCACATTTTCTAGAACCACTCAGGAAAGCATGGGAAAGCATCCTTCTATCTTGCTTGGCTGAGAGATCTCAGTCAGTAGCATGAGACCCATTTAGAAGATGCAATATCCCAGAAAACTGGAGTGTATTGCATAAGGGAAGTAAATGCAAACTAAGAAGAATCAACACGATTTTCTTAATCTGGTCAAAATTTCTTTACATTGCTATCTGTGGAAAAGGAGTATAAGATTGCTTTGGAAATGGTTGTGTAGATGCTTGAGTCAGTCCCTGACAGATACAGCACACACGTATATAATCTCAGGATATTCTGCAAAAGAAACTGAGAGAGGTAGGATGAATGTGTTGAGACACCAAACAAGACATCTAAAAATGAAGTCTAAACAGTCATGTAAACTCTGTTTCTAATCTTTGCATAGCAAGAATTTAGACAATTACTGAAACCTTGTTAGATTGAGATAAATCCAGAGTTCACTTCCCCCTACTCATCTTAGACAACATTTTAGCAATCCTCCTGTCTGTTTTAAAATTGTCTTAAAAACGATTTTCAGAGATAACTAGGCTGGAGATTCTGTTTCCCATAGGTGGAAAAAGAGCCAAGGCATAAGAAACTTGAAGTGCATAGGGCACTCTATCCCTCACACACATCCCTCAAAGGCATGCAAAGATTCAGTATTGTCCTACATATTTATCTGAAGATTATCTGCTTATCTGATGTAATTTACTTTTATATTTACAGGTGAGGTGAGCAAAACCTAAGAGTCTTATGTATCTTCCTTAAAGAGAAACAATTTTCACTCAAATATAAAGTCCCTTACAGCATTCTTGTTTTATTTCTATAGCTACTTATTAAATGGTCCTTATTAACATGTGATGTTAAAATTCATTTAAGCAATGCAAACTTTTTTTCTATAAATATAAATACACAAGATATGCTAGAATAACACTGGGATACTGTCCTAACAGAATGAGTGACAATGCTGCAAGCCATCTATGCTAGCAGATGTAGACTGGATCCTGTCTGAATCAAGCTTCCTTTGACTTCACACAGGCTTGTTGTTGGGAAAACCTGATTGTTGTACACAGATGCACCCCTGAGAACCTGCTGATTGATGAAAAGAAGGGGAAAAGAGGAAGGACTAAGGTGACAATGTACAGACTTCCTATGCCTGAAATCATTCTAAATAGTCAAAAACCTCAGCTCAGAAATGCCTGTCATTGTCACAAAAAAAAAAAAAAAAAAAGACACTTGTGAGGAAAAAATAAAATGAACAATAAAATGTCAGCTTATCTTCTGAAAGTGACAGAAGTGAAAAAGTGCAACAGAGTAAATATCAAACACACCCCACAGAAAAAATTGTTCTATTCCAAAGCTCTGTTGCCTGAAACAACGGGTAATGTGGGATTTCTTAGCAGATCAAATTGTTTTAGTGTAAACACAATTGAGCAGGTCGGTCAAATTACTATATTGGGCAGCTGAAGTACAGAAAACAATCTAATCTTAACTCCAGAAGAACAAACATGCCAATACGTTGGTTGAATCAGTAGTGCTTTAGACTTGTGCTTGAATGGCAAGTTAAAACACATAGCAGAAATCCAGTCAATTTTGATGGTACAAATCTTTACTAATATTTTAAGTCATGAAACAATCAAAATTACCTATGAAAAACTTTTTGTTCTTATTGGAAATGTTCTTTTTCTTCTTATTTGTATAGTCTAGACACTGTTCTAAGAGCTTAAGAGCCATATTTTCAAGTTTTTATGGCAATCTATTAATGTATTAATGAAAACTAAGATTCTAACACAGTCACATGAACCCAGGCTTCAAAAAAACACTGAATGGTGAACAGCACTGCACAGAGTCCTGTAACTTACAGCTCTGGCACTGGCAGAGCTCCCCTGGACATCAGCAGAACCATATTGGTGTACATCCACACAACAGTTTGACACTGCACATGCAAAGATACCACTTGAATGATTCTATAAGAGAGCTGGAACCCGGAAGGTAAAAATTTTGACTATTTCTACAATACTAAAGAAAATAAAACCAGGCCCTCCTGTTTTGTTCCCAACTGTCAACCTGGTGATGTCCATTTTGTGAAACCCTCTTAGCCCCCTCCCCATCAATCTGGATGCATTTCAGCTCTGTGCCTATCCTGCGATAAGCCTCTGTACTACACCTGGGAAATAATTTTGAGTGTTGGTCTGCCAAAGTGAAAAGCAGGACAGGGATTATTGCAACAATCAAATAGGAGCATAAGCAACTGAGTTCTAATGCCTGCATCAGAGGAATATTACTGCAGTTCTACCCTGGCTAGGATCTGCAGATGATGCTGTTGTAGCTCATATGGCTAATGATGCTCCAATCATCTGTGCAGCAAAGCAAAGAGAAGAAACCAAACTACGATGTGGAGATGGTGAAGGAGATGGAAATGGAGAAAGGATGGGAACTGCCTCTTATGGAAAGGGAAAATGTTGACTCTGCTGAGCCATTATTGTCATTATTTGCTTCTGCTCTCCCATCTGGCTGTCAGGGAAGAACAAAAAAGCTCAGACTGCTCGTGAACAATTTTCACTAATAGCTGAAGTCAAGGTTAAAATGTTGTAGTAAAAGGCCAGCGGTTCTTTGGGTGACCTGAAACTGAGGAGCACCTATGGGAACAGAAGAAAAAGGGGAGTCGGTAAGATGAGAGAGATCCTGAAAATGTAAGGAAGCAATGAAGATGGGGCAGACTTTAGGACTGAGGAGCTAAACTTTAGATTTGAGCAGTAGTTATTTGAGATTTGGAGAGCTAAAGGGGCATTGAAACACAGTCAGAAGTCTTGTTTAGGAAAAAAGAGGCAAAAAAAGAGTTCAGAAGAGTGAGGAAAGATGCTAGTTGTGCCAAAGGGTTCTTAATTCATTATATAAAAGAACTCTCCCACAGTTTGGAATTTCTTCCTATCAGGACCTAGATGTGTGGAGAAAATAGAGTATCCTCAAAATCTTTCCTACCACTAATATTCTACACAGACAGACTGACCAGTCTGATAATCTCCATGCATTCAACACAGATGATAGAAGGTTCAGCCAGGGGTCTGGATGATATTTTGAGGACAAGGGCAAAACTCTGTTTTCGTTACTCTGGTACTCTGGTTCTTTTCTGCTGGTTTTGGGGGATGTTGGGGGGAGATTTTTAAAACAAAACAAACACATTATATTTCATGTCCTGAAGAAAAAGNAAAAAAAAAAAAAGGATTATTTTTATTGCTTGCAAATGTTAGCATATAAAAACATGGGAATAGTGAAACAGCCAAATCAATTTGAAATGCTTGGCTGCAAAAGTTATTTTCAAGCTGGATATACAAGAACCCAATCCCTAATCTCCTGACAAACTCTCTCCTGACATGGGCAAGAATATGCTTTCATCAGTATAGAAAGCTTTCACTGAAATAGTTGAAAGAAAGATCTGGATCCAAGCAGTAAAGGAAAATTGTAATGTGTACATTCAATGCAGTCTTAGATGGGCTCCCACAAGCCCTCATGTGTATTCACATAAAAGCTGGGTATTTTTATAACTGTCTGTATGCTCAAATGAAGCTGCCTTTACACCTAGTTCACTGCCCAGATGGGATCAAATTATACAGCTTTTTCAATAGAACTAACTCTACCTACGACCCAAACCAGGATCCAGTTGTGGTCCCAAAGTAAATGTGTTAGAAGTGCAGGAATATGCCTACAGGCTAGTGGGCCACCTGAGAGGCAGAATGCATTAACAGTGCCCAGCCACGTCATGTCAGTGTATGCAAATTTATCTAAGTGGTATCAGTGCCAGGTTGGTCCTGTGCCCCACTGCTTTGGGACACTGGGGAACTGACCTATGACTATCAGCACTTAACTGTCTAAACAAACTGCACAGGATTTTTCTTATCTAATTTGGGCACCTAAAAATTTGTTTTGGTCAGTAGTAATTCCCAAAGATGATTCAACACACATATTTAGGAGCCCAAGGTAATTAGTTTGAACTGTAACAGCTAATGCTTAGCTACCTAAATTAGATTAAACTCAGTATGTAACTGCAAATATCTTTTGAATATAAAGCAGTTTCTTGCCCTTATAATAGCTATACTTGCATCAGAAAAGCCAGTGCTTTTTCTTTCTGAAGGAATAATCACTTTGTATGTATTGTAATGAATTTTTAATGGAGGTGAATGAATTCATAGGAAAAAAAGGAGAGATTTAGAAGTATCCCATAGTACATAATACAGTTTTCTAGAGTAATTCTCTTCAGGGTGAGAAACTGACTCAGGTCAGATAGTGCTTGGCCTCTCTAAGGAAGGCTGCCAACATACCATGGTGTCAATTAAGGTGATTCTTACTGAGCATATTTGGGAACTGGAGCTCATTTCCTCAAAACTGAAGTCAGGCTGGAAAATAATTTTATTGCTCCATCAGATTGAAAGAACAATCTGTTAGGAATGGCCAAAGATATCTTTAAATTGGTGATGTACCAGTAAAACTGCAGTGAAAAGTCATTATGCAAATAGAAGAGCAGAAATTTTTAACTACAGGCTTTGAAAATTAAGAACTGTGTGAGGAAAAGTTGTAAATCTGTAGATGCCTAATAACCTGAAACAAGGAATATCTCACTTCTATAAGGCTGTCTGTCTACTTTTCAGGTGTCCTCAAAATGCAGCTCATGTTGTTGAAATCAGCTAAAAGAGGGTTCCACAGGGTAAAATAAGGACAGGCATTACTGAAAATACACATTAACCTATACTGATTGATCCCATCTGTTTAGGAGAAAAATGTTCTTCTGGTTTTGCATCCTTCACAGGAAAATATTGGCTTTGATTCCCCATCTTCTCTTGTATAAATAGTACGTTCACGTAATAGTTCCAAATGTAACTATTTATAACGGTGACATGAATTAGGTAGAGAAATGTCAGTGGCTGTTGCTTGTAACAAAAAAGTAAAATTGCGTATCAAGTCCCTGTGACAAGTAACATCACAAATGGCACCACCGGAAAAAAGAGAGGATGTACTGAAGTAAGGTTTTAAAGCTGTGCAGGGTAGATTAGGTGTGAAGTTCCCCTTAACATTAACAGAAATTACGTGCTTAAGCTACCATAAATGCTGTTGAGATTTCTTTCTGTGTTATAAGGCAAAAGCCATTGATTTCCACTAAAAAAAATATAGCTCCACAGTCAAAGAAGTAGACGTTGAACGTATTCCTGTGTTGTCAACAGTCACAGATTGTGAGCACCAAAACAGTCACAGCTAAAGAGAAAGGAAAAACTAGCTTTCTCAGCGTGGCTATAACACCTTTTACTCACAGTTTACTATCACTTACAATTTAGTTAGTGCTGTAACTAAATTGCTAGCCTTCAAGTAACATCTAAGTCCTCATCAGGCCTTTTCAGTTCTTTAGATATAGGTACGGAACTGAATTGCAGAAATTAATAATATATCAGTGATAAATTATGAAGGCTTTTTTATGAATAAGCATGCTCTCAAATGAAGCCTGTTGCTTGAAAACAATCTAGAAAGTGCTGTACAGGAAGAAATCACTTTTAAAGGCCCTATTGCATAGGATGTATAATCTTACGTTTCCCTTTTCAAATGCAATTTGTAAGGGTTTTTATCACAGATATAACTGAGGATGTAACAAAATTATCTATGCATTTAATTTTCTAAAAACTCCTAACTTCAACAATGCTATCCACAATTTTTATTGATAGAATTTGAGCAAAATCTGCTTTCTCTGGGGAAGGCAGGATGTCTGCCATGAGCATGGATCTGTACGAGCATGGATCAAGGTTTGCCACTTTAGCCTGATGGCATTTAGACTCACAGTCATTTTCCTTTCTTTGCTGGCAGGTTCTTGGGTTTGTGGACAGTTTTGGAATGCAGCTTTGGCTCCTGAAGATTAACTGTGCTGCTGTGACTGACAGCTTCATTGATAACCTTGTAATCTAAAGGGAGAGAATTATGGGTGTGGCACACTGGCATGATATGGTCTCAGAAGCCTGTATTGATCCTTCTGCTGAAAAAGTGTACAACTATATTTTTGGGTGCTATTGTTACGTGGTGTCATTGTTTAGTTGTTATCTGTTCTTTTTTTTCTGTAAAAGGGGGCAAACCTGCAACACCTGTCCCACCTGTCCTGAATAAGTATTTTTGACGTTCAAGCAAAGAACAATTAGGAATAGATTGCAGTGTCACACAAAACACTATTTTTTATGTTTCAGCTATTAGTTTTCTTTATTTGTTGATTAATTTACCAAATCTGTGGTTACAACTGTGACACAACTGGAGTCAGAAATGTAAACTTGAGGATCTATAGTTGATTCTCATAACTAATTTTGTGCTTTTAAACATAATCAGATTCATAACATTACAAAGGTTTCATGTAAGTTGCTCTGATATGCTCATTTCTGGATTTATAAGCAAAACTATAGAAGAGTTAAAATTGCTCAGTGTATGCTTCTGAAATGTGCAAACCAAAGTCATGATCACTCTGAATAGGGTCTTCCTGTTGTACAACATGGCACCAGCAACAACAGACAAAAAATCTAAAAAGGCAGACAATGTTATTTAACAGTAATTAATGAGAGTGGTGAGGCACTGGCACAGGTTTCCCAGAGTTGTGGATGCCCCATCCCTGGCAGTGTTCAAGGCCAAGCTGGATGGAGCCCTGAGTATCCTGGTTGAGTGGAATGTGTGTCTGCCTATGGCAGGGAGACTGGATTGAGATGATCATTAAGGTCCCTTTCAAACCAAACCATTTTATGACTCTATGATTAATTAAAGAGAATTTTTTCATTCCATTATTTTTTTGTGGTTTTACAATAATTCAGGTATGAGTCTTTCCTCAGCTGCAAATGTGTCTGCACAAAACACAATGTAACTATAATAAATTTACCACAAATTATAGAGATCTCCTTGTTCAGTGATGATATATGTTAATAACAACCACTTTTTAATTCAAAACTTTCCATTCACATATGATATCATCTAGTCTTGCTGCTTATAAGTTAATACTGTCCCAACATAACAGACTATACATAAGTAAAGGTATAAATTCATCTTCCTAACTGTCCTTGCAATATTCTGTAGCCCTGTCCCCTTTGATGTATGCAGACATGGCAGGAAAGAAACCCATAGGTTACTTAGGAAATGAGACATTCCATTTCATCTTTACTCCTAATAAAATTCCCATTTCACAGGTCTAAGTCATTTGCTGGTCATGCTTTGTCTAGCTCGGTTCAATTAAATCATAATTTTGCACATTTTTAAAATCTGGGTTAAAGATCCTGTTACTTCAACATAATAAATTGTCATTGTTTAGATAGCATAACCTCAGCAATTCAGTTCTAGTCACACAGTGTCTAATAATAAAGCCCTAGACTTCCCATGTAACTAAAAAAATTGCCAATTTCACACTTGATTTTCCACCTGCTCTACTCTGCAGTTTTCATGCATCTTGTTCATGTTTATAATTTTTTAAGAATTATTTTTGACCAAGCCATTACAAATCACAGTCTTTAAAAAGTTTCTTGATGTAAATGTTATAACCCTGAAGTCAGATTCTAATGTTTCTGAGTTTGTCTTCCTTTAGATCAGTGGTTTCCAGCTATTT
The DNA here is from genome assembly GCA_013398275.1 of Promerops cafer. Classification (NCBI taxonomy): domain Eukaryota; kingdom Metazoa; phylum Chordata; class Aves; order Passeriformes; family Nectariniidae; genus Promerops; species Promerops cafer. Next base: position 810,080 of record VZSE01007029.1, on the reverse strand, counting down.
CCATGTTATAAAGAAGTTTGAAATCTTTCTTGTTTAGCTGGAAAGAACTTTGGTTCTGACAACACTCTGTACCAATGGACATGCAGCATTCCCGAAAATACATGTCCTAGGAGCTCTTTTTATGTTGAAACACATAGAAAGCTGTGCTAGGCATCCCTGTGCTTTCCACTCTGCCCTCCTCTGCTAGAAATCCTGACAGAGAAACTAAACAATAAGGAGTCCAAGTTTTAAGCTAAAAGTACATTTACACTGTCAAAGAACTTAGTTCCCTGGCTCTGTCTCAGAAACCCATTCACTTAATTGCCTTGGAGTCTCTTATGGAGTGAACCATGTGCTTCCTGAGATGAAACTTAGGTGTGCTTCAGAGAATAATTCAACCCAGGGCCATTTGATTGGCAATTTGAATACCTTTCTTACTATTTCAGTGACTTTTTTACCTTCAAATGGTTGTATATACCTTTGTTCCTCCCTAGAAATTGCATCAGCAATGAGTTTCAAAGTATATTAAAAAAAAAGGCTCTCAAAGGATTTCAGGTATTTTGGAATAGATAAAATATATAAGCTAATAATTTTTTCTCATGCACCAAGAGATACAACATATGATGCAAAGCAGACTTCTGCCTTCATTGTTAACTTTGACTGCAGCAATGCTTTGGACACAGTCACAGCATCTATGAGCATACTTTTGACCAGAGTGTCCTTGTACACAAACTAAAGAGAGTTGGACTGGATGGATAACCTGAGCTGGGTTGAACACAAGACTCAAAAGTGTCGTGATTGTCAGGAAGAAGTCTAACTTGCAACTGATTACTAATAGGACTCCCTAAGGGCAGTGTCTACAGATAATACTGTTGATAACTTCACGCATGACCCAGTTTGCAGAGGACAAAAAACTGATGTGGAGAATGATCAATATACTGGCAGACAAAATGCTCTTCAGACAGATTGGCTGCATATGGCAAAAACTGACTGTTGGTAACCTCATGATCTCAGCAAATGCAGAGTACTGCAGCTGTGATGACGTAAACACGTGGAAGAGAACTGGTCAGAAAGTTTGTTCAGTTTTGCAGCAAAGGAACTGGGAGTCTTACCAAAGAGGATGAACTAGAATCAAGTGTTCCCTTTCAGCAAAGACAAACTGCATAGAGGACTGTGTTAGCAGAGGTGAAGCCATCAGGTTGAAGGTTCATTCTTCCCTTCTATACGCACTTACGGGATGACATTTGGATACTGTGTCCAGTTATACCCCAATACAATAAAGAAAAAATATAGAAGTGAGTCCTGTGGAGGTCCTTTAAGATTATCAGGGAACTTGAGCACATAGCATAAAGAAGACAGAATCATAGAATGGCTTGAGTTGGAAGAGACCTTAAAGATAGTTCAGTTGCAATCCCCCTGCCATGGGCAGGGACACCTTCTAAGACACAAGGTTGCTCAGGGCCCCATCCAACCCAGCCTTGAACACTTCCAGGGACGGGACACTGACCACTTCTCTGGGCAACATATTCCAGTGACTCATCACCCTCACAATCAATAATGAGTTCCTGATATCTAATCAAGCTTACCCCCTTTTAGTTTAAAGCCATTGCCTCTCGTTCTGCCTCTACAATCCCTTGTAAAAAGTCCCTCTCCAGTTCTTCTGTAGTGTTCTTTATTACTGAAGTCTGCTCTAAGGTCATCCTGGAATCTTCACTTCTTCAAACTGAAAAGCACCAACTCTCAGCCTGTCTTCATAGGAGAGGTGCTCTAACCTTCTCCTTCACCTGTTCCAACAGGTCCATGTCCTTCCTATTGGAGGCCCCAGAGCTAGATGCAGCACTTCAGGTGGAGTCTCACAAGAGCAGAAGAGAAGGTGAGAATCACCTCCTCTCCCTGCTGACCACAGCTTTGGATGCAGCCCAGGGTAAGGTTGGCTTTCTGGTTTGCAAGCACACATTGCTTGGTTATGAATTCCTCATCCACAAACACACTCAAGGCCTTTTCCTCAGGACTGTTCTCAATCCATTCTCAGCCTTGGCTGCACTTGTGATTGGGATTGCCCCAGGCAGGTTCAGGATCTTGCACCTGACTTTGTTGAACTTCATAAGTCACTCAGAAGCCCACATCTCAAGCCTGTCCAGATCCCGCTGGATGATATCTCTTCCCTCCAGTCCGCTGACTGCACAGCTTGGAGTCATCAGCAAACTTGCTGAGGGTGCCCTTGATCCCTTTGTCTATGTCACCAACAAAGATGCCAAATAGTGCTGGCCAATTACCTCTTCCAGCAACAACGGAGTCAAGGCTTTGTGGGATTACCAGGAAGACACCACAGTCTGGGATTAATGAGGCAAAAAGTGAGAGATTTCACACAACCATAACTGAGCTGGCAAATCAAAAATGTAGGAAATTATAGGCCATTGCAGTCATTAGTGAAGATGACATGAGAAGGAAACTAGAACTTTCTGCAATCAATATATTAGCTTGCATTTTTTTACAGAATAAATACAATAAACTGCTTTGAAAAATACACCTATTAAACTTATGATTCAAAGTCAGACTATAGAGGCTTGTAGAGGAGAGAAAATAATGTCTGAGTTAGAATTATGATAGTATTTATGTATTAGAATTAAGCTGTGTTGTAATTATTTTTATTTTTATTGACATGTTGGGAAGATTTAAATATTTATTTCAGAGAATAGAAACAAGACTCAAACAGGTTCCCTGGGTGCTTCCAATTTAGATTTCATGATATCTAAAATTAGCCTCTAGGGTGGATGAATGGATACAGTCAGACATCCAGGCTCTCCAAAAGGCACATGATGAAAGAGACATTCTGCAAACAGCACAAAACATGCCCATGGCACACAGAGTCCACGAGTGAAGTGCTTATAGCAGATAGATACAGGAGAATCATAGCTGGACTTCCCTTCTGGCAGACTGTCATGACTCACAATTTTTGAAACACAGAATATCTAAGGGTGACTGGCCACTTCTTATGAAATACTCAGATGTTGCACAGGAATATGGTCCTCTCTTGGGAATAAGATATCTTGGATTATTGTGTATTTTTTGTCTAATACTACCCCTAGTAAGTTTTGCAGATGCTCAAGAAGAAGTCTTCAAAATTGCTTTTTTTTCCTTTTAAATAAATTCTAGAATAAATTAAATGTGTGGTGGTTTGTGCCCAGGGTGGCACTTTTGGAAGTGGTGCAGGGGAAGCTCTTAGCAGCTTCCTCCGTGTTGGACAAAAACAACCAATCAGTAATTAGCTTTGAGGATTGACACTTCGTTACACCAGTGAGGAAGTTCATATGCTTCTGCAAACACCCATGTTAAAAATGAAGAAAGCCCGGGAAAATCTCTCTTAATTTCCGGCCGGGAAAGAGGTAACAGGGCGGGGGGTCGGGCCGGGCGGCCCTGCCGCAGGGCCGGGCCCCCTCTCCCTCCATCGGTTACCGGGAAGGGGCAGGGGCTGGGCAGAGAGAGAGAGAGACCGGGCCGCTGCGACTGCTAGCATCTTAGCTATTGCTAACATCTTAGCTATTGCTAACATCTTAGCTATTGCTAACATCTCAGCCCTTGCTAACAAACATCTTAGCCATTGCTAACATCTTAGCCATTGCTGACATCTCAGCCC
>VZSE01007029.1:794589-806184 GCA_013398275.1 Promerops cafer | reverse complement strand
TGAAAATCACAAGAGAACTTTTTTTTTTCTTGTGGAAAGTCTCCATGACAATTTGCAAGAGGGACTTCTCTCCACAAGTGAACTGATAAAAGACTATTCTAATGGTGGTAAACTGACTGAAAATATTGAGTTTTGTTTCTTTACATTGACAGTGGGGAAGAAAAAGGTTTTGGGGAGGGGAAGGTTTTGAAGGGTTTTGTTTGTTTATTTGTTTGTTCTTTTTTCTCATTTTTCTTCCTTTAGTTACTGTCAATAAACCTCTCTTTATTCCCTTTTAAGTTTTGAACCTGTTTTGCCTTTCACCTAATCCCATCTCACAGCAAGAAATGAGAAGGTACACCCTAGTGAGTGCAACTGTGATTGGCCAGCACAAAACTACTACACTATATGATGCATTAGCTGGGAAGTTTCAAATTAGCAAAACCTAAACCACTACACGAGTTGGTGTTTCTGCCCGGCTACAAACTGAAACCACTACAAAAAGTAAGTTAAATAAAGATAGAAATAAATTTTATATTATGCCCTATTTTTAGTACGTTTCTTCAGGAATTTTTTTATTGGCCATAGGAGAAGGAATCACTGGGATTATTGTACACTTCTTTGAAACAGAGGGAAAAAAAATTAGCTACTGCTTGAAGGACAGAATTTCTTCAAACAAAAAGACAAAAAATAAGCAAAATTCAAACTTTCTCAGTACATCTCAGCATTATAAAATATTCCTATTGTGACATACAGATTTGATATTTTTAAACTGTGTTTCCACATATTAGACATTGTTGAACTTTGTTAGGGTTTGCTGACTGAGGAAGTGGATTTAAGATTATTCTTCATTGCTAAAAGTAGTGATAATGTGCTTCATCTATTAACCTATGTATTTTAAGTCATTCAAGTCAAAGAATTGTGTTGGGAATGGTTGTACATTTGCATCCTTTCCCACTCTGAAGCTTCAGGTTTATGTTAGTGAACTCCAGGTCACTTACTGCAACTTAGTCATCTACTGTTATTTGCATGTCTCTTGACAATTTTTTTGCCTTGGCCACTCTTCCAAACAAGTATCTAGAGTAATTAAAAATTTAGCTGGGGTGAGGGACATATTTCAGTTGATTTAATTACTAGTAAAAGCACAGATTGAATGCAACCATCCTATATTTTTGATCTGAGGAGAGTTTAGAAGCAGAGAGTCAATAAGTATTAGTCTTGTAGTCAGAAAATGAATACCTAAAAATTTAGTCAGTTGGATGGGGGAAGAAAATAAAAGCAAACTAAAACCACACCACAAAACAAACAAACAAGTAAACAAAAAAACCTCCTTTCCAAAGTGGTTATAGCTGGGGTGCAGTACTTCTCTTCCTTGTCTAAATAATGATAATGGATTAGTTAAATACACANACTTCTCTTCCTTGTCTAAATAATGATAATGGATAAGTGTAGTTAAATACACGAGCAATACTGCCGACCTACCCTCTCATTAATGCATGCTGGAAAGGTTTTACAGAGGGAGAACAGCATAAAATCACAATTGCATCCTCTGCACTCACACTATTAGAAGGATTGATTGTTTCATTCCCATGAAAGCCCTGGATTTACAGCAGTCCCTGATACATAATTTTTATGATATTTCAAGCTGCTGAATTATCAGCCTTGCAAATGGCATATAGTTTAAGTAAATTCTCCCTGTGGGTTTTGGGCACTGTGTCTGGGAGACCAACAGGCCCTAAGACTCCCTCTGGGCTTCACCTAAATAGCACTAAGATCAGCCTTCCCATACCTGCAGAGCACGATCTAGCTGCTGAGAATTGTAGGTATGAGTCATTCAACAAATATTTTGGATCTGCAATTAATTTTTTACTAGCTTCAGTCAATGAAGCAAGGTCTTCTGTGTTATCCAAGACCTTTCTACTACTATGTCTTGGAACTCTAAGTTTGAGAAAGCAGAGAAAGGCTTTTAATCAGAAAGCTTTCACAAGGTTTTTGAATACTTGAGAACAATGTGAGACCCCCAAATATACTGAAAGATCTAGAGTTTGACAAATGTTAATACCTTTTATATATTCACGTACTTAATTCACAGATGAGCAATATTGATTGAGAGTGTTTCTTTAATGACAATGCCAGGCAGTGGAGTAGAGGTGACATGTAAATTGTCTTTTCTTCACTTGATCTGAAAATGGATTTTGCCATTATGAGCCATTGTTTCTATTCAGTAGGCAGTTCACAGTTGAATGCATTAAGAACGGAGTTATCACAGAATAATGGTGACATGAACATGTTTCACCTTTGTAAGATTGTACATTTAAGTTTTTTTTTTTCTGAATAAATTGTATTGATTTAATGTATTTCACAAATGTTCTAACTTTAGAAGATTTACATAGTCAGTACTTCCAAGATGTGGGTTAACTGAAAGCTTTTTGCTGTTAAAATTATAGAAATGACCTTTGCTTTCATAAACCTTAGTTTTTGAGTACTTATTATAAGGTACAGAAGATATTTAATAGATGAATTTAATTTGACTGGTTTACTCTTAAAAGTTCTACAAATCAACTGGCATTTTGACCATTTTTTTCTGTTTATTTATAATTTAATTTTCTGGAGGTTCTTTAGGTTTTGTTTTGTGTTTTTAATCTAAGATTGAGGACCAAACTAAATAATTTCTTGTAGAAACTTAATTTTCATGTTACAAGAAAACTTATGGATCAATTAACTCACAATCATAAGTTATAAGTGCAAGCAAATGCTGCTTCTAATGGAAAAATGCTTATTAACATATATGTTTCTGTCTCCCTATTTTTGGAAGATTTTCATAGTGAAAGACCTAATTTGTCCTAAATATTGTCAGTCTGTTGGCAAAATGCTTTGCACCCCTACTTTAAACACACTAAAATTAATGACTTGGTCTTAATTGTCAAAATCTGCTCTCAGGCTTGCCAGGTTAAAGTCATCAAATATTGTTATAGTCTGCCCAGAAAAAAAAAAGAACATCCACACTTGGAGATATTTAAAACAAGGCTGCAAGCAATGTATTGGATCAGTCCTCATCACACTTCAGGCTTCCAGAAACAATTCCGTCTGATTCCTCCAGAGAAACCCATATCAGCAGAGTTAATGACACAGTAGTTCCAAAAGTTTCTTTGGAAATGAACGGCCAAAACTTCCTGATGAATTCTTCTTCCTATTTTCAGCATAATTCCCCTCAGAATTAGAGTCATATCCATAATGGGGACCAAACTGACAAGCACCAACAAGAGAACTGAGAGGGCAGTTTACAAGAAATTTAAAAAGAATTATCTAGAAGGAAGAGGAACATACGATAAAATGTGAAGATGCAAGTTGAAGAGGTTAAAAAAAGGAAGGGTTGGGAATATGACAGGCAGAAAGGGTAAAGAACATGAAACTGCAATAGAGGATAAATAATAGCCATCCAGCCAGAAAGGAAGAATATGAAGAATTGAATGGAAACTGCTTACTGTTATCACCTTTATATTCTAATCTTAGTAGCTGCAGAACTCAGAATTACAGCACATTTCCCTGTCTCTAATATCATCACTCTTTTAATCCACTTTCTGTTTTGTTCTTACCCTTTCGTTCAAACACTTGGCCCCTGACTGGCTGATTTGGCTTTGTCTCACTTAATATGACCCTCTACCTTCTTTTCATCTTTTCCCATGGATCAGATATGTCAGTATGTATGGCCATACAGGAGGAAGTATATATAGTTACTGGGTTTTACCTACCTGCCTGTTCTAAATTTAGTATGCACATTTCAGAGTCTGAAATATCTGAAACACCACTATCAGTATTGTCTGGATCCTTAATGGTATTCACAGAATATACAGGATGAGATTTAGGAATTTACTGTTCAAATAGATGAAATATTAAAAGTTCTGGCATGCACCTTGCTCCTTTACCTTGTCCCTTTTTTGTTTTGAGAGATGAAACGTATCAAACACACTCCCCGGTTATATCTCCACTTAGCTGAAACGTAATCGCATTAGAAGGAGATTTACTTTCCTGGTGCCTTTACTGCTAATCTCAGATTACCACACACAGAGAAATAAAAGAAATCAGCATTAGGACTTGTACCTATCTGAGTAATTTTTGCCACAGGAAGCCATATAACAGTCTTATCAATACAATAGGTGACATAGTGGCCTCAAAGATATTTCACTGAGTATGCCTAATAAACATTTACTTGCAAGAGCAGGGCTCACTAAAAATACGTTTGAAGACTCAAGTCCTACCTAAGAAGAGGAAGATAGCATGATTGTTAGTAGCATGATTGTTAGTAGAAGAGAAATACTAAAATTGATTTATAACTCCAGAGACTTAGTACTTGTTATTGCCATGTTTGTGCTTGTCTCCAGCTAATAAAGTCCCTTTGGAGAGCAGAATGGATGCCTCTTACTCGCTGGCATACATATACTGGGATGCAGTGTAGATATAAATCACATCCACACTTATAAATTAAACAATACTGGATTTTTTGTCTTGCCCTTCTGCCAGGCTGCATGCTGACTCCCACTTTGTACCACAGCACAAACTGGGTAATGCCAACTTGCCCCAATCCCACCCATGGTAAGGACTATTCAAATTATTTAGCTGTCTAGATGTGGGTATTTCACGCTCATGCAGATCACTAGTTTAGTTTACTAATACAATAACTATAGATTTAACAGAAATTTGGAATATTATCAGCAAAAGTGCATTTTTCTGTCCAGATTCCCTGAGCTTCTCATAGTAAATCAAGAAATAATTTGTGTGTTGTGCATCTTATCTGGAAATAGACTTACTAACGTGCTAAATAGCCCAAGTTCTAAAATGTTTTCTTTGAGTATGAAGGGAGATGAAGTTGGGTGTCAGAAAGTCAAAGTATACAAGATTTCTAAACTGCAGTGGAATGAATCCTATTCAAGATATGTGATATCAGCCATATTTCATTTCATTCAGAGTTGGAAAGAAACTGTATGAGATCATGAACATTTTTTGCTAATTCTGAGAAGTTTGAGGGAAAAGCTTTGCTTATTTGCATTGTTTAATGTATTTAAATATGCTGAATTTAGATAAGCTGTCTGTTGGGAATGAATCAATGTGAATAATTTCATTCTATCACACGTGATGGAATGAAATAAAATGGCAAAAAATCTCAGAAAAAAGCATTGTTGTATTTTAAGAGGTCCCTGTCAATGATTTGTAAGGCAATCCCTTCTGATCCCACTGACTAGGGTATAACACATTTGCAGTGGCATGTCACTGTCAAAAGAGTAGTTTATGGTCTCCCATTTCAGTGAAAACAGTTCTGCAGCCTGTAACGGTTGTAACTATACCAACAAAATGTTTCTATAGCAATTTGTTGACTATATTCCCAAATTTTATATCAACGGCACTTAAATAAACTTCAGAGTGAAAACCAGAATTTTATTTGGTATCCGTAGGTATATTTACTGAGATATCCATACTGTATATTGAGTACACAGAGCTATTTTCCTCAAATTCTGTTTTACTCTCTGGAAAAAGATGGATAGGGAGCCTACACTGGATTGCAGAAGCAAAATTAGGATCACAGCAAACAAATTACATCTCTCATGTTAAATGGATTATGAAAAGATAGGCATAGGACTCAATGAATCAGAAACATATCTTCTCCACGTTTTGCTCATATGACTCTTCCAAGTTAAACAAAGCAGCCAAGAGATCAGGTAAACATTACATAAGCATTTTCAAATGTTATTTTCCTGCTTCTTAGGGAGATATAAATTTCAGCCAAAAAATCATAGTTCTTGTAGCCCAAATTTTTAGCAGGAAAAGAAACAAAGAGAGGAAGAGATAGAAGAGAAGCAGTCAGAAGTGCATAAATATCAGTTTTATAGATTCCAAAGGAAATATAGTGAGATGTCTTTTTTGCATTCAGATTTTGATGCAGCCTTTAATTACAGGTTCACATTGAGCTTTTTTCTTTACTGTTGCTTTCAGGGCAGAGAATGGCAACTGTCCACATAATGAGCAACTATTCAATTGCTGTTTTCTCGTTTATGCCCAATGAGTGGTTCAACAGATTACTTAGTGCATGTTATTTAAACCCTGCTCTGAATACGGAGTTATTAATTTCCTGTGGCTTTTTTTCTGGTACTTCTCAGTGTAGTATCTGAGTGCTCTTCTTAGACTAATGACTACTTCCACAACCATCTGATGAAATTATCATCCCCATTTTACAGATTGAGAATTGAGGCACACAGATACAAACGTCCAAAGTGCCCACTAATTTTCTCATTCAATCAGAGACACACAGAACCTGATTTTTTGAAGTACTAAGAATTACACGGCAGTTCAGATGTTCAAAGCAGCATCCCACAGACAGTTATGGCAGCTGTGAGTGTACACAATTTTTGCAAATCAGACCCTAGAGCCTCAATAGAGGAAGTTAGAAAATAAGGATCACACAATTATATGTGTCTACATGGTACGTGTCAGAGAGATATCTGGGGCAGGAATGAACAATTTGGATACAACAAGCATCATAGTTGTGCTTATACAACATTCTAAATTAACTCTTTAGCTCTGAGAAGTAGGATATTTCAAGCCTGCTGCATCATTTTGCTGCTTTCCTCCCAAGACCTCCTCACCCCAACTCATGGCCTCCTGCCTCACTCACTGTTCACCTGACATCTTCTGCAGCAAATGACCCCAGAGGGCCTGTCACAACAACAAGGAGGGCTTTTTGTAATTGCAAAGTCCTGGGCTATTCCCTGAGGGGCCTCCTTATTCTGCCCTGACGCAATGCTCAGTGGAAAAAAACTAGTATGCAATTATGTAACTCTATCAAAAAAGTCTAGTCACTAGGAAGACAAATTAAGATAGCACTGCCATTTCTTTGACTGCTTCATGGGCAGCAATCCTGAGCAAAATACTCTGATTTAAAAAATAAAAATATAAACATTCCCTTTTTCTAGTGAGAAAACACAAACAAAACAGAACCGGCTGCATGAACACCTCTGGGTAATTTTAGCCCAAGCGATTCAAGCTTGGCAAAATTATCAGCAACTGGAGTCCAACATTTCGAAGCCTTGAAATACAACTTTTATTTAATACTAATGATATTTAATTAATAAAAATTAATTAATGATTTAATGCAATTTTTAAGTTTTAGAACTGCATTTAGTAATTTGACATATGAGACATAGCCCTTTGATGTGGACTGATGCCTATTGAGATGGAGCAATCATCATTATGAACTAAGGATATGAACAGTTCCTTTGCTACAGTTAAACATATGTAATTGCTTCGTTAATGGTGGTCTAAAGAGTAAAGTTTAAATAAATATGGGACCTTCTTATGCATATTTGGATGAAAGTATTCTGAACAGTGCATAATTCAGAATGAAAAAATTACTTTTTTTTCATTTTCACCTAGAATTTAGATTACAAAAATACAGAAATTTTTAGAAAATACAATCTTCAGTGCTTTATTCTTCATTTTCATTTATCTTAGTCTCACGATATATTAACATGGAGTTTTCAATCTTGCTTCCTTTTTTCTCACAATCTTAAATCAGGAAGCTAGCAAATGTGCAAAGCAAACTCATGAATTTTAAACATGAGATAGATCAGGAATTTAGCTAAAGTGCTGGCCTTTTTATTGTTTAAATTCATCAGGTATCTGTTCCAGAGCAGTGTTACACAGGAGGATCATAGGGATTATCTAACTCTGGAGAACATTAATAAAATAAAAAAAATTCATCACTGTTAGCTTCAGCGTTTGAGACCATTAAGGAGAAATACTGCAAATGCATGTTAAAATATTGTTAATTGTCACAGCAAATGTAAACATCGGCAGATAAACACATTTTCAAGGTGGAAAGAAGTGAAAGAAAATACTACAGGTAATAGAAACCTATTTATATTAAAATCTGCTCCACTCAAAAGCAGATTAGATTTTGGGTAGAATTCAGCCCAGGTAATTCAGATACCTGACTGGCATGCAGTCTTACAAAACTCCTAGGTGCCTGTCTTGAAGGTGAGTTGGGTTTGATGTTCCAGTCTCCCTGTCATATTCTCAACAGATGGAGAAAGAAACTGCTGAAAAAAGGGGGATCTCCCACCCCATTTTGTGTTCTTTTCCCTTTATATCAGAAATCTCTGTATATATACACTCTGTATATATTCCACTCCTTGTGGAAAGTAATACAACCAATAGGAAATACTAGGTTCTTCTGTGTATTTGGATGTTTGAGAATGGTATTCTTGCCTCTCAGTCAAATCCCAGATTAGATAATAGTAATTAAAAATAGACCCATTTGCCCGAGCAACAGACTTCAACTGCAGAAGAACAAATCCACATCATTCAGTGCAGCCATAGTCACGAAGTGTCCATGCCACAGTGCCAGTGTCTGTGCCACAGTGCCAGTGTCTGTGCCAGGCCTTTGCTTGAAATTGGATCCCTGTCCAAACAAATGGCCCATTGAGTGTGCAGCCTAGATCTGGGCTCGCTCTCTTCCCTGGGAAGTGGTTTGGCTGACAGGTTAACTAACCACTCAAGGAATGACCCCCAGCCCAGGCCAAGTTTTGCTCAAAAAGCCACTCATTTAAGGAATGTGTCTACAAGGTTTAGCACTGCAGTGCAGCAGGTAGGCTGCATTATTTTCTGGGTTTCAAGTGGATTTCACAACTGTAACAGTTTGTTCAGCGTTCAGGAGACACCACATTTTTTTGCAATTAAAAACACTTATTAGTAAACAAAATGGTGTTTGTTAAATAATGAGCAGCATTATGAAATGCAGTAAAAAATAACAAATCTCTGACACCAGAAAAAGGTCCAAAGACTGTACATAAAGATGTCTCTTGATATTTACAACTCCTTTGTGCCTCCTGTAGCCTTCCTGGCAATGCTGTTTTGACTCTGCCCCAGCTCATGGGGATGTAGTGTAAAACAGGCAGTATTCAATTTCTCATATTCTGCACCTGAGAGTTAAGGGAGCAAACAGACAGAAACTCAGCTGCGGTTATGGATGGGCCTCAAGTGGCTGCCTGGATCAGAAAGAAAGAAAAGCCCTGGGGGAAATTTTATTATCCGGAAAGGACACCGAGAAATTGGAGGTATTCTGTAAAGAAAGTTAGAAAGAAGACATTAAAACATATTAAAAGAGAGGTTATAATCTGAGTTTCAGAAAGGCTGGTATACTAGAGGAACAGGTATGTGTCAGAGAAAAGAAGGTGAACTCTTCGTCTCTTTGCACCCAAATGTGTGTGCACTGTTACTAGTATTCCCCCCCAAAAAACTCAACAAACAAACAAACAACAACAACAAAAACCACCAAAACCCAACCAACCCAGCTTTAAATAGGAATATACTAACTGCAAATTCAGTCCCTGGGAGTGATTACGCTATGGAGCTGAGTTTCTTTATGAATTAAACCTTCCTGGCTCAATGCTATAGAAAATTACTCTCAGATGTGGAGAATCTTCTGGAAACCTGCCTTCCACCCACTGTTTATGACACTGTGAAAATGCTGAGGAAGCACTCCGTTAAAACTGGTATGTCTGTGAGCTCATCTTTGGCATACAGGAGTGCTGAAACAAATTCATTCATAGATATTAAATATACTGAGATAAGGAATATATGAGGTGCACTGTAAGCAGTATTAATCAGATAGAAGAAACGTGACTAAACATAGATATTTAGAGCGGTGGTACAAGGCTGGAACAATACTCTAAGAGGGAAGAAAATATAAATTAAGGTTTAAGAAAACACCACACTTAGCACCATTTATTTGAGCAAAATTGAAAGTTATGTACTCCCAAGTTGTTAATGCACTTTTGGAAATTCTACTCTAGTGTGTTCGTGAATATGTTTATATTCAAATAAATAGAATTTCTATCAGTGTGAAGTAAACAACCAGAAAACCAAAACCAAACAATAATTATAACTGAGCTTTTTTCCTAATCTTAAAGGATTTCTTTTGTGTGTGTTTTGTAGATACCAGTCATATACTTTCGGTAATAGAAATCAGTTTTAATTCACTTTTAATTCCTTGGGACAAACTTATTTTGTCATTCACATGCTTGGGAAAAAGGCCCTAATCATCTTCAGCTGACAAAAACAAAGCCACATTGCAAGTTTAAACACAAAATGGAAGTTTATAAGAATAAATAAATCTCTACTCTGAAATTAGTTAGAAGTCCTGTAGTGGAATTACAGCAGGATGGACATTACAGGTGTCAACAGTGTCAGGGTATGAAGTTATGTTCCACCTTTTCTTAATTTCTTTAATCTGTAGGAGTTTTCCCCCACACAATCTGTGCTGCAGTTAAAAAAAGCAGTATGTTCTTGCAAGCGATACTTTGAGTAGACAGCTGTTTATTGAGCTGCGTAGCTTTTCTACAAAAAGCGTCCATGACATGAACTGCAATTTCTCAACACTTTAAAAACTCAAAAAAAAATTCCCTTTAACTTTTTTCTCACCCATCCTCCCCCTTACTCTACTTTTCTTACCGACCATCGATCCCCTGTGCTGAGTTCAGCACTAGGACCTTTGAAGTGAAAAGGAACAAGTGTCAAATTCTTGGGGTGTGTTTGGCCAGCTACTATTCTAGTGTCAGAAAACCATCCCACTCTGAAATGGAAGAAAGAAAAGAAAAGAAATACCCACTTGCTGGCTTTACTAAAAAACAAGCTCAGAAGTCCTCTTATGAGGTTAGGTAAGTAGGAATCAATTTTTGTTTATATTTTTGCTTCATTTATCTTCAAATATTATTAAGTCCATCCCAGCAGCAAAGCATTGCCAGTGAAGTCTCATGGATATATGGAGCTCATAAAGATACTGAATTTTCTTCTCCTGAGGTGTGCTAAGAAAGCCTGACATCTGCTTTGGTATTGATGCCATCATTTGCCATCCCTTCAACACCAGTTGGATTAGGAAAAATACCTTTTATTAGAAATGAAAAACACTTAGTAACTACTTTGTTTTCCACCCATTGCTCTCCAAGTGTTGCTGAAAAATCTTGCTGTACGAGACCTATCTTCATTGATTGTTGTGTATCAGATATTGAGCCACGGAAAGTCTATTGATAAACCAATCAAAACCATTTGAAAAGAAGGCACATACAGTTGATATTGAATAGCAATTTGTCAAGTACATTATGTACTGATTTTAATATGTCAGACTGTGTTCTCTTAAATGTGAAATGCTTAGTGTTGTTGACATGGGGGTTATAAGATTAAAGAATGGATTTCAGTGAAAATCCTTTTTTTCTGATTGTATAGCTACTGGTATTGTGAATGATTTTATGCATGCGCCAGTTTTGTAGCTTTATAAAGCAGTACTTTTGTATGCACTCCTACACATATACCCACATGCACAGCCAACACTGACCCTTGTAGCTATGAATATTTGGCATGGAGATGTTTTATGACTGCATGATTCATTTTTTTATAAACTAGAAAGCTCATTTTGATAAACATCTAATTCACAAATTTAACATAATTGCTTTTATTCTCCAGAGAAATAAAATCTAAAACTTCAAAATTTGTCTTTTTTTTCTCCTGTTAAAAAAAAAAAAAAAAAAAAAAATCAAAAACCCCCAAAATTAAAACCCAAACCCCTAA
>VZSE01007029.1:597901-792490 GCA_013398275.1 Promerops cafer | reverse complement strand
AAAAAAAGGAGAAGTGATATTGTTAGCAGTAGTCTTGAACTCTGTGTGGATATAACATGACATTACTGGGTCTTCTTTGTTAAGCTTGAATAGCATGTTGCTGCAGTATAGGCAGCAATGCCTAAGTTAAATAAAAGGAGATACTTTTAGAAGAACCTTGCTGGATTTTTATCTCTGACTTCAATACTTCAGCATGAGCAGACTTAGTTCCACTCTAGCTAGTCACACTTGTGTCCAAGATAAAGATTACATTTTCCCCATTCATGACAGAATCACAAAGAATAGCTGAGCTTGGAAAGGAGCTCTGGAGACTGTCAAGTTCAGCTCAAAGCTAGGCTTATTAATTAGCCAGATTTTAATATTATGAAGGCCATGTTAATTTTGTATTAGAATGAAGTACCTGACCGAGGTGAGTAACTCACAAAATTGTAAGTTATTTAAACCTTGTTGCTTGTATTAATCACGTTTGTCATCTTATCTTTCATAAGCCCATGTTGGCCACTCTTCCTTTCACTTTGTGTCCAGTACATGTTCATTTTATGTTGCCTGGGAGTACATGTATATCCAATTTTATTATTTCAAATATTGTTCTAGACACTTTTTTCACTTCTTATTGATATGATATTAGTGAAATTCAAATTATATTTTAGGATTAAGTTTCCAACTTTGCTAATTAAAAACGCTCAATTTTTTAAGTGCCATTCGCATATGCAGATTTAGCAGCATTTCTAAAGAGGGCCCTGTTTGCCCCACAGTACCACCCAAAGCAGTGTGTAAGCTCTAAATCCTGTGAAACACTTCTGCAGCTCTGGCTTGCCATGGAAACCTCAGACAGCATCCTCACAAGGGAAACTGAGTAACTGGAAAGGTTATAAAGCATTGCAACTTGCTTTTACCTTATCTTGTTTTCATGTCAGAGGGTCATCATCTTCCCCCTTCCCTAACAATAACATCCACAAAACACCTTGAATGAAGAAAAATATCAGACCTTGCATCCAACTGCAAGCTTCCCAAAAGAAATGTTAGCCATTTAAAAAAAAAAAGAAAAAAGAGATTGTAGACATTTCCCTCTTTGTAATTTCTGCTGCTGCTTTTGAGTTATGTATTGTTAATTTTTCTTTTATTTGCTAGAACATACTGAAATTGCTTCTTTAAGAAGGTGTTGCTGCTTATTTTCTCATGTCAGATTGATAAGGACAAAATTAAAATCACCAGTCTCACTGACAACTGAAAATGCATAGAGATGCTTCTCACAGAAAGTCTAATCTTTTTCAAGCTGAAGGAATACCAAAATTCTCAGCTGTGGTCTCTGGGTCACATCTAGCTTAGTTCCACCGTGACCTTGAGTCATTATCACCTGGCAGATGTCTTCCGACCTATGGGAAATCTGTTTGTTTTCAAACTTCATCTCCTGTAAAATGCTGCATTTCCTATATATCCATGTCTCTGATGCAAGGCTTGACAGCTGAGCAGACAGGCTGAGAATTGAGTGAGCACAAGCACTGAACACCTCTGCTCTGCTAGAAAAGGCTTCTTCACAGCCAAGGTGAAACATGGTGATGGGAGCTATGTATAAAACACTTACTGAAAACATGGACAGTCCTTTGTCTTCGGAGAGGCAGGAGGCACAGGTCTCTAATGCTGCCATTAAAAATCACCCTAAAAATGTCACTGTATGAAGGAATGCAAAGTCAAGGCTTGAGGGGAGAAGGGAGAACAGCCTTTCTGTTTTATACCCATTCTGGAGATGTGAGGGAACTGTTTCAAAATTAAATTGCCCAATCCTAAAAAAAGCTAATAATCACCAACTGCTACTGAAGCACTTAATTCTAATTAATTCCTCATTAACACTCAGTTAGGATGCCACTCCACATATACCCAATAGGAAGAAATAAATGAGATGAACAATTGATATTCTGCACTACTGTACAGGGTATTTTTTTCCATTAAGCTGTGTTCAGCATCAAGAGTGTCTCATCTAGTACTGTCAGAAATCATCTCAATGTCCTCATTGTGCTGATCAGAATAGATTTTTATAATATCTTGGAAATAAATGTTATCTCAAATCAGGATATTCCCACTTTATAAAAGAACCAGATGCTTTAAAATTAACTTTAAACTCCAACAAAGTGTTATGGATTTAGGATAATTATTTGTTCTCTAAATTGGAGGGATATTGTACCAATTTCTGTTAATTGCATTTTGTGTATGGATGGAAATAAAGTGTTTTTTGAGAATAAGCATTGAAGTTGCACAGTTAATTTAATAAATCTTCACTTCTGATATAATTTGGCATTGTCTTTACAATATTGCTAGCTGCAGTGATTTTACTGAGAATCTCACAATGTAGGGTGTTTTGAATCAAGCCACAGGCACTGGAATCAAATCTGCTTTTACTCGATAAACTAGGTTTCTCTCCCTCACATTAGGAAACAAGAATTTAGGAAGAGGGAAAGGGGATACTTGTCTCAGTACATTGGGTTAGTAGCATTCTTTAACATCTGAAGTGATATTTATAGATATCTTTTTCATTTGTTTTTGTCTCATTCAATGGTTAACCATGGTTTTGGGAACCTTAATGTTTGTCACCTGACTCCATTTTACCTTGGTTCAAAGATTCAAACTTGCATTCTAAATTCAATTTCTCAAAAATCAGGAGGCTTGGAGTCTTCACACTGCTTGAAGTCTTGAGGCAGCACCACCGTCTCATAACAGATTATGATGGTGCTGCATGAATCATATCTGTGAATATCTGACTGTCCATATCCGAATGCATGATAGACATATATCAATGTCAATTTATAGATTACAGATTTTATATGTATGTGAAAAAATATATAAATATTTATACATGCATAACCTATATCTAGCTACCTTGATAGCTATGGACACATATGCTTATAAATTTCATATCTTATAAAATGGATGACAGGGTGAAAAAAATCAATCTCATGCTCAGGAATACCAGTATTATTAAAAATGCTTTTTGTTAGTTTAATTTTGGAAACAGTTGTTTAACTCAATTAGTGTCTATGTTGGTCTTTTGATCCAGAGTTAGAATTTCTCACAATTCATCATACAATATTATTATCAAGTCTTTTCATTAAATTTAATTACTCTTGTGTTTCTAGTGGACATTTTGCAAACCATCAGACTACCAGAACCATTGAGAAAAACCCATGTAGGAACATATGACATAGATAGTTTTAAAATGTCATACTTCTGACAGTGAATGCAAATTTATTTCGTTCAAACATTTGTTCTGTGATAAATAGTGTACCTGGAGCCTCAGAGACGTGGTGCATGCAAAAAAAGTGGAAAGGTCTCATTTTCTTCATGGTTTTCTTGTCACCCTCCACAACAAGTTTATATACACTCTTTTTTAAAAACTCTAGTAACAATTAATATAAGTAGACCTTCTCACAATAATTCCCATAACAAGGACAAATTTTCTAACCAGATGGACCTTTCCAACCGCCTGGAACTACATTTTACAAGGACTATTAATTGAGTCTGTTGTGATTAGATAATTAATACAAGGAAAAGTTCTTGACGAAAAGCGTGGATTTAAAATTTTTAATGATGTATCATGAATTAGCTAGCACAATGAAATGAGTAGCTAAGTTACCTACTCCCCATATTTCCTGCTGAAAAATATTAACAGTCCAAAGGTTTTCAGAGCCTGTTTGGAACATCTAAATGTACAATTTCTTGGTCTTAATTAGAAGTATAATAAAACATTTTCATGGGGTGTCAAACATGGAAATGCATTACTTTTCTCAGCAGATATGGGCTTATATTTAAAAACAATACATCTATCAGATGCTACATTTTTCACAGCTGCAGAAGTCTCAGTGTTATAGACTTCTCCTTTTCTTCATAACCTTTTCAAATTCGTATCACTATGAATCACTCTATGAATTCCAGTGGTTTGTGTTGGCTACACTGATGCAGACCTGGAGGATGGTGTGAATTGTGCTTCTGTCAGGTTTTCCACTAAGCAATTCCTTTGACAGCAGCCTGGATTTGATAGAGTAATTGGTCAGCTCTACAGCTGTGACTGAAATACCTGCCCAAAGTCAAGGGCAAATGGAAAGGTCTCTGAGACATCTTAATCCTCAGAGAATTATGAATTTTGGACTTTGTTGTATTAAGGTTTATATTTACTATATTTTTGCTCTGTCTGAATGATTTACCTGTTTAGATATTGAAAGATTTTTTTTTTCATATATGAATATAAACTTTGGAAGCTCTAAAAATTAGTATTTATCTACCTTTATACTTTGTAAGGTATACACTTACAACAAAAACCAGTGTCATTTCTATTAGTCTGCAGTCTGATCCTGTCACTATTTAGGAATGGAACAGTTGAGGCAGGTACTTTATAATCCTAGAATAACATATTTTTGCTTTTTTGGTTTGTATTGGTAGGGTGGAGGTTTTTTTAATCAGTAAGATTTATAATCCAAAATCTTGTCTATGTAGCAGAAAAAAATACTATGATCTGGTTCATGCTTCAAACTCATAATAGAGAGTGAGGTGAAAGAAGTGGATATATTTTCTGAGGTCTTACATGATAATGCAGAGTAGACTGCAGAGGCATTGGAGAGTGTCAGGTATGCTCAGGAAGAAGGGCATGCCCATTTTTGTGTGCATTCTTTCTTAATCCTGAAGTTTCCTGTTTGTATGGGTTTTATTCCTGAATGCTACAGCTCAGCTTCTAGTCCAAGTGATTGACCTGTGTGAGTTAAGGAGTAAACAGACACAGATGACATGCACACAACATGGATGAAAAGACATATAACCTCAGTAAGGTGTTCTGTTCATTTCAGGAGAAAACTACATTTCTGATATTTTTCTACAAGGTATATTGGAACTTTCAGTCTTAATTAAAGAACACAACTTTATTAGCATGATATTATAGCAATAATATTTAATTTCTCCATTAAAACTATGACACAAATTGACCACGTGCCCAAACACATCATCAGATTGCCCTTCCATTCCTGAACAAACAGTAAAAACCCATTCCAATGTAATATGAAGCTGTCATTGATGTCAGTATAAGAAGATCAGATAGAGTCTGTATTGCAAAGCACAGGGAAAGAAAAACAGGGAAATAAAGGCCTCTCAGAACTGCCATTTAATTAGAGTTGCTCAAGAAGAAGTACATATATGAGCTAGGGCATCTGTCCCCTCTTCTCCTCCAAACAATCTCTGACAGTGTAAAGTTTTCCTTAAAGTATATTTCCACAGGAGGAGTGATAGGAAATACCCAAGATCCAACAAAATACAAAAACAAGTGAACCAGTTGTAGTTGTCTCCCCCTAACCAGCAACCCTGTGGTGGGCCCCTGCCAGCTGCATTTCAGTGAGCCCTTAGTAGATATCAAGTTTTTTTGTCTTTAGGGACCAGCTTTCCAGTAGAAACAGTAGATCCTTTTCTAATTTTCACCTTTCTGAAGACCCTCTTCCTTGCACATCACGCTAATTTTGTAGGCATGAATAGTCAATCCAATATTGCAGGGCAGACAAATGCCTTTCCCCACAAAACACAGGAAGTACAGCTTACGCAGCTGAAAAGTCTGTGTATCATTGATCTTTATCATTCAGAGCTTTTTTATGCTTTTGATTCATTAATTACCATGTGGTATGAGATCACAATTTATTCTTTCTTCCCTGACACCCAGCTTGGAGAGTTTGGGGGAACCTGACAGATCCTTTCTGGGGCTTCCATAGCCAGTGAAGCTGACAGGGATTAATGACTCTTTGCCCATGAATAATTTTTATCTGCTAAGATGCACTCCACAGTGCTCTGAACTTTGCAGTGAACATGTTACCTTTCCTCTGAGTCAGAGGCACATTCCTGTTGGGGCTTGCACTGAAGAAACGTTGTCTATGCCAATGTGTTTACTCTTGCTTGAACATCTGCAATTGCTGCAGCCATATCATTTTGACCTATCATCCTCATTCATCAGCCAAGTTTCCAGATTGCAGGGACTATGTGAAACCTTAGAAGGCTACGTTCTAAAACACACTCCCAAAAAAATGCCAAAGAAAAACCATGAAGGTGAAAAGCTGATTTAAAGTCTCTGGTTAAAGTGCCAGAGTCAAGTAAATTTTCTATGCAAATTCCTTGGTCTTCACCCATAACAGGTATCTATCATAGAAGCTACTACTTTTCTCATTAATGCTATTGTGTATCTAAGACTCAAAATACACTCAGTTCTCATTAGCCTCAGGAGGAATCTGTGATTTAAATGACTTTATGTAGAGATTCATTTGGTAGGATAAAATCTTGGAAGCAGTGTGCTTTTTCTAAATCCACTGCTTTTAAAACAAGATTTAAAATAGGAAGGAAGTAATTTTGGCAATGGGAAGAATGCCTCAGATTACTTAAGTATAGCAAAAGTGTGGAGAATTTTTATTAGCAGTTTTGTTACTTAAAATTACTAGAAACATAGTAAAATCAAGTTTGTAGGGAATTTGGACTCTGTTCAATTTCAGTGAAAAGAGTAAAAAAAATCAAACATATTGATTGTAGTGGGGGTTTGAATAATACATTTTTTGATTTAAAATTGTTGATTGACAGTAACCTATGCTATCACTACCAAATGTGTCCATATCTTTTCAAAATTAAAGCTGAGCTGCATGTCTTAACAGGAATCTTGACAAATAACATACAGTTAGCTGTTGCTTAACATAAAGTAACCATGCCCTTGTCCATCATTAATGTGCCTCTGCCACGTTGCATAACTGCGCCTGGGAAAACACAGGCACACCCAGGCAAGAAATGAAAACCAGTGAGCAAATAAGCTTCTGCTAATCATGGAACATGAATGAATTTAGAAAGCATGATAATTTGAACTCATCTAAGGAAAGCTCGGAAACTCTGTACCTTTAGTGGGGAGATGGGGATAGATGAAAGACATTAGGTGAAAAAAAAAATTATTTAGAAGTCTGCCTGTATAGAATTCTTCATTTAGTGGGATAAATAACACTGGGGAACACAGAAATACTGCACAACACTGTGTGAAAATGTGACTGATTCAGAAGGAACTTGACACAATTCAGAGAGGGGGAACAGTGCAGGTAGCCTGAATTTCCCAAGGTGGAAGGACTGAACTGGTGCCAGGCTTGTACAGATCAGCTGAGGAGTGGCTCTGACTCCTTCCTACCTATTGCCTCAGGCCCTCTGCAGGCAGAAACTGCAGGGTTAGGAACAACCCAGGCATTTCCTTCACACTGAAAGCTCAGAAGGAGCTCCTATTGGAGCTATATTTCCAGTGGTCAGCTCAACTTCTGCCTGTAAGGCCGTGGGCAGTAGGCTCAGGATTAGGGAGATTTTAAAAAAAGACATGTATCTCACTGGGACAACAGAAAATACACAATTTTCATCCTTCCCACCAAACATCTTGAAATCATAGGAAATATAGCTAATATAATGCACAGTGACCAGCTATAGTTCCTCATCTAACTTTACTTCCAACCTTAAATGAGCTTCTACAAAGCTTGGAAGTTACTTTAATATTCCCTAGTTTGTATCCTTATAACTTAAGACAATTGCAGAAAGCTATCCAGGAAAATGAAAATCCCGCTTAGAAGTGAGTCTAAGCTGAAAACATGGGAGTAACAGCAGATATTAACAGGGCAGGAGCTGACATCTGAACTAGTGGCCTAGACTCCCCTGGCAGTGAAGAGAAATAGGCATTTCTTGGTGCCATTCATTATTTCCTCATCTGGGTGTATAAAACAGGTCCTAGAAACTCTGAATTTCCAGGGTCTTTTCCCCCCCCACAAGCTACACAAGGAGGTAAGGCTTCTTCCCAAAATGTAGGTGCTTCTCTAAACAACTAACATTCGGTGATAATGAGATACATCTCCAGTGAATGATGCTTAACTTGCTGCCCTTGCTGTCCATTTTCCTTTTTATGTAGTCCTTGTGCATTGCTTGGATGTTATTCAATTCTTTGGATGGCCTGTTAAAATATAAAATGCTTCAGGACCCCATGCTCTTCCAGAAAAATCATGAAACAGAAGAGCCATTACACTCGTTTTAGCCATCTTGCATCACTTCAGGGAGAGATTACTCTTTCCTGACTACTTGGGGCTCCAAGAGCAAGGCATGGCTATTACACTCAGTTTTGAGATGTGCAGCCTTCCTGTTTGATTTACACAAGTATGAAAAAGTGAAAAATTATGACCTTTAAAATACATGAATAGGTGCATTACTACTGAAAGAAAATGGAAAAAAAATTCTTTACTTCTCGATCTATCTTTTTGTATACAAAAGTCAAAAATTCGGTATTTTTCAAAGCTTTGTGGCTCTAAGAAGAAATGTTGATCTCAGCCATGCGGGTTGTTTGTTTCTTTGGGTTTGTCTCCTGAAAATTTATCCAGGAAGAAGCATTATCTTTTCCCAATTAAGCTCTTCAAAACTAACCCAACTTCAGTCAATCTTCACAACGGAGTAAAAACCATGACAGAAAGGTTTAAAAAGGAAAGCTGACATATTCTGTCTGGCACTGAAACTAAAAATTTTGTAGTATCTTTTAAAAATTCCTGGAAAGTACTTCTTTTTTTTTTTTTTTTTTAATAAATCTTGAGCTGAACTTTTGACAGACATATTAACATTTTCTTTGTTCATATTTGAGTGCTGAATTATCATTAGTTACAATGAACATTCTGCCTGCATAAAAGAACTAACAAACCACTACTGTCAACTTTTGCATACATGTGTTCTGCTTACACATGAGGTATCAAAGACTGAGAAGAGGGAAAATTTACTGTAAGTAAATTAATATCAGTAGGCCCAGGAGATTTTTAGAATGTAGAGTGAATTACAAGCTGAGAAAAAATATTCATTTCCCCATGGACTCTTCAGAATCTTCAGCCTCTTTTATCACAAGTCTGAGGAAAAGAAAAAAAATTAACCTTTTCACTTAATGGCCAAAATAATGTACTATACTTCCTCTAAGACAGAAACTATTTTTCAAGCTCTTTATTGGAGAGGGGTGGTGTAGGGAGTAAAATCATCTTACAAAATCTCCTTCTGCTAACATGAGCAAAATATTTAAATAAAATTTCTCTTGATCTACCAGAAAACGCTATTTAATTGTTCATAAAAATAGCCAATATCCATATCATGCAAATACTAGTTACATATTATTCAAATAATGATTGCACGTTATTATAAAAAAAGTAGTTACATGTTGCAGATCGAATCATGCCATGAGAGGTTCAGTACTTTTTACCCCACAAAACCAAATGCACTTTTGGACTCATTCACAGTAAAGAACGTAAGATACACTCTTTGGAGTGTTTTTAAGGAGGAAGGTGGAAAACTTCCATAACAAACCCAAGATAAATTGGTTTTGTTCTGCTTAATTTTTTTCTTCTTCTTACACTGAAGCTTTTCTCCCTTTTCCCATTATAGATGACTTGCTAAAAATACTAACTCTTGAATAGTATTCAAGCCACCTTATTTAGTACTCTTTTTCCAAGTCCCAATCCCACACCAAGATTTGCTATTTAGGAATTTTATTTGTGATTGCAATAGGTGCAGAAGAAGGCCCTAGGCAGAAAATGGATAGATACATTTATCTCAAAATGAAACTGCGTAGTTTTACATATTTTAAATGATTAGAATAGAAACTTGCAGTAAATACAGCAACTTCTGAGACTGGAAGACAAGAAAATACAAAATACCACCACTGCAGTCTGGAAAACAAGGTATTCTCTAGCTAGGTTTTACATGTCTGAGTGTGTTTTGATGCTTTGCTTTATTTTGTGTTATTACTTAGATTTGAATTTCCCTGCGTGCCTCACCTTTACTTTCCCTTTATTTACAGGTCCCTTCTGAGCATGTATATTGTCTCCATTGCCAGAATCCCTCAATTTGTTTGAACTGCTGTTATATGAAACACTTTAATTGATTAGTTCATTTCTCAAAAAAATTTTGTCATGGGGCACAGATGAAAAATATTGAGATGAAAGAAACCCCCAAAAAATCCACTCAAAAAGTGGCAAACCCATAGCCAATAATTCCTTTAGAGTAGTTACAATACTCTACACAACAATTCAATAAATTCAAGACATTAGCAAGGACACAATTTTTGATCCCAGCTTTGAGCAGTTATTAAGCTCAAAAGGAATCATCAATCAGGGTTAGGAAAACAGGGTCTTTGAAACACTCTTCCTGAGGCATATAGTGCTGTGCACTAATTAAGTTTATACTGTATTATTTGTCAGGTTATCAGTTATTTATGACAATATCAGCATTGATAATCTTCTGAAGTATAGGTCACCATTAATTATGTATGATAAAATCTAGAATTAATTTCTACATTGTATAGAAAGACTTCACAGAGGATGCATAGATGGCTGAGCTTAAAGTAAATACAGATACTTGGGGAACAACAGGGTAGGTATGGTGATTTTGGAAGATATCCATCTGGGACTGGGAACATACCTAATTCACAGTGAAGACTTCCTTTGTAGTTCTATGTTTTAATGAAGTTACTCAGTTTCTGATTTATTCTATTTAATTTTTTTTACCATCTTCCCTCTTGCAGCATAACTGGACTTGCTGCTAATTTTCTTAATGTTACTCTTATCCATAAATTCCAGCAAGGCTTAGCTAGTAAGCTCTTCTTCTGAAGCTATTCCAGGCTAAATGTGTCCTAAACTGGCGGCAATTCCACTGGGCTCCTGAGGCACGTGCACATAAATACACACACTCGTGCATGCAATCACAATCATCCAAAATGACCAACTATGAATTAAATGTATACAGCTTTGAATGACAGTTTTGCTTCTTTCATGCCAAGAGTTTATTCCATTTAGACTTTTTTGAATTTTCAGTTCCCACAAACTCAGAAAATTAAGTTTATTTTTATTTCTGGGCTGCCTGTCAAAAGAGGACAGCATATCAGGTGTGCCTCTCTGTACAAGCACCTAACACCTCATAGCCAGGTGAGTCAGCAGCACAGCTCTGCAGCTCTGGGTGATGTACTCAGACCTGATATGGCATAACACTGCTGGTCTACTGGGTATTGCACCTCCAAACGTGATAGAAAAGATGAACCTTCTTTTTTCACAAACTGAAGCTAAAGATCAAAGAAGAAAGTGATGATAAACCAGAAATCTTCAGTCTAAGCACTGTAAAGGGTCAGGAAAGAAAACAAATGTAGAAAAAGAGGAAGTATTCCGAACATCAAATGAACATTTATGTCATTTTTGGCTCTGCTAACACAAACCAATCCCAGAGGTAGACACCAATACCAGTGCAGCCTGTAATTCCAGTTATACAATCTATTGCCACTGCTTCTGTGGAGAGTGCATGGAGCTTACGATAGCATCTTGCTGTGTCTTTGTGTGCAGCGCTCCAACTGCTCTAGCGTCGTTACGGTTATTAGTTCTAACGTTCACTAAACATTTTCACTGCCTCATCTGTTTTATGACTCTTGCAGTGTATGTATTTTATTATGATTAGTAAAACAGAGGTATTTAGAGATGTATTTATGGATTAAGTACTATTAAAATTTTAAGAAGAGGATATTTCTAAAAGAGCTTGTTTATTGTGTGAGAAATATCAGCCTCAACAACAAAACCAAGAAGAGCAGAATGCACTCCAGCTGCCTCACACTTATATTTCTTATTAAAAATTTTATAATAACTGTGCTAAATCCCAGTCTAAATACACATGAACAAGGCTGAATGCATGTACCCACATGGAAAACAATGGTGCTTCAGCCACTTACACCTTTTCAGCATTTGTCTCACATTGTGTTAACACATCTCCTAGTGTTTTTCAGTCCCAACTTGAAACAGCAGGTGTTGTTCCATGAATCATGAATTATACCCAATTACATTTGTTTTCTGTTGTGAAATATTTTTCACAGAGGAGTACGATGAGAGTAAACCTAATTGAAGCCTTAATAGACAATAATCTCATCTCAGGTAGAACAGCTTGAATCAGAAGCAGCTTTACTGAAACCAATAGCACTGATCTCTGTTGCCTTGTAATGGATAAATAAAGCAGAACATGGACATTTTATACCCATTTAGTACTGGTCCGTGAAACAAGTTAATAACAAGAAAGGTCTGCCACAGGCTTTTTGTACTTCCTGTTCTGGGTTAACCCTGGTGGTTTGCTAAGCATCACACAGCTGATTGCCCACTTCCCCAGCTCTCAGCTGGATGAGGGATAAGGAAAAGAAAGAACAAAAGCAATAGAAATTGGGGCCCATGATAAAATAAAACAAAAAAACAGGTCAATAAATGAAGAATACGTGGAAGAAGAGAGAAAAACCCCAAAAACCCTCAACTGTTGCAAAGGCTATCACTCACCACCTTCCACAGGTAGAACAATGCTCAGCCATTTCCCAAGCAAAAGATTGCTAACCTCCCTAAAACCCCTTCTTTTCCCTTTTATTGCCGAGCATGATGTTACACGGCAAGGAATAT
The DNA here is from genome assembly GCA_013398275.1 of Promerops cafer. NCBI lineage: Eukaryota > Metazoa > Chordata > Aves > Passeriformes > Nectariniidae > Promerops > Promerops cafer. The sequence continues at coordinate 780,023 of VZSE01007029.1, read as the reverse complement.
CTCTTTGGATGGTTGAGGTTATCTCCCCTTCTATCCTACTGAGCATCCCCTAGTCTAGTCTCTGGGGCACACTGAGAACCAGAGAGAGCCTTGATGCTGAGCAAACACTGCTGGAAAATTAGTGCATTGTCAGCTCTGGTTTGGTAACAAATCTAAAACAGAGTGCCATATAAGCATCTATGAAGAAAATTAACTCAATCCTAGCCAGTCTCAGTACAACTGCTTTATTATAAATTGGCATAATTCTTCTGATTTTTTTTTTAATTTAAGATGGAGTTACAATAACTGGTAACTGAAAAAAAAATTTAGTTTACACATTTCAATGATTACCTTTGTGTTATTTGAAACTAACTGTGCTGCTTAAACTATGTTATTTGAAAACAATTAACATTCATTCTCTGCCTGTTTCTAATCAAACTGTGGAAGAATTACCACTTTCAAATCATGCTGGCACTTTTTCTGGAAAAAAAACAGTCAAATATCTCTGGCAATATATTACATGTATATGGCAAATGAAACATATTGGAGACTTTAATTTCTGTATAGCTTAGCACTGCTAAAGAAAACACAGCAATTTTTCTGGCTTTAGATGAAAGTACATGTTCACTAAGAGTACAACTTAAGTTGGTTTTCATGATATTTTTGGAACATGGAACACACTTTAGAGTTCTGTGCTGTGCTCTGAAGCACCAGTGACTGGTCTTCTTTGGAGGGCAGAGCTTAGGGCATGCACTACTCTGAGGAGAGAAGGACTACACTGCTAACACGGGCCCTTCTCATTTCTAGCTATGAACACCAAGAGAAGAGACCTGAACTGAAAGCTGAGAACCAGAAAAATGGACCCAGAACCGTAGAGGGGCTGTTATCATTGGTGTAGCCAGAGTGCCTTGAGGATGTGTCAGTTCTGTTCCCAGATCCAAACTGGGTTGTGTGGAAGAGGGATGTTCACTGGGGCTCCACGATACCTCCCAGTACTTTTGGCTGACTCACAGAGGAGCAGCTGAATTCCCTTTGGATCTACATCTGGGAGGAGCATCACAGGAGCAGTACCACATCCCTGTCTGGGGAAGGCTGGCGGGAGAAGACCTGCAGCACTGTTCTAAATGAGAGATTTCAAATTGCCTAGATTTCAGAAAATATTAATCCATGCAGTTATTGTTGTTTCTAATAGAAGAAAAGCAGTCTGCTAAAAAGGTGCTACATTACCTCACACTGAAACATATTGCCCTTTGTTAGCATATTACCTTTTGGGTTGGGCCCAAAATACTCGTTCAGTAATAATTTTCTGTTTAAGTGGGTTACTGTTGTTGCTCCCTGGCTGGAATGGAAGTCTGATGACCATCAGTTGATTTTGCTAATGTTGATCAACACTGTAGAAGGCCTATGAGTTCCCTTTTTATTGCAGTAATGTAGATATACTATGGCCAGACTTTCACCATGCCTGCTGCTTCTTTTTCTTCGACCAGTTTGTGCAGCTGTGACACCATGTGCAGAATAAATAAAACAATCCAAAGAATATGAGGCACATTTTAATACAAAGTGGAAGAGTATTTGCAATCACCTTTCCCTTTACCCAATAGCCAAAAAAAAACAGCAGCTCCAAAATTATCAGTCTTTCTATTACACATTCACAATCCCTTACTCTCCTTCCCCTGCCTCTCCCTCTCTGTTGCAGGCATCATAACTGTACCAGTCATGTTTTAAAACACATTCTATAATTGGACCCATTAACCATCATCAGTGAGACATTTAATTGCTTCTTCTGTAGTTGGTCAACATATTGGAATTGTGTTTCATTTAATCTATGTCAAACCCTTACAGAAAGTCCAGTTACCATACTCCACTTTTCTGTTTATTTTCCAGTGCAGTATGTGTTATAACGTGCTGCATGCTGAGAATTCTCAGGTTATAAAGTACACAACAAAAATCATTGCTTAAAAGCTTTTAGTGATTGCTTATGCCTCTCGGTCCTAATGCATCAGTGAAATCTTTGGAAGAAAATTACAGTGCATGGAGATTTTAGAAAATCCACATTGTTTATTTTTTTATTCGCATATTAAATGTAGAAAATAATCTCACACATTATTATTTCTGTTGGAGCCAAAAATCTCTCACACTGTGCAGAAGAAGGGAAGGCAGTGTTACAGGGATTAATAATGCATCTAATAGAAATCTCTTGGTAAAATTAAAGATGAAAGAAACAACATAAAAATAGCATGAAAGCTGAGACATCAAAACATAAAAGCATGGGCATTCTGAATTCAGACTGCTATTTCACTTTTACTACAAATCTTTTGTTCCCAGGTGTGTAACAAAGAACTACATATATTCAGAGCATCTTTGAGCCAAATTATTGCATCCATTTATGAAAAAAAAAATATAAATAGTTCAAGAGCTTTAATAAATACCCAATCACATATCAGTAACTTACTTGTTCAGGAAGGTAGTAACATAATGTACTATTGAGGCTCCCTGACACTTCAAACTACAAATCCCTGTTTTCATAGCTTATAATTTTGCAAAATATTAATGAATTGGGATGAAATTTTCTATGAGAGATGCCTGCCTGAGGCTGTTTCTTTGGTGGGCAATATTCAATCAAACAACTCAACCATTTGGGAGAATTGAATTAGGGGAAAATTAACATTAAACAGTGTTAGCTACCTGATTTTATAAAGAAAAACCAGACATCACAATTGCACTCAAGGTGGTTTTTTTACCATCTTTTAAAAAACAAAAATAAATTTGACCAGTTCTAAACATGAATAGAAAACTATAACCCCGTTTCTGCATACTCTGGACAAAAGGTTGCTAGAATTCGTTTTGCCTTAACACCATTCTCAGTGCTGGGAACACAGCTGCACATGTTGTAGGCCTCAGAGACACTGAGGGCACCGCGCATCGCTCGACCTCGTAGGAGTCGTCCCAGGTGAATGAATGAGCACACTTTATCCCTTGTGGTTCCTGCACATCACAACTCTGCACAACATTTCCTGTGGTTTGCTCATGGTTTAGAGGGAAAGGCTGGACTAAGATCATGCTAACCAGGCACCAAAGAAGGCAAAGAATCAGAATCTCCTGTGTGGTCAATGAATATTCTTCCAGCAAAAAGAAGCTCAAAGACGTTACTATAAAAAGTATCCACTAAATGTAGTCAACCAATATGAAATACCAACTCATCTCTTTATTTCTGAAGTAGAGTATCATAAAGCTTACTGACAGTAGTTCTCTCCCACAGAACAACACAACAGCAGGGTCATTTGTTGGGGATAACACGACCACTATGGGTAAGGAGATGCTATATGATTACTGAAGTAAGAAGTAGTGCAGCATGCAATGTGCTTGATGAACCTAGGGTATCAATTTTCATAAAAGTAATGGAGAAAAATTAATTCAGCGACCAAATGAGTGAATGCTGACGGATGGGGATGATAGCCTGGCAATGAATGACAAGCAAAACTGAAATACTATGGGTTTTTCTCAGCCTTACCAGAAAAGCCTGCTCCCAGCCCTCTGCTCCCAGGCAGAGGGATTATTTAGAAAAACTAGACTATTCAATCTGCAGAGCCTGAAAATAGCCCTAAGGCTGTGGAAGATTGGCCATTGTAATTATAAAGCCGTTTCCTAACTATTAAAAAAAATGGCAATAACAGATCATGCCTTTAAAAAAGGTAGGAAAGACAATCCTGGGAACTGTCAGCTGGACACACCAAGTGCAATCCCTGGCAGGATGGAGGATGCATATCGTCCATTTATGAGCATGGAAAAGACAAGAGGCAACCAAGATCAGCATGGATTTACAAAGGCAAATCCTACCTGGCCAACATGGTTGCCTTCTATGACAAAATGATGGACTGGGAAGGTAAATGATAACAGTTCCTGTAACTTTTACTCCACTAAGGCATTTGGCAATGTCTTCACCCACATTCCTGTGGCTGAGAAACTGTGGTGGGATAAACAGTCTTTTAACTGGGCTGAAAAGTGTCTGTAGCACTGGGTTCCAAGGCAATATTCAATGGCTTGAGGTGTAACAGTTGGTAATGAAACAAATACTCTAGGGCTGGAAAGCAGTCCAATATTGCCTCCTGGACAATGCAGCAGAATGTTCCCTCAGAAAATTTGCTGAAAAAATGTTTGACACACCAGGTGATACAGATTGAGCTCTAGGGACCTTGAGAAAAGTGAAGACTGGGTCAACGGAAGGTTAGGGAAGCTCAGGAGGGAGAAGGCTTAAATTCTGCACATGGGGTGGAATGACCTCATGAAGCAGAACTGGCTGAGCGGCACCTGACCATAAGGACCTGGGGGTTTCAGCAATTATCAAGCTGAATATGAGCAGAAGTGCACTACCAGCATGGACAAGACAAAGTGCACATTGGGCTACACCAGTAGAAGTGAGGCCAGTACTTAACGTGTCACTCTACACAGCATTGACAAGGCTGCACCTGGAGTGGCATGTCCAGTTCTTGGCTCCACTGCTCAAAAGGAGTGTCAAGAAACTAAAGGGAGTCCATCTGAAAGCAAACCAGCTGTTGAGGAGCCTAGAGTATATGGCCTACAATAAATGGAGAAACAGGTAAGTGTTGGTCTGGAAAAGCAGAGGCTAAGGCACAGCCCAAAAGCAGCCTACCTCCTCAAGAAGTGCCGTTAAAAACGAGACCTGACCAAACATTTTGGAATGATAGATAATTTAAAAAGAAGCAGCTATAGCAAGTGGCAGCTTGAGAATTCAATTTGGACATTATGAAAACTTTTTCTCTATACAGATAGCACAGCACTGAAGCAGTCTCTAAAGTGGTGAAATCATCATCCTTTCTAAGACAAGGTTAGAAAAAGCCACACCTGATGCCAATCCAGGACTGACATTAGTCTCACTTTGAACAGGAGGTGCATTACATGGACCACCACATACCCCTTCCAGCTACCACTTCTATTAGTCTAAAACACTAAAAAACCCCTCCTTCTGCTAAATCCTAGTCCCCCGCAAATAGTGTAATTCAGGAAATCTGAATTGTCTAGGAATAAAAACACAGCTGAACAAACATTACTAATAATTTCCATAGTCCACTCTTATTAAAAAAACCCTCATTTTTCACTCAATTTCCACAAGTGGATTTTTGACCTGGAGAAAGATTCAATGACTTCTAACTGCTTGACATCAGCTATGGCAAGTAAATTTTTCCTCTGTAGTGGACCATCAATTACTTAAATCTTATTCCATCTCCCTCTGCAGAGTTTAACTTCTCTTCAGGGTCTTTCAGTTTTTATAGAAGGACTGTTCTGTTATGAAGAGATTTACTGATACAGAGTTCTGCTAAGATGAAAAAATTTCTGAATATAATCACCAGGGGAATAAGTTGTAGCAAATCACAAGATTCACAGTTTTCAAAATTTTAAGGTCAGAAACAGGAATGTGGGAAATTACCTGATAATGCAAGTTTCACAGAAAAAGGTGTAGCTGGGTGACAATCTAAATGTGAATTAACAGTGCCACTCTGATGCAAAAAGGCATAGACCATAAGAAAAGTTAGAAATAGTCAGACAGCTTATAAACAATTCTGTTCTACTCTGCTCTGTTCAAGCCTCAGCTGGGTTTCTTTTTCCAATTTTGAACACCACAGTTTGTGAAAGATTTAAAATTGAAGAGAGCTTAGTGGAATAGTATGAACAACTGGGATTCTAGAAAACATAACTGGAGAGAAAGAAAAACATGAATGAATTATGATTCTTTAACCTAGGAAAAAACAAAAAGACTAAAAAGCAGAAATTTTTCAAAATATAAAAGGTTGCAAGTAGGAGAGAAGAAATAAATTATTTTTCATGACCTAAGAGATAGAACAAGGAAAGATGTGTTTAGACTGCAACAACGCTTGAAATTAGGATTAGAAATTAGGAAGCAGTAATAAAATGGTAAGAATAGTGAAGTGCTGAAATAGATTTTCTGGGAGATTATGGACTCTGGAACTCTAGAGACCTTTGAAAGACTGTTCGTGATCGACCAATACTCACAGAGATATTGCTCAGGAATGGTGCAGATTAGATAATGAATATACTGAAGTGCTTCTTTTTATTTTTCCTTTGACTATATGGAAACCAATGAATTTATTTGCCTGTTCCATAAAATACATTGAGCATTAGATTGTATTGCTCTCTCTTTTTTTCTGAAGGCTTAAAAATTTTTGTCTAAAAACCACAGTGTTTTATCTCTCCTTTGGATGTGATTTTGTTTCTTCCAGCTATCTTGCACTGATGGGATTTTATCCTGATACCATGAAAATTACCACTATTTCATTTACAAAGAGGACTTAGGAGTTTGAATTATGTGCCAGAAACATTTCCATAAGTACTTTTTCAAGCCTTTGCTCATGAGCACAAGTAATAATCCAGAAAGTGAATATGAAAACAAGATGCAATTTCTGTTAATGAAAATTATTCAACAAGACAGTTTTGCTCAATTAATACATTTGATAAAATAGCTATTTTCTCATAAGCTATTTGTGAACAGAAGGGGGAAAAAAAAGACAAGAAAGAAATAATGCATCAAATAAATTATGCACTAAGAATCATGAGCCCAGTTAAAACTGAGATGAACATATGTGATTTACACCATTTTCAGTTTAACTTATTACAGTTGGATCTTTTCAGTCTCTTTCCTCTTTATTAGCTTCATTTATCTCTAATCCTCAACTAGACACATAAAAAGGCTCAATCATATTTGGTGTGGGTATCATAGCCCAATTTCCCTGTACAGGTATCTCTGGCATTGCAAGGAATTATCTGTTTCTGGTCCAGAAAAGTATTCATGTGTCCAATACTGCATATGACTCCAGTTATAAACCAGGATGTTTTATTTAAAACAGCTTTTTTTTTTCTTTTGGCAAACAATCTGTGTACCAAGAAATATATTATTCAGTCATACAAAGCATTTTTCAAGTTCAAGTTAAATACAGAAAAACTTTTCAGTTCAAAAATATTCAGCATTTTTGCAGATTCTAAATATTTTGTTTTGACATTAGCATTTAATCATTATAATTAATGAGAAAAAATCCCTCATCTTTCGAAGGAAAATTTCACTTTCCACTTACTTATGCTTCATATATAATTATCTCCTTTTTCCAATTTAAAAAAAGTGCATATTTTAAAAAAATCTCATTTTTCAGGTCAAAAACATTGACTTAATAGAAAGTTACACTTTCATAGGTTAATTTTTTTGTGGGGGTGGGGGGTTTAATGTCTGGTAAAGTTTCAAAAACTTCAGAACTTATAAGTGGTCTTGTCTTTTTTTTGTTGTTTGTTTTTTTTTTTTTAACTGAACTAAAAGACTCACTGGCCATATCAGCGCTGTATATTTGTGAATTTCACCATATTCTGGACATGGGTTACCATCTCAGCCTCAGGTGATTGAGGCCATGAAATGGCCACAGAACAACAATCCCTTCAAGCTTATCCCAGGGATCCAAGTCTTCAAAGGCCTTTTATCATTAGCAATCCTCTCATACTCTGCAAACACAGCACAGAGGCTGCATGGGCCACGCTTTCACACACACAATTTCATCTCTGTCGTGCATTATTATCCCCCAACCTTGATGACACCCAAAGCAATACAATTCTTATAGCTTCTGTATATAAATGGTCTAAGGATCAGGAAAGAGGAATGAAATGAGCATACAGTTATATTACTGAAGTTTTTTGTGTGTTTGACAGTACCCCCATATCCCATGTTTGCTGTATTTCACTTATACCTCCCCTGGAGAGGTGTCTCCCCTGGAGACAGCCCTTGTCCTATATAATTGCCATCAGGCAACACAAAATACCTTCTCTGAGGCAAAAGAAGCATGAATATTCCCATTTACATAGGAGAAGGTAAGCAGAACAGAGATTAAGGGATAGAGCCAATAACGGATTTGAACATCTAAATAAGGATTTGGAGAAAATGGAGATGTTCAGGCAGGAACTGCAATCTGAAAAGCAAAGCAACAGCTGCCACCTAAACTTGGAGGTGCTTAAACCCAGGAGAGACTGTAGATTTGAGTCTACAAGAGGTTGGTGCTTCTCACTAGAGGCATGCCTGAAGTCTCCTGCGTGGAAGCAGCAAAGCACTATCAACAGGGGCCTGCTGTGAACTCCTGCAATCCCTGGGGATCCTCCCCGGTGCTGTGCTCTGCAGTACCAACCATCCCACTGCAGGCCCGAGCACGACACAAAATCATGAGTTTTTAAAACATGCCTGCCACAAACTGTGATGCACTTGACCACTCATTCCACAATCAGCAGTAAAACCCGAAACCACGACACCAGGAAAGTAGGATATGGTTCTTTTTTTCTGTTTTGTAGGAAAGAACAAAGCACCTATTTTTGGATGAATTTTCTCATCTTAAGGCTATTTCCATTAAGTAGTCTTTGAACTATGGGAACAGAAATAGGAATCCAGGTTCTTTTGCCTTCTTGTGAGTATCTAATCTCCAAGTTAAAAGTTTTCTTCATATTTCTTTGAATAATTTTCTCAACAAGGGCAAAGTTACAAAATGGTAACTGGAGAATAGCCAGATAGCCTGTAGTGTGTCTTAACTAATAGGTACACACCTAAACTGAATAACAGAGTTTTAAACCACTGTGGCTACATAAGGAACTAAACCCAGAATTCTGACACCTAAGATGAGTAATATGCCCATGTTTTAAACAGAAAAGTGTTTCTAGTTCTTTAAATAATAATTGATGGCACCAGCCTAGGTCTCAGCGATATGACCAGGGTCACTAAAAGACTTTTTACCACAGCTAAAAACAAACAGCTACACACCCAGTCTTGTCTCAAATCAGATATTTTTTTCTTTTCTTTCAGTCAGATTTTTTCTCTAGTAAAATCAAATTAATTTATGCTTTTATTTAAAGGGAGAGGGAAGAAGTTAAGATATTACTGTCATACCTTATGCAACTTGTCCAGAGTATATTCAAATCATGCTGCATCTTCTAAACGTAGGGATAAATATAAATTTTGCATGGCTTTTTTTTTCTTCCATTATTATTGAAGGAACAACACGGCGAAGTAAAATGAGCTGTAGTCTACACTCATTTATGCATTATACATAAAGCAGTTGGTTACAGTTTAGTATGCTACAACTCTAAAAAATCCTTCTGTAAACAATAGTTTTGTATGGACACAATCAGCAAAAAAAAGAGCATGAAGATAACAGGGTTAACCTGTGAGCCAATTAGCTGAGACAGACTTTTAGGTGAAAGAATTATATACATGAATAGACATGACCCAATGGACCCAAGATTGTTTAGAGATTGGGAAAAGTATGCTTGGAAATTACTACTAGAAATAGTATTGAAATTACAAATTTGGCTACTCAATTTTTGTTGAGCAGAAACTTATTTTTAATGGCATCACAGTGCAATCTCAATGACTTTATTCAATACTTATATACCTTAGCAAATTGAATTAATTCTAATTTTATGCATTTGTCATTTCTAAGCATCTACAGCTGTATTCTTTCTTTGAATGCAGACAAAAATCTCACAGGATTCAAAGAAAACTGTGTGCATGTATCTCTGACAGCCTTTTCTTATTGTAGGCAGGATGATGCTGGTCTGGCCCTAAAACTGATATGCAATTCAAATGATTTAGGTCTCCAGGACTGGGCTCTGTATTTGAAAAAGAAAAATAGAAGCTCCCTCCAAAAGGTTTTCATATATAGCAAGGTATGATTCCCTTACTGAATCTAGTTCTGTAACTCACTCAAAAGGGTTCAGCTAACAGCATAAACCATGACAGTGAAGCTCGAACTGTTTATGAATAGCAAGTGTCACACAGATTGAATTTCTGCTTTGCTATTCAGTCAAGGGGTATTTGTTAGTGCTTATAATGTTTAGAAAGTCATTTTTGACTTCAGGTATTGAAAGACTCACAGATAAAATATGTTTTAAAAAATATTAACTAGCCTAATAGAAACAAGCATTGGATGCTCATTTTATTTCAACATTTAATTTTCATGGGAGTCCTTCAGGGCAGCAGAAATATCACACATATTATTAAAAATGAGGAAAATTATAATAGAATGCAGTTACAGAACAATGACTTAATAAATGATCCCAAAGCACATATGAAAATGGAAAAAGTCAAGCAAATAACCCTGTTATAATAGAAGCAGGCAGATATTAGTTTGTGTATAGCTTTACAATTAAAAAAAAAAGAAAAAAAAAGAATGTATAGTGGACAATCTCTCTAGTTTTAAAGGGGAAATGCAAGAAAATGTCATATCATACTTAAGAAAACATTTTGCCTTTTCCTTTCAGTAGTTTGGGAAAGAGCTAATAATAAGATAATCATAATTAAGTAACCAGTGTGCACTTGGAAATATATTTATTATCTATTTCTTGTTAAGTCATTTAGGGACAAACTTAACATATCATCAGTGGAGATTCATACACTTAAAATGCATTTTTTGTGAAGAACCACTACTTTATTCCTTATGGTCTGATATTTCTGAAAAGGTTTTCAATCTTTAAAGCTGATTTAGGAAACCCTGTCTGTAAGTGCAAAATGTTAATTGAAGAAAGACATCAAGAAGTTGATCTGCCATGTGATAGTAGTCCACCTAAGAAGATTGCATTCTAAGATAGAAGACTATTACATGTGATAGTAGTGACTATTACATGTGATAGTAGTCCACCTAAGAAGATTGCATTCTAAGATAGAAGACTATTACAAACACTTTTGATTTTTTTTTTTTTTCTGGCAGTTTATTTTTTGAAGTTTCACTACTTTCTGAAGATATTTTTTCCCTATACAAACATTACAATGTCACTTTTATTTTAGATTTATTTGTAGCAAGAGCTAGGGGAGACTGTGAAAATTTTCCTAGTAGACTACCATTATTATCCTCCTTTTACAGAAGGAACACTGTAACCACCTCTATTAAAGCCATGACAAAATCCTATATTCAGAAGGGACCAATATTCATGACTGTTTCAGTTTCAGAGCACCAGCTCCAGAGTGCCAACACCTTTAAAAAAGATGTTTTTCTTCTGGCAGATATTCAACATCTTGTTATAGCAGTGCTGTGGATTTAAGCTCACACTGAAACTACATGATCACAGAATAAGCTATGAAAGAAGTTGAAGGAGTAGGTAGTAGGGGTTAAAGTTTGCAATCAATTGGAATCCTCTTACTCATTATTAAACATAATATGAAACTGTTTCTTTACTGAAAAAAAACAAAAAAAAACAAAAAAACCAACCAAAAAAACCCAAGCCCAAAGGGGCTAAATAAAAATAAAATAAAAATAAGAGAATAAAAATTCTCATATACTGAATCTACCTGGAGATATATATGATTAAACTAGGACATTTAAGATCAAGCTTACTTTACCAAGATCTTTCAAACACAAAGCCACTGCTTCTGTGGCTACAATCACTTGGTTAGGTTCACCACAAGGTAACACCATTTTGTAACACAGACAAAAAATAAAATAAAATTTATGTAAATAGCTTGCATAAGTGTAATCTTCTACTACGAATAAGTGAATTCTCTTTATTTGACTGTGGTCATGTCTGCTTAGAGGGTTTTGATGTTGTTGGTTTTGTTGTTTAGTTTCTTCTGTCTCTATATGAAAATGGTGACATTGTGAAACACTCAAAATAACTTTGAGAAAGACATAACTGAGGAAACAGAAGGATCAAAAAATAAAATTCACTGTAAATTGATCTAACTTCATGGTCATCAACATCCAATTCTTCAAAAGTTCATAAAGGATATTGCTGTAATCATGGGAAAGGCTTCTTTGCTTATTGTAGTAATTTAAGCTATAACACCCTCCCCTATCCCCCCTGAAAAAAGAAAGCCTATGCATTCAGTCCAGTTTCCATTTAGTGCACAGACACAGACATCTAAATGAAAATCTAGTCCCTCAGCTATTTTTCTTTAATACTCCAATGAATGAGTATGATGCTACTGTCACAGATCTGAGTGCAAGATCTACAAACTCTTCTGTCACTTCCTCAGGGTTTGCTATTTCTGTTGAAGATCAGGTCTGATAAGATGAACCTTGGATAAGATATCCAGGACAAAAGCAAAGTTAATGAGGAAGAGTTTTGTGGAGCTAGGATGGGGCTTCAGGCCCTGACCTGGGAGCTGCATCAGAGCTCTGGCCCAAGCTTGGACCAGGCTGCTGAGTTGGGATGGCCTTTCATGACTACCATGACCTCCCTTGGCTTGGCCTCAACTGGTCCCAGTCCAGCACTCCTGCTCTTCTCCCCTTGCCACTGAGAGGCTGCACCTGGGTGCAACTCCAGCTCCCCAAACCCTGCCCAGCAGCCTGACCTGCTGCTCTCTGAGAACTTAAAAGTGACTACCCTATTTGGGATTCTTGTCCACATAACAGCCTTCCAAAGATAAACACTTTTAAATGAAGGCACTTCTTCCCATTCCTCCTCAAAATCTTTCCTACTTCAATGTGTTTTTGGTTGTATCCCTTGATCAGAAATTAAGTCTACAGTCCTTACAAGTGTTATTTGATAAAAAGGAGCTGGGTAGAGTCTAAGCAGTTGACTACACTTAGGCCCAGCCCAAGGATCAGTGAAGTATTATTCATACAATTAATTGGTAGCACGGCCTTTTGAAAAGCTTTGGCACAAGTCAGATACTATTCTTCCATATATTTTAGGGATTAAAATGGATTAGGAAGAGGCAGTTTGGATGCGGTCTTTAGTTTTGGAGTCTAGAACATTCAAACGGACAATTATATGGTTATACTGTACCTCAGGGCCAAAAAACAGGTCCTGTGAATGCAGGAATCATGAAGTCACCAGAAGCCAGAAGAAGGGCAGAAAAGACATAAAAGAAAAACTGTGACCACAATTATCTTTTTGAGTTTTCACATTTTATATTTCACCATTACTGCATAAAAATGGCAAAAGCTGTCCAAGGCTGAAGGGCCAAAATCTGGAAAGGACCACAGTGGGTCATCTGGTCTAACCTCCCTCCTCCAGCAGGGTTATTCCAGAGCACATAGTGCAGGATTGTGTCCAGGCAGTTTTTGAATATCTCCAGTAAGGGAAACTCCACAGCCTCTCTGGGCAATCAGTTCCAGTTTCTGCTCACCTGCACAGTAAAGAATATCTTCCTCATGTTCAGGTGGAACTCCTGTGCATCAGTTTCTGCCCTTCCCTCTTGTCCTATTGCCTGGCACCACCAAGCAGAGCCTGGTCCATCCTCTTGACATCCTCCCTTCAGATACTGACAGACACTGATGAGGTCTCCCTTGGTAATCCCAAGGATAAATTGGCCCAGCTCCCTCAACCTGTCCAAAACCTCAGGACTCTCTCAGACTAGTTAGACGTAGAAACTGTATTTAGTTTCTAGCAAGTGTAGAGTTCCTGAAATAGATAAGAGCTTCTGGGCCTCTGAGATTTGATGTTAACAGGATTGTAATGGACAGATTTCTACAATCTAAAGTTCATAACAGATAGGAAAGTTTCCACCCTTATCATCATTTTTTTTATCTCTGGTTGTTTTTTGAAACATGTGTTCCTAAATTTTTCTGCACAAATGTTCCCCACTCATTAAAATCAACAGTGGTTTCAGCTCCACTTTCAGCAACAGGAGTCCAAGGCTCCAAAGCTCAGCTCAAGGCAGGATGAAAAGAACATTTAAGAAATAAGGTTTAAGAAATAAGCTACTGATTATCTATTTTGCCACATATTTTAAGGGTTTTCACTGTATTAAATTAAGTATAAATAGAACAGTTACAAAATGCCAAGTATGGAAAAAGACACAAAAAGAAAAAATATGAAAGGAAAAACATAAATTCACTTTCTCAGAGTAGACCAGGACAGAGCCAGAGATGATGATGTTATTGGGTTTCTTTTCTATGTTCAGAATACAGAAAAAAATTGTTAGGGTCAGTAACAGCACATCAGGAATATTGTAAATTCCCATGTCCTGGTGTAAGGAGAGTTTATGACCCCGGTTAATGAGGCTGAAGCTGGTCAATGGAAGTGTGAACAGAGTGATGCTGCACTGCCAGTGCCATCATCTAAGGGCAGGCAAGCCTGTGCTCAATGCCTTGCCAAGGAAGCCAGAAGTTAAACACCTAAAGGAGATAATAAGTTCATTAATCAAATTAGCTCAGACAAAAGAGGCATCTCCAGCAGTGTCCTTTAATCACAGTTATATAAAAGTTTGGGGTTTGTTGGTTGATGGGAGTTTTTTTGTATGTGTTTTCTTTTCTTAAGGCAACTTCTTGACACTATCATAAAACTGTGACTGAAGAGAAACTGAGGGAAAATTTCTTCCTGAGGGATAGTGGTAGAGCACAAAGCACTGATGAGACAGTGTACAGACAGGAGAACTAAAATGAAACAAGGAAATGGGTGTTTGAGGTGTGTTGAATAGAGGTCATGAAGAGAGGTGAATTGTAAGGGATTGTAAGTGCTTCAACAAGAGACAAAATACTCTCATTGAGCAGACTTGTAAAACCACAGGGGATTGCCCAAAAAATGGTTAAAATTTAGCAGGAGATACTCCTCCTATTTTGAAGGGCAGAGCCTTTCCTATACCCAGACTCCATCCTTCTGCACCTGCAGTTTGCTGAAGCAGTCTGATCTTCACTGTTTTGCATGGAAAGGATGAAATAATGTTTTGTTTGTTTAGAACTATCTAAAAATTACTCCTCATAGCCTTGATGATTGGCAAATGTGGGAAGTGTGAACTGTGCGAGTGCAACCTAAAAAGATGCAGACTTTAAACGGGAAAAATGTAAAGTGTTTAGAAAACAGAAACTGTCGATCAAGGTCTACAGAAAATGGCTTTCAACTTGGACTAGCTTTAACACTGAAACACATTAACAGTTATTTTTAAAAAATCAAAATATTTAAACACTCTTCTACAGCCTTAGCTCTAAATCTATTAGTGTGTCCTCATATATTAATTTAAAATGTTGCAGTTGGTGAAGGTCATGCTGTAAAAGAACATATAATTTCTGACAATCATTAGAAAAGTATTTACACAATTTTAGAGATAAATAACATCCGTTATGTTTAGTCCTCTGAAACTTTAAAAAGCATGTATTAGAAAACAATCTTTATTTTTTAATTTTTTTTTTCAAATTATCTTTCTGATTCTACAGACCATAATGTTGCATCCTGCTGCAAATCAGCTAAACGCCTGTGAGTCTCAGGCCGTAACCCCTGAGTTTATGAGACATGGGAAGTCTGTAACCATCAACAGATTAGTATAAATGCCACAGTGAAAAAATAACTGATGTCAGTCTTTGAATTTCAGTAAACACAATTTTTTTTCTCCTCCATTTATGATATGATGCCTTTTCATATGTTAAAAAAAGTAATGAGAACAAGAAGATGCCATTCTAGAAAGACAGCTATATCAGTATTTGAATGGAAAAAGAAAAGGATCATTCAAAGCAAACACATTTATCTAAGAAACTCAGCATTTGATCCATCTGAACATAGGTATACAACTTAAACCCTGAAAAACTGAAATTCACTATTTTTATTTAAGGATGTATGTCTCTCTATAATGAGAATAAAATGATGGCATTATTGTTCTCAGTTAACTAAACCTGAAGACTGGGAAAAGGACAGCAGCAAAGAGAGATATTATCCATAAACACTGAAAGCAAAAATACTTATGGCTAGATGACAAAACTATTTTCACTGCAAAGAAATGAGTAGATTTACTTCCAGCTAAAAATGGTACTTTAATATGATTCACATCTGAGCCAAAGAATGGCATTAGATTTCTTTTCATGAAATGTCTTAAATATTTAAATTCTCACTTCTCAGAAGTTCACACAGCTATATAGCAAGACTAAAAGCACAGAAGAACCAGGTTATAATCCCATCAGTGACACAGCCTCATGGGGGAAGAGTGGTCAAATGAACAAATAATTTCTGAGTTCCATTTCCATAATGTGCAAAATTAGGTGCAAAAGTGTGTATTGTTAGTAGCTACTACAGATGACAGATTTTTAGATTTCATACATTTTTTGAAGAAATGGACTGTTACTGCCCGTCTCTTTTTTTTCAGACAAGCCATAGCATATCTTCTTGTCACATCTGAGGACAACCCACAACTGCTACTTTGTCCAGACGTGGAAAGCCAGAGTCATCTCACCTACTGCCAAACATCAAGCATTCCAACTTCACATCTAGGCAACGGCAAGAGGCAGCCACTTCTTTAAGGCACTTCATGCCGTCCTAAAATAGGAGGTGCAACAGGCGAGAGGAACAACCCTCTGGAAATGCCTGTCTCTCCTCAGCAAAAGGAAGCCCAGGGTATCAGCTCAGACCGCATAGGTGCAACTTGAGGTTGCTGAAGGGAGGTGAGGGGCACCCACTTCCAGCCTCGAGGGACAAAGCAACTCTTGGCCACGTGCGTCCCTCCTGGGCGGGTAAGTTTGATAGAAATTACCTTTTTTCTTTTTTTTCTAAATTTGTTTTTATTTCTTCCTTTTTTACTTCTGGCCGGTGCAGGGGTGGCTTAGCAGCGGCTTCACGCGGTGGCCACGATCTCCAAACCCCTTCCCACGGGACGCCCCGCCCGCCGCAGCCCCAGGGCCGGCCGCAGCGGCCCGAGGGTCGGGGCTCAGCGAGGGCAGTGAAGGCAGCCCGGGCGTCGGGGCCGGCCGGGNGAGGGGCCGCGCAGCCCAGAGCGGCGCGGGCGGAGCAGCCGGGCGGCGGCGGCGGCGAGCACGGCTTGCGCTTCCTCTGCGGCGCCCATGGGGACAGGACGACTTTAAAGGAGTTTGGGGGGGTTCTGGCGCTGGGCGACCACGGGTACGGAAGGGGACGGGAGGGAGCCCTCGGGCAGGGGGTGCCGATCACCTGCTCTTTGCCTGTGCCTTGCGGGGTCCCGGCTGGGCTGCCGGCACCGGGCGGGCAGGGCTGGCAGCTCTTCGGCCGTGCGCTCCTCCAGCCGCCTCCCCGCACGCAGCGCTGCCCGGCGCGGTTCGGCTGCGCACCGGCGGAGGGAGGGCTCGGGACCCTCCGGCCGGAGCCCTCTCCCCTCTCAGAGCGGACGCTCCCGGTGCGACTCCGTCCCCCCGCGCGGAGCCGGCGGACGGCGGGGAGGCTCCTCTCGTGGCGCTGGGAGCCGGCGCTCCTGCGTCCGGGGCTCTGCCCTGCCCCGCACCCGGGGGTTAGGGGGAAGGGTCCGCACTGGGAGTTTCTGCCTTGCACGAAGGGGAGGGAAGGAGTCGGGGAGGGACAGGGGCTTAGGAATCGCTGAAATCTTTTGTATGTGCCTTGATTTTTTTTTTTCCCCTTTCGTTCTTTCTTCTCTCTGCGTGCACTCTCCTTCCCATCTCTTGTTCTTCTCTGTCTCTGCCCACCCCACCCTCCTTTAGATCCAGCGATTTCTGCCCTCGCCTCGCCCTGTCATTGATGGGAAATCAACTGGATCGCATCACCCACCTGAATTACAGCGAGTTGCCGACCGGGGACCCCTCGGGAATCGAGAAGGACGAGCTGCGCGTCGGGGTAGCTTACTTCTTTTCGGATGAGGAGGAGGACCTGGACGAGCGAGGCCAGCCAGACAAGTACGGCGTGAAGGGCTCCGGCAGCCCTGGGCAGGAGACGCCCACTCACCACCTCCACCACCAGCTGGTGCTGAACGAGACTCAGTTCTCCGCTTTCCGCGGCCAGGAATGCATCTTCTCCAAGGTCAGCAGCGGCCCCCAGGCTGGGGACCTCAGCGTGTACTCGGTGTCAGCCCTGCCCGCCCTCTGCAAGCCGGGAGACCTGCTGGAGCTCCTCTACCTGGGGCCGTCGGAGCACCCGCCGCCGCACTGGGCCGTGTACGTGGGCGGCGGGCAGATCATCCACCTGCACCAGGGGCAGATCCGCCAGGACAGCTTGTACGAGGCGGCCGCGGGCAACGTGGGCCGGGTGGTGAATAGCTGGTACCGCTTCCGCCCGCTGGTGGCGGAGCTGGTGGTGCAGAACGCCTGCGGGCACCTGGGCTTAAAAAGCGACGAGATCTGCTGGACTAACTCCGAGAGCTTCGCCGCCTGGTGCCGCTTCGGGAAACGGGAGTTCAAAGCCGGGGGGGAGCTGCAGGCGGCTGCTGGCACCCAGCACCAGCAGCAGTACTATCTCAAAATCCACTTGGCAGAGAACAAGGTGCATACGGTGAGGTTCCACAGCCTGGAGGATCTAATACGTGAGAAGCGCAGGATCGATGCCAGTGGCAAACTGAGGGTGATCAAAGACCTGGCTATAGTGGATGGGAAAGAATAGGGAGGAGCAGGAGTACGTGGCTATCTTCCTTCTGCCCGGCCCGGGGAGACCAGCCTGCCGTAGAGTCAGGAGGCTGCGCCCTCCTTCCGTGGGACACGACTGGAAGCAGGATCCATGGCAACATTCCAAAAAAACCAGCATTCTTTACACCCATAGCCAGTATTTTGTTTGGCTTTTAATAGCATTAATGCTGAAAGAGCGAGAGAGAGGAAGAAAAGAGGGGGGAGGTGCAGGAAGGCTGTTCTCAGAGTATGTGGACAAAGTCTCTCCTGTCAATCGATGTTGACCATTCTAGCAACATGCCAATAAAATTTCAAATTGAAATTTCTTTTAAAATTTTTATTTCATGGCTTTAATCCATGATAAGTTTTAAGCATCTGGGACCGTGGATGTGGATGTAGCTAAATGAGATTGTAGCTAATATTTGCCTTGTGGCCAGCCAAAAGCATCAGTCATACTTTGCTAACTGGGAGAGAAAGGGGGTTTTGGGGTGGAGGATAAATGCCTGTTTGATTTGTTTCTCCACACTGCTGCTTCAGCCTGTAGCTGCAACCCAAATTTTGTCCCAACTGACTCTGGCAAGCTATTTACTAGGAAAAAATACTTTCACGTTTCTGGTTGAAATCTATCACATTTAAAATATTTGCCTTTGCTTTCTGTTTGCAGCTCTCTGCTAAATGTCATCGTAATTCATAAGCTCTTTCCACCTCTTCCCTCCTCCCACCTTCCCTGCATTTTTTTTCTTTTTTTTTTTTTTTGAAAAAAGTTGGTGAGCAGCTGTTTTCCTAAAACTAAATTCAGTGGTTAAAAGGAAGTGCTGTATTTTGGAGAATAGTATACTCAGAGATCCAGCCACTAGGATTTCATGCTTGAGCTGTGGATTTTGTACCACTGCTTCGATATCTCTTCATACAGGTCAACAGAAGCCTGCAAACAATTTTGAATTCTGCATGTTGCCTCTTTGGAACAGCAATTTATTGCATATTTACAATTCCACTTAAAGAAATAGACATAATGTGGCCAAGTTCATCTTGCATTTCAAATTCCCAGCAACTAAAAATTCTGTTCAGTGTAAGTTTAGAAATCCACAGCAGCATTTAAAAGATGCCTTTTAATGTGATGTGAGCAATGCCTTGTCTGTATTTCAGATCCTATTCACTCATTGCTTAATTCTAAGTTTTGAAGTGAAAGATCAGAGAATTAAATATATTTTTTAAAAATCTAAACAAGTATACTGGGGCATTTCTTTTTCTTCTGAGCTGCATACAACGTGTAATTTTGTCTTTGCATGTTTCAGTGCTGGAAAGAAAATGCATTTGGTTTTGTTCTCTCTTCCAACATCAATGTCAGATGACAGAAGTAATAGCCTTCTTCTGTATATATATGATACACTCCACCCCCTATTCAATGTACTGTGTCCCAACTCTTTTTTTGGTATTAAACAATGTCATAAGCGACCTTATTGCAACAGTAATTTCATTTCTACGAAGCATTTGCCTACAATAGCTGAAGATACGAGGGTGGAGTGTACTTCATTATAATGAAAGTGTTAGCATAAATATCTTTAAGAAAAAACAAAAAAACCTGTACCTCCAAAACTGTACCTCTTCACTGAAGGTCATCTAATTGGCTTTGTCCTTGCTAATACATGTGGCAAAATTATGTGGTAATAGGCACAGAGGTTACTTTTATCACTTTCTCTAAACAAGTACCTTGTTTAGTACTATATAGGGTAAAAATGTGATTTGTAATTACTGTCAAATTACTGTGAAAATGGCCTCAAACCACAGCATACATTTTATTAAATGTGTAATATTTTAGCTTTATGTAGGCAATAGTGGCTGTCTGATTATGATACCTTTTCCCATAACATGAACAGAATCTTCTACGTAGTGTTTGTGTATCTTATTGTTGTACATTAGATTGCCTAAATCGTCTGTTAGAACTGATTTCCCTGTACCACTTGAGCACTGTGGGATTGCAGAAAGGCATTGGCTGTACAACAAGGTACTTACAAAACATTAAAAACTGATAGGAGAAGGAAAGGTGGGCAAAAGATACTTTGATTTTTTCCTTATAAAAAATATGCGCTAGAGACCTGAGGCTGCAAGAGGCAGGGAGAATGAAATGAAGAGGGAATAAGTACCAGAATGTTTATGAATGAAGACAAGAAGAATAGAGTTATAGTGTTATTTTTTATTTCTGGAATTCTTTTTCTTTGAATTGCTGTTAGATTAATAATGGGATTAGACAGAGGTTCCTTGGAAGAACAGAATTTTGTGTCCTCATTAGTGAGAATTCAAAACATACTAAATTTAAACTTTTCAGTGTGCTTTCGGAATACTCTCTCACTCTAAACTCCATTTTAACTGTGGATTTTTGTAATGGTTTACTAACGTGGTTCATAAACATGATGATTTTCCTTGTCTTACCCAGCTAGAAGTAGAATGGTATTTTGTAGTATATAAAAGAAATGATAGGAGCTAGTTTATGCTTATTTATTCAAGCTCTTTCAGTGACCTTTGGCATCACTCTGATTTTGTACAAATAAAGGTACAACAATGTAAGGCCTTAGTCTTTTGCATAAGGACTGGAGAACATATATTGGAAATAGTAACTGCTGCTATTAACCAAGGATATAGTATTGCCATGATTGTGTTCAAGTAGCAGTCTGTAATTAGCAGCAAGGGTACCCATACAGTTTCTTTTTTTATTTTTCTTCAGCTAGATTTCAGTCCAGAGCTACTGGCAGCAGTCTGGTCCTGATTCATAGCCCATTGAAGTTAATGGCTCTTGCTGACCAGTGAACTTTGGATCAGATTGTTAGGAGGTGGTTAAAGTTTGTGGAGCTTGAGGAAGAGTGAGATTTAAGATGACACTTCAGAGACCAGAAGGGCCACCTTTCTGAGATAGGAGACCGTGGACACTGGCAACACTGAGAAAATATGGGAAGGAAACAGACAAGTTCTGAAACAAGGAGTGTTAACCTGAGATGTCAGTAGGGAATCTGTTAAAAAGACTGAAAGAAAAGTGGATATAAAAAGTTGTTCAGTGCCTTGAAACAAGAATTGGAAGACAGGGAGCAGTCAGCTGCAAGAAAGGCAATGATGCAAATGACTGACAGGTAAAAAATGTAATTGATTGTATTCATCATTCAGGATCAGTGGGCCTGGCAGAGTTAACATTTCCATTTCCAGCACTAAAGATATTGAAAAAATGTATTATATCTCTGGAATCTATTTGCATTCTTTGGTCTAGCTACCTAGGGTAAATATTTACATCTCATTCATTGCTCTTGAAGTACTAACTTGTAATATGACAGCAATGTCAAGATACTTTGCAGTCTTTCTTCCGTGTCACATTTCAAGCTTTCTGTTAGCTGTTTGAGAAACAGTTCTATAGAATTTCTTTTGCTTAGATGTGATTCTCTTTTCTAAATGCAATCTTTTGAATTGCTTTGAGACTTAACATTTTATTAAAAATTCGATTCATGTGCTCTAGAAACATAGAGAGCCTTTGTGAAATGTTTTCCTGTCATGACCAGAATGTTTACTGCTTATTGGCTGTGCATATTGGGAGAGGACTCTAAGGACGGGTAGCAAAATAGGTTTTGCTACTGTCAGATTTTGTCTCCATCCTCATCTTATGTCTCCAGAGGACTTTGTTTCATTTTTTAAGATTCCTTTTCTCCTTTCAAGTGTTATGGCTGTATAAAATGAAAAAAAAAAAAAAAAAAACCCAAAAAAACCTAAACCAAAACCATCATAGCATGTTTTTTATGGCAATATGCTATTGATCTGTATAGTGGATTTCAGGTTAAAAGCAGGGTGCAACAAGACACGGCCTTTGGAGTGTGACAAGAAGTGGCCCTTGGTCTGTGCTAGAATGTGCAGATTCTTACTTATCTTGCCTCATTTCATGTAAGTGTCTTTCATATTCAGGTAAGTAATGGGCAAAACTGCCAGAGTTTGTAGACTTGTTTGTGATGCATTGAACGTCTGCAACTCCAGCCGTGTTTGCTGGAGTTGAGGGAGCATTGTCTCACACAGAGCATCTTGTGGGATCAGGTACCTCAGCCTGCCAAGCTCCCCACCCTCTACCTGCTGCTACAGAGGAAGCAGTGGTCTGGGGAAGCTACTGCTAATTTCAAGATTTAGTAATTTTCTGTGAAAGATTTCTACTAGAGTAGTGTATGGACAGTATCCTGCCCATAATTATACTTGGATGTGGCTAAAACATTCTGTGTGCTGCTGCTTATGGTGTGAAAACTCTGTGCTTCCTGCTTTATAACCCAGGAGAAAGATAGAAGTCCCAATGCCAAAGAAGTAATCCAGAAATATTTAAGGAGATATGACTGGGCTGCCATGCTGAGGGAGTTTCACTGCAGAATTAAGGTCTAAAGGACAACTAGTGTGTGATCAAGTGCTGCTGTTAGTTTGAGTGTCAGTGTTCCCATGGCAAGTATGGAATTTATTTGCTTTACCTTATGACGATGAAATATTTAACTTCTCTGTCCTGTGAGCTCAAATTGAATATGTGAAGCTGCCCTATGTTCATGGATCTTCTGACTTAATATTAGTTTGATCTGTCATAGTTTTTTACAAGTTTATTGTCAAGAAAATTAATGAATACTGACTGGTAACAGATGCTTTACTGAACTTCTAGTAAATCAAAAAGAGAGTAGTGTAGATGTTAGGTTGAAAAAAGGGACTGAACTAAGAATCTTCTGTTACTGGGCATATCCACAGATTTTTTTCCAGATTATATAGATATAATCTATACAGATATAAACTGCTACTGCTGCATTTTTCTAAAGTGGTTGTAGCATTCTACGTTCTCTCTTTTGCAAAATATTATTATCTGTCTAAATAATCCAAATCCCCAGTGAAGTTCTATTTTTCATATTGAAATTCCATTGAAGTTAACAGTTACTTAATTCATATTTGTCTTTGAGAAATAAGCTAGATCTTTTTTGTTAGGGGATTTATAATTGAGCAGCTAGTAATATGCACTTTCATTTCTTAATTTTAAATATTTTGCATCAAGCACAAATGTATTTAAGTTGATATGTCCAGAGAAATGATAGAACTTCCATTAGCAGAGTCCATTCAGATTAAGAGTATGTTTTTGTAGGGGTTTTTTTCATATTTTAGTTATGGAACCTTGGGGCATTTCTGATTCTGTGGATGATGCATGTATGTAAAACTGTTTGCAGGATCGGATTTTTAAAATAAAAGATCTCTCCCCTTCATGTGGCATTAACTTTGGGCTAAACTCAATGAGTAGGACTTAGCCAGGATTAAGACCTCAGCAACAACCTCCTATGGAATTTAATGGAAGGCTCATTAGTGTGATGTCTACCATAAGGGCCTTAATTACATTTTTCTTACTTGTACATATAGGAATCATCTATGCAAATTGGCATTTTCCTAGGTAAAGTGGGTTAATGCTTTTCAATCATCCCTTGGACTTCCTCTCATGTGTCTGTGTGGGTACGTGTGTTGGGCACAAATAAAAAATCGGAGTTTAGTGCTGTAGAGCCAATATCTCCAGCTATTTTGACAGGAACTCGGGTGGAATTTGGAACCTGTGTGGCTAGAGCAGGAAAGGGTGGAAGAATTTGCAGTTAAACCTCAGGCTGTTCAAGGAAGGTATTCACAGCTAAGCTTGAAATTCCATTCTTCTCCAAGGTACAAGAGGGTGAGTAACTGCACCCCTCACACATAAAACCATTCACACTTTGGAGATCCATGCTACTGCGTAGGCAAAATAGGGTGAGTAAAATATGCAATGTCTCATCAGCCTTAAGAAGCAAACAATTTTTCACAGTTTAAACACTATTTGGGTACAGTGTGGCATTGGCGAGCCATTTTGAAAAGTCCCATTTTTAAGCTGATAAACTAAACAGCATAATGTTTATAAATGGGAAACCTTCTTGTTAATCTCTATACAGCAGAGGTAAGAGCTTGTTCCCTGTTTGTGTAAATAAAAGAGTAACCTTGATTCAAGAAAATTATCATGGGGTAGAATTTGGAAATAAATGAAACAATCCAACTCCAGATTTAGTTCTGATGTGACACCATAATTACTGCAGGTAAATAAATGGCATGCACCTAACAGTGTAAATAAATACAAACTGCTGTATTGTGACACTTCTTCACAGCAGAGTATTTTATGCCACAGAAGGAATAGTCCTTGTATGTTACTCAATATGAGTAAACATACCACAATCTGGTCTTAAAACAGATCTTTTCTTCCATATATTCCTATTGTTTCCATATGCCCTTTCAGTCAGCTGAAAGCAATATAAAAACTAAGCCTGAAAAATATACTAATTGATTGTAAATATTTAGGCAGAAATTTATATGCATATTGACATATGACTAATAGATGTACTTGTATATACGTACAGATTTGCATACCGTGTGTTATGCATACACACACATGACAAGTCTTGACTATTTTGTTAGTATTGGTAACAAATGTCAGTCATTTCAGTATGTATATTATCTATGTAACAGATGAGTACCCAAGACTTTGCTGACAGGATGTTAGCACTGTTCAAATATTTGTTCTTTAGGGTATGCCATGGTCTTCTGACATCAAGAGAAGTAAGTTAAATATGTGGGGTTTGACATATTGCTACTTACTGGAGGAAAAATATCAAGAAACACTACACTTTGCAATAATGAAGTACCCTTTTAGAACAAGCTATGCTGCTACTGACTTGTGTATTTATAAATAAAAGAATGATCCAATGAAGAATCCATCTATCTTTCTCTTTGGCATCTTTAAATGGATAGTGCCACAAGGGTTCTTTGCATAATTTGAATGCGCTTCCATTCAGTGTAATATTTTGGAATCATATCACTGAAATTAGTAGTGTTGTTCAGACATACTCAGCTCTTGTGTAGTTGTTCTAAAGTAAAGAAGTGGCTGGCATTGATATTTCTTGATTTTTCTCATCTTTCTTTGAATTGATAAGTTTATTTCAAAGGCTAAATGGTGTGACTTTGAAAAGCACTTACTACTGATTGGGCACACTCCATTGAATTCATTAGTGATTTTTCACCAGAGTTATTTGGACCACAGTTAGGCTTATACTAACTTCTTTTAGAAACTTTACTTAATGGATAGAGGATAAAAAATCAGCTCTATCTGAAGAGTGGTTTTTGTGGACTGGATTGCTGATTCTTGTACTTCTGAGACCTTGAAAAGTGACATTTCATTTCAAGAAATAAAATAGCCCTGTTTTTCTGTGCCCTCATCCACAAAGTTTTTGTTGCACCTGGTGAAAGACTTTGGATGTTTTACCTATCCAAAATGCTTTGTCCTCATCAAACCACCTGTGGGTGATATGAGGCCCTTTTCCATGTATGAGCCCATGACTAGAAATCACTGTTACATAGACTATTGGAACTGAATCCTTGCCCAGAGATTTCTGTCACTTCCAGAGGCTGTGAGAAGTAAGAGAATTTACTCATCTATCGAGCTGAAACCCTTTAATAAAAATATTTTATTGAAATAAGTAAGTAAATATATTGCTACTAAAGGTCAATCCAGTCTAACAGATCATGGACCACCATAGCATTGCTGATTATTAAAACATTGGACAGAGCATCAGCAACAGCTTTTTTTAAAAAATTTAGATTGCATTTTAAGGTATGACATCACTGACAGAAGTACCTTAGATGAATGCAAGGACCTGTTTATGTTTATCAGAGACTATAGGATACAACTGTTAACATGACAGAGCCTACTTTAGCTTTGGATTCAGACCTTGTACATGATATGTCAGCCTACTTGGCAGCCTTTCTGGATTAGTATTTCCACCCTGTTCTGACTTCATACCATTGATTCTTCAGTTAGGGGTAATCAAGGGTCATTAATAGTGAAAAGTTCACTTTAATTGACCCATCAACTCATTTTAATTATGTCAATATAAAAGAGTATCAGGTGCTAGACCCCTACATGAAGGGTTAGTAAATATGCAGATTCATCCTGGTAGTAATATTGCCTGGATCCCATTAGCTCTAGCTAAGGGCTGTAGAAGAGTTTCCTACTTTATCTCTCAAGCTGAAGAAATAGGGGAAAAAAAAGGTTCTAAAATGAAAAGTCATACTCAGCAGAAATCTTGGGCTGTTCTTTTATGCTTGTGCTTTGTATACAGATAGAAACATGCAGATAAAACTGTGTTAGAAGCACCAATTATAGAAATGATACCCTTTAAATATTGCCCTGCTAGAAGCTTGCATACATACACTCAATAAAGAGGATAATATTTTGGTTTTCCATTTCACAGCATGCTAGTAACTTTCCTTAATCCGTAGGAACCCAAAGTTCACTGTCTGCTGATAAGGTACCTCAAGAGCAATAGGAATGTCAAATTTTTGCATACTGCAAGAGATCTCAGTACTGAGAACCGATCTTCAATTTCATTCTCCTGAAAGCCTTAATCTCATACATACCTTTGAACTTTTAATAACTTTCCTAAGAATAATGTCCAAGATAACGAGAAAGGAAATAAAGTAGGAACAAAAAAAGTCAGAGAAATAATTTGTCTCATGTTCATCTGTGGACTGTCATATATTTCTTTTTTCCTTGAGATAGGAATAAGATTCCTTTTGATATTTAGGGAACTGTTTGGGTTGGGAAGCAGCCTTCATAGACTCAAAAAAAAAAAAAAATTGGGTGTGCTTTACTGAAACAATGCTAAGGAAAAGGAATACAGACCTTTTCAAGTCTGTATTTCAAGTTTAAAAGAGTTGCTATATTGGCAGGAAGACTCAATTCATGTTCTTTGACTATTCCAATCCTTATATGAACTAGTTCCCGACTGAATAGCTCAAAAACATGAAAAAGTTGTTCACTGGTTTTGTTCACAATGCTCAGTGTTTTACGAATATGACTAGTCATTTGTGGTACCTCAGCTTCTCAGTATTTCACTGAAGACCTGTCAAACTGGTTATTTTTTCCAAATATTGTCAAACATCTGCCTCCTGAAAATAAAGCCCCCAAGCAGACAGGAGTTAGAAACTGAACATTGAAGACAGATTATGTGTAGCTTGGAAAATATTACTCACATATTTTAAAAAGCTTTCGTTTATGTAAAATAAATCTTACAAAACATAGAATTCAATATTCTATCCTACTAAATATTAAATATATTGGGATTTTTAAACATACAAATTATCATAGTGTACTACAAGTAAAAAAAAAAGGTAACTGCTAAGCAGTTTATCTTAAAAATAAACCCTCTATATCTTGAATGAAGATGTAAAGGTTGAAAAGGTGTTCTTTAAATCTGATTTATGAACTAATCTACCCCTTCTGGGTGAGGTTTCCATTATCATATAAATAAATGTGTCTATGTAGATCAATGCTTGTGGGATCTCTGTTATTTTTTTTTGTACTTTTGCAGAAGAATGGCTCTGCGTGATCACAGCTAACCCTTACAAGGATACTGGCATCTCTATTATCTGTACATTGAGTGTGATCATTAACTGCTAGCCAGGAAGACAGCAGTAGAAAAATCAATACAACTTTGGTCAGAGGAAAAATAAGCCAGGGATGATAGTTGTGGGAATGATCCTTCTACAAATGACACTTTGTCTAATGCCTTAGTGGGGGCAACACATGATGCAAATGCAACAGAGTGGAGATAAAAATCAATTCTAAGACTTACCATACATAAAAAATAGTGTTGGAAATGACACAGTGGAACACATAATGGACCTTTGACCAGGGCCTGTAATATCATATGAAACTGACAAATGATCACCAATGCAATGATATTTAGAAAGGTCCTTGCCATTCCCATGGCGTCAGTGTCACCAGGTGATATAAATATAAAACATGCAATATAGCCAATCAACCTGGCTCTCATCTGGTTGCTGAGCAGGACCCCGTGTTCTCTCAGACCGTGGTGCAATGCAAAGTGTTGTCACATAAAGATCTGATTCACCTGATTTCAGTTCTCAATATTGACTTAGGCTTTTTCAGTAGTTAATGGGAATGGGGTGTCCAAGCTATGTCACTCTGAAGATGCAGGGATCTCCAATGGCTACAGGGAATGTTTAATATAGCTACAATCTTAGTTTAGCAGAGCTATCATCTTAGTCTAATATTGTAATCAAGTGGGATAAAAACACACTGAAAGGTTCTGATCTCCCCTCCTCCTCCAGTTTTTCATGTAAAAGTTGTACATAGAGCTTAAGTTACTCATCTGGACCATGCTCAGAGGAAAACTCACCCTATAGCAACACGTATGTAATAAAATCACATACTGAAAACGCCTTTCTCTCGCCCTGTTTTATACACCACTAACATTAACTGCTGGAATAGCTCACAAAGATGAGAGTAACAGAAAAAAATGGTCCTGAAATTACATGCTTTCTTCTCTACCAAACCAATAAATCTTTGTCTACTGGGTTGGAGAATGCTGTGTGATCCCACAACAGTGACAGTCTGAGATAGATTATAGATAATAGATAAACCCTGTTATTAAAAAACCATGAAATTACACAGAAATTACATTGGAACAATAAACAATATATTAATTTGAAAAGATTTTAAGAATTTTAAAAGGTCTGCTGAATCATTTGCCCAATTCTAATCACACAGAGAGAGACAGGAAAACCTGTTACCCCTAGTAAATTTACAGAACTTAGTCAATTATTTTAAGGATTTCCCAGGAACTGATTGCCAGAGCATCTGGACATCCTACAACAAATTAAAAGCAAATATTAATTACACAACTATCCATTCAGATGGCTCAATGCACTTTAGCTGCCATTTATTTGTCTCACAAAGGACCAACATACTGACGTGTTAGTTAATTGAATGCTTGATTGAACAAGTAAACCTTACACTACACTACAGCCTGCCAAATTTAAATTCTGGTGGCCTGCCAGAGGAATAGTTTTTCACTGTGAGAACCCAGCACTGATATCTTAGAAAAGGTTAATCTGATGGCTTGTTCTATGAGATTATAACTTTTCTGAGGTGATACAATGTGAGAGGTGTTCTACTGTATATAATGTAGTGATGTAATATGAGAGATGATTTCCATAACACTTGACGTTTTAAATATTGTTAATGAAATCTTCAAGCATGTCTAAAAAAAATTATAGGCACATATTTATAAATTCCTGTTTTATGCTAATTAGAGCAGATTCTGTTAAAAAAAAAAATAACAGATACATTCCGTATTTGCTGAAAACTCTCACGTGATTATTGGCATTGGTTTTACCTTAATCTCAGGTAATCTCATGGAGACAGAGAAGATATGGGTGAATAATGCAGATTACATTTGAAAGGATGCTTTGTGCTGGAAAGAGCAGCTCATAGTCCTCTAGAATATCAGCTAGGTAACCTTACTAGTAAAGACTTCATTATGCTCTGTATTTCTGTAGATGACAGGATGTCCAGTCAGCCAGAGATATATTCACTTGTCAAAACTCGTTACATACTGTTAGTGATAGTCAGTACAGCAAGGAGACAGCAGATTGCTTTCAGGAGACTGAAGTGTATGAAATTAATGTAACCACTTGTGATTGAGTTTGCACACTTTAAGATTAATAACTTACATTAACTTTTACTCAAAGCAGTGACAAATTATTTGAAAGTGATATAAGGCATTTTACCAGAGCTTTGAGAAATCTCAGATTCTAAAGCTGAGGTCCTTATATTAAGCTGATGTAAGCTGAAGAAAGGTGAAATTAAGACAATTAAAGGCAGGCAGAAGACCCAAGTTTGATACCCTTAATAACACTGTAATTCCTCAAGTGATTAATTGCTGTATTCAAAGATTTATTCATTAACCAGATTCTTCTTTAGTCATTTGCAAGCAGAGGAAGTAGTTTGCTCTTCTGTAGCATATAGTGTAGTTCACTTTCTTACATCATCTGCAAAGTTTTATTTAAAAGAATTCATGCAACTCCCACAATCTCCTCTGCTTTATTCCTGTGATATGTGGATTATTGGAGATGTCTGTGGCTCATGAGGGTATGGTGGCACAAAGAGCAGATGTTCTGTGAAATCCATTTATGTATAGCAAAAACTTTTTTGAGGATTGGATATGGTTATTCAAGTGATTCCACTCTTACAGTTCCAAATCAGTTCACTAGCTGGTGACTTGTCATTGAAAAGTGCTATAAGAAATCCATCTTTCAGGGTTTGAAACTGCCAGTTTCTATCAGGCACAACGTCGAATTCATTTCCCCATTTGTGTCTAGTACTTTTAAACTAATTGCCTTCCTGTCCTCAAACTTCAAAGTTACAGTAGCTGTTGCTTTTCTTAAAAGGAAAGATAATCTTACATGTTTTGATGGCAATGCCATTTCATATTCCATCAATGCAAATCTCTTTGACAAGACTGGTGACCTGCAGGTGAGAGCTCAGGCAGCAGGTGGTAAACCATTTGTCCTCCTTGTCATGTTCTTAGATCAGCACATTCCATTCACAGAAGCACACAAACTTTCAAAGACAGTCTTACTTTGTAAAACAGTCACATCTTTGTATTTTCTAAAGCAGAAAATCTGTTATTTCTCAGGTACCTTGTTCTTGGTCTGGCAGTCCCTTGTAATATAGACAATTCCTTACAATATATAATCATAACATATAATACCTGTGTTACATTATATATTACATATAATGTTTGATATGCTTGAAGCCCTGCCTTTCCCCACTGGCATGCAGCTTTGAATCTGATGAAACTGCAATTAAAAATGGGGTTTTTTTTGCTACAACTTGATAAATGCAATTTTGAGCCAAGCCTGAATGGTTACAGAAGTAATTCTGATGTGGACAGTATTTCTTGTGCTCTTTTGTCCATCAGCATTGCAACTTACCTCACCTGTACAGTCACCCTCTCCTGGTATAGTGTGATGGATGATATCCCAAATGTAAAATTTGTATCACTGTGCAGGGAATCACAGAAAATTCAGTAGCATTAAAAAAAGGATGATGTTCTTGCACTCAGTTATAACATCATCCTTGAAGGCAAACGTCCTATATCCCTGGACCTTTTCCCAGTGCTGTTCAATACATATAATTAAGGAGCAATTGAATAAAATACATGGACATCTTCTGGAACCGTAATCAGAACCCAAGCTGGCCTGTAGAAGCTGGAAGAGTTCAAGCCAAAGCCCATCAAAGTCAATAGACACTCTTTCATCTGTTTCAAAAGGTTTTGAATGAGGGCCAGACTTGCTTCTGAAGCTCTCTCTAGACTCAATTTGTTCATGGCTATAGTCTGTCTGTAGTTGCCATGGCACAGAACATGAAACTACTTAAAGTGAGGAAGATATTGAAGTGCTAATGCTGCACAGTTCAAAGTATCAAAGGTGAATTTAAGTAATAAAAAATTCTAGCTACCTCTCTGCGAGTTCTTTTCTTCACCTCCTGATTTCTCAGTATTGAATTTTAGTTCATAGCTAACCAATGCAAGACAATGACAGGAAGCATTTGTATATCCTTACTTCACTGCTCAACTGTACTTTTTTCAAGTTTATTGTGAGGATATATGCTCTGATGGATCAGATGCCATAAATCACTTTATCAAATCCCATCAAGTAATGACATTTTCTATCTAGAAAGACAGATTAATAAAGGATACCCAGATTAAAAACTGATATGCAGAAATCTTAAATGCTCCCTTCATGAATTTCAGAGTTGACTGAAAATTATCAAGTGAAAATGGCTGCCTGAGAAATTCCAACACCACTCCATAGTCCTTGCTTCAGTTATTCCTCAAGAAGGACAGAAAAAGGATCAGAGATAAAGCCATGACTGAAACTGAAATATCATTTACAGTAATATAATTTGCACCAGGCCTTTATTCACAAGCTTGAACTTTACTCTTTTTTTATTACCGGAAAAATGTACAAAAATATTTAAATAATCCCATCTTGAAATAAAAAGTGATAATATCTATTCTTGGAAAGATGTAGTAGTTAGCATTTGGTTTATTAAATTAAACTGGTTATCCATGCATTAATTCACTAATTATGAGTACACTTTAGAATAAGCTCTGAAAATGCATATAAAAATCCAAATACTTCAGAAATCCTCATTACTTTTATGAAAACACTTTTTCGGTTGTCAGTAGATATAATTAGTTTTATTTCCAGCTTGCATTTGAAGATTAGAACATTTTAACAGGTAACCAAAATAAATCTCTTTTCTCATACTTTGAGATATCTCATTAAACTTCTCCTGATCAAATTGTCTTTTCATAAGTTCGTCTGAAAATATGAATATCTCTTGATCTGGACAAATAATGGTGGTTGGTTGGTGATTCTGGTCATGGTATCAAAAACTATACTATGTAAATATTCACACATGATCTCCAAAATTGTATGTTTTATTCCATCAGACATAAGCAGCAACCAATGGCACAGTAAAATCTATTTAGATTTTGGGGCATGTTATACTTTTTTATGCCACATGACAGTAATTTACATTACATTTACATCCAAAAAAAAGAAAAAGGGCAAACATCTGCTGTAGTAATGCTAGTTCCTGGACTCTTCATAAACAAGTAGACGTACTTTTAAAAAAATTATTTGTTAAGTTGCCTATTGCCATCCAGTTTAACATACAGCAGTGTGCCTGCTTAAGATTCTGAAGCAGCCATATCATCTGCTCTTTGATTCAGCAGAAAACATGAGAGCAGACTACATTTTGGGATTTATTGTAAGTCCTCATCCAATTGTTCTCTTCAGAGTTCTGCATAATCTACCTGGTCAGCTCACTCGGCTTCTCAGGCTCTAAAACGCTGCGGATGTCAGCTCCGCATTCAGCCTTACAATTCATGATTCAGAATGACTTGCATCAAGACATTGCTCCATTGTGGAACGTCAAATTAGAGCTGAATTTTTTACTTCCATACAGCTGCATTCAAGTTCTTATTATTAGGAACCATAGTATTTCTCTACTGGAGGAAAGAAGGAGGCAGGAGGAAGAGAAGTGAGGAGCAGTGTAACTGTAACTTTTATGCTACACAATCCTGAAGCTTTTCTTGGTAAAAGTGGTGGAATAACAATATCAGTTCTAATGAAGAGACCAAAATTACTGAAGGAATTAATTGAAACTTTATGGGGCTTTTGGGACCAAATAACAGAAGTGGAATGGCCATCAGACAGTTTCCTACCAATACCTGTTTTTTCATGTGATGATATTAACACTGGAAACTCACTTTTGCCTATGAAGTTTGCCAAGGTTACTTATTTTCTCCTTCTCTATGTGCATGTGTATGATTCCTTATCTTTAAATTCTAGAAGACGCTAGAAGGGAAAAAACTCCCAACCAAACGAAAAAAGGAGTTGGCTGTAAAAATAAGCCTGACTTTTGTCTTGACCCTTGTGTAGATTGTTCCAATGCTGCCTTAGCATACATATCAACAGCAAATGAAAAAATAACCCAAACCAAGCCCTCCTCCCCACCTTCCCCACCCTGCCCTGACATCCTTTTTTTTATTTCCAGGGTCTACAGCTCTTCCTGCTAATGTCCAATAGATCAGAGTCATCTAGTGGACAAAGGAATTTTTAATACATTTACTACTCTGAAGGTCTTGCCTGTCCTCAACTCTTGTAGGCTACCTCAGACACTGACAGCAGATGGGAATTAGGCAGCAGTGAGTGAAGTGGTTGTTAGTGAAAATAAAAAGGGAAATTAAATCCTGTCCTCTGCTGCAGAAGTAAAACAGTGCACTCACTCAGGGTCATTTTAAAGTTAATGTCAGCTGAAAATTTGAGCGTGACTATATCAGACACTGTAGAGTACTGAGAATTAGTCTTGGCTTGATCATAGCAATTATTCATGATTTGGTGTCACCAATGGCTTAATATAAATTTTATATATCCATGTAACTGAAAGATAGAAACTATTCAGGGCAGGGAGATAAATGTCTTAGGAATTTATCTTTTCAGTTTCCCTCTGAAGGTACACAATGCAAATCAACAAATAAACACTAGGCACTTGCCTAGGTTACTAGTATTTATGCTTTGTCCAACTTTATTTCCTAAACTGGGCTTCCTCTTCCTTTGATCAATGGACTTTTGAGTCCGTAAATTGAGTTTAAAATTTCAAACCTTAAAAGCCAAATTTTATATTATTTACGTTTAATTTTGAAAGCATTTTTTTCTTACTAGATTAATCCATGTGTTTTTCTAACTCACCTAGGCATCTTTTTACAGTAACCAACACCAGAGGCTGTAAGAGAATATGCAGATATTTATCTTTTTCTCTTCCAATTTAAAAAAAAAGGCACAATATCCTCTCCATAACATTAATTACAATTGATTATAATTCCAAACACTCTGGAGAACTTACAAACACCCATTTCCTCTTTGTTTTCTATCAAATTTGTGTCTCAGCATTTACCATATTTTGATCTCCTGACTCCATTTCTCATGTAAAATCAATTCTTGTTCTATGATACAAGAATTTCACAATCTACTTTCAATATATTACTAATGATTTTCTATCCTAGTTTTTTTCACCATGCTAAGGAAGGGAAACACTGTGGTTTTATTATGAGTTTTTCTAGGCCTAATTTCTATGACTGTCTTCTGAGTCCTTCCATTTAGTAAAACTTTTTTTGTGCTTTCAGGATACCTGATACAAGACTCCAAATGTTCCTTGCTAATTTGAGACACAGGTTTGTAGAAAGACATTGTAAAGTTTCCTGTATATCTATGGTATTTTTTTAATGCCTCTTAATATCTTCCTTGGTTTAAAAGCAAGTTTGCTTCCTTAAAGCAAATTCTTAATAACTCTTAAATTCTTAAGATAATTATTAAGATTCCTCCCAGGTTTTACTTTTCTCCTATAGATTATAAAGACTTTTGGCAGGACTTCCACAGTATCTGACACAAATTTAGGGCCAGTAAAAAAAGGACAGATTAAGTGTTTTGGAGAGGTATCTTACCCACTTACTCTAAGCAAATTATTTCTTTGTCCTCAGAGTTTATCTGCCACATCATGTTGTAAAACTTTAGTCAAAAACTTAGCAAAATACAGATGAACTTTCAAATTTTTTCCAGATAAAATTTTTTCTCCCCCCAAAGCAAAATATTTTGAAGTTCCATTTTCAGAGAAAAGCAATAAATGAATTGCAGTTTTTCAATTATTAAATATTTAAATAAGCTGTTCGGCCTCAATCCCAAATGGCTGCAGTAATTCATTGTTACAGAACAATTGAAATACTAAAAACTCGTAAAAAAGAGTGCAGCAAACTTGCCACATTAATTTGAAAGATTTTCTGTAATCACCTATGTAACAGTCTACCAGATCTACTGCAAAACCATCTGAAATGTCAGTCTTTTTGTTTGCAAAACATTACATACAGTATTTTAATATCTCCTTTCACTTTCTTCCATGTTTCTCTGCCTCCCAAGAGTGCAACCAAAATTTTTACTTGCTGCTTCTTTTGATATAGGCTGGTCTTCTACAGGTTCACGTAAACCAGTGAGTTTTTATTTTCTTCTTTCAAATACTCACCTAGGGCCTGATACATATGTGGATTATCCTGTGGTGCTCTGAGGGAATGGGCTGGCCATGAGAAAAATGCAGCATAAGTTTTGAACTATCATTATACAAGTTTGCTGAGAAAAATGGAGCAAAGGTGCTCCTTTACTGCTCCTCTAACTGTAACAAATGATATTGACTGGAACAATGGGGCATTCAGTGTGTTACCAAAGCAGGAAAAAAACCTTGGCTAGCTCTGCTCATGTGAGCTCACAAAAAACCCCACCCAGTTCTGGTAAAGGAGTGACATAGAGTCACTGTTTTGTTCTTTTCTACTTTTTCTGTTATTTTGTCTTTGCTCTTCTGTTGATGATCCATAGGGTCACCTCTGCAGACACCCATTCAGGATATCTACAGCAATCCCACTAACCAGGAATAGACACACAGCTGTAATTAAATTTGGCTTTCTTTGTCAGATGTGATGCCAAATAAAGAGATGGTAAGACCCCTTGCTTGGTGAGAAGTGGC
Source organism: Promerops cafer (assembly GCA_013398275.1). NCBI lineage: Eukaryota > Metazoa > Chordata > Aves > Passeriformes > Nectariniidae > Promerops > Promerops cafer. The sequence continues at coordinate 743,765 of VZSE01007029.1, read as the reverse complement.
CAAGCCCATATTAGAAGTATATAATGACTTTTTCATTACACTTATGCACCACCAGAAAGCTACAGGCTCTCCACAGCAGATTTCTGGAGTTCTTAGGCTGAAACACATGGGGAAAATCTTGCATATATTCCAGAGAGAACATTCTACATTTTGTCCCAGCCAAAACCTTAACAAATAGCACATTATGATCTTTATGTACCACACTGATAAAACTTTTCATTCAATTTAACCTTCAAAACATCCTCCCTATTTCTCCCCCAGATATAATTTGTGAGTTCAGCGGGGAATATCATTATTGAACAATGAGTGTTTCTCAGAAAAAGGACAACATAGTGAGCTTGGAGAATAAGCAGCTTTTCAGTTTTCTCTCACTAAAGCACCCTTGTAAATTTACTTGAACTCTGATGAGAAAAAGACAGCTGCGTTCAAGAGGAGTAAGACCGTGTGAGTCACAAGGAGCATTGTGAACGAGAAAGAAACGAGACAGAAAGCAGCTCTTTTACTCTGTCATTAACAGGGGTTCAAAATCTTGGTGGTGCTGGCAAGGACATAACTGCCTGCTAAAAAACTTCATGGGAGAATAATCTAGTCTTGCCTCAGACATGAAAACATTAGCATTTCAGAAGCAGCATCACTGTGTGATTTCAGTCTAAAAATTATTTCAAGGAGAGCGCTAGTGTCAAACAGCTGGTACGAATAGACAAGTGGCTTACAAGTGTTTCTAAAGCCTGCTCTTTTTTATTCTTTTTCCTCTTCTCCTGGATTCTTAGGGAAATATATTCTTTGTGTCCATTTATAGCATCTAACATGCAATTATCACTAAACTGACTGGCAATTGAATCAGGCTGTCTTAAGCACTTATGAAAACTGTTAAATAAATAAATAAAAACAGTCTTCTAAGGAGCAAATTGACAGCACAAGAATAATGTGAAATTCAGTTATTAGGGAGGTAAATAGAAGTAGGACTTCATTTTATAAAGATTTGTTGTGATCAGCATTATCCACAATTACATAGTAAGTTTTTTTAAAAGTCATAATGGCAGTACTAATAGCTACAGAACTGAAAGAGCTCAGCCCACAACTTGCAAAGCTGACAACTTACTTTTATGCTTTAGTGGGAGTGATGCTGTCAGAGGTAGTGGCTAAAAAGCCATTAGGAGAACATGTGAGCTGCTTACACACAGGCTGAACATCACTAAAATGTGACACTTCTGTCTCCAGTCATTGAATCTGGTGTAGGTAAAATATTTCCCTGTCAACAGAGGAATCAGCTTGTGTTTTCACTGAAGTTAAAGAATATGCCAGGCTGTGGAAATTTGTAATGTTCAACATTGACTTACTTTATACTTTGTTCATCCATCTGTGCTCAGAGAACTGCCCATTTCAGGAGTTACACAGTTCTTGTTTTTCCAGGCAAGTGTCAACCTTGATCTGCTGTCAGAATGTTTAGAGGGCTGAACAGCTCAGAAAGGGAGAGGTTTATACAGATAGCTCTAAGTCATGAAGTAAGAATTAGGCAGAAACATTACTCAGTGCAGTATTTTAGTATCTGGCCTATGAAGATGTTAAATATCAGCTGCAGACTGTGAAGAAAATGGAAAATCTAGATCTTCTGTAAATCTATATGGGATCAGTAAGACAACAATGACTGTACACAATGACTGTAAAATTATTACTGTAACTATTTTCCTCCTCATCCCTCCCAGTCTGATGTGAGAAGGCAGACTGATAGGTGAGAGTCACAAACATCTGGACCTGTGGGAAGTAGCTTACATTGGCCACTACCAATGGCTCTGAGTGGGGAGATCCATGGCTTTTAGAGACCTGAGGCTTCATCTTGGTTGCAAAGAGGGTTTCTGCATCTCAAATGACAATAATTCCACAGATATGTCTCAGTTTAAACCCTCCAAGACTTTGAAATAACCTTGGTAGCCCAGTAGGGAATCATATCTTAGTGTTTTTCTTCCAGACTTGAATTATAACTGTAGAATTTAAAGGGAAAACAATTACATGGAGAGTTATGTGTCTGATCAATGATTCATGTTAGTGTCTAGCTAGAGACTGGTGATTTAGTTTTAATTTTAAAAATTTGTTTATTGTCAAAACTCTTTCCCCTTCAGGTACTTTTTATTGATGTCCTGTTTCTTCTTCTATGCATTTATGAAGATTTAATATCATTACTGCATGTTGAGAAAGAATCCTCTCTGTGTAACTTATATAACAAAAAACCCATAAAAATTCAATGGAAGGGAAAAGATGAATATGCAATATTTTAGAACTGTTTGACAATGGAAAGTATCATCATAAAAACAACAGATTCTGGTGACAGGCAAAGCAACACACACATTCACTGTTTAAATTAAATGCTTGAAGGCTCTGAGACTCTTCTGCAAACCTGCTGTTTTTCCTGTATGAATCTGGTGGGTGTTTTTAGCCTTTGTAATTTTGGAATACACCGATTCTATTTTTCAATGAAATGGCATATTAATCTACAGAGAAGACTGGGCTTTCTTGTGAAACCAGCGGAACTTCAATGTAAACTACTTTCCATCTTTTATTTTTGCTAGGAGGATGGAAACAGATCTATTGAGATTTTGGAGAACTGTTGTTTGTAATTATATGTGATTACTATTTACACAATGATTCTTCAAGGGAATTCCATTTATTTACAGTTTTCATCTGCCACTGGAAGTGTGTAAATCACTGTGCCTTGCTGCATTGTTGTCACTCAGCTAAGATGCTGCATAAGTCAGCCTTTAGCTTCAGAAGGGGTTATGATCATGTTCTTAAAGTTGTCACAAAGCTGTCAACATTAAAATATTTTCATGAATCTTTTTACTAACCTGTAAATCATTTTGGTTTTGCTATAATGTCTACATTACCTACATGAGGTTTTCCTTCTCTAGCCTCAAAGAATTTTTGTATAAAATACTAAAGAGTATCATATTATGGGGAATGTAAAAAAAAATTAAAATTCTATGTAGACATGACCTCTTCTGAAAGGGACCTAAACTTCCTAGTAGAGAACAGCTCTGAGATTTCAGTCCCTCCACTATCTGTCAGACTCCTATTCATTTCACTTGAATCAGGCATTTTACAGTTTCTTAATAGGCAAAGCAAACAACTTTCCATAATAATACTGCAGAGGCAAAGATTGTATAATGCAATCATGCACATTTCTTTTTAAAACTATATGATTTTGTTCTGTTGATTAGAAGTAAAGATATTCCTAGCAGTGAAACTTGAGATGTAAAAATTGCCCAATTCACTACTCACTCATCTTCTGAGCCAACTGTTTTGTCTTTCAATCCTTTTCTTTTTTTGGTTATTTAACACACATAATGCTCAAGCCCAGCTGGTAGATTTACTCAGGAGTCCTTTTTTCTGCTGAAAAATAATCATGCAAAACTATCTTTGATGCTTACAGTTTTCCAGCAAAGGATATGAAAATTATTTGCAAATACTCTCTACTATATGCCTATAATGTTTGCTCAGGTGTATTTTTTGTTAATCTGAGGCTCATGGGAGGTAATGGTCTGCACCTGCACAACTAAAATTAAATCAGTTTTGCTAATGATGTCAATGAAATTAGGATTTAAAGTGTAGCTAATTCCCTTGCCAGTCCTCATTGCCTATAGTCAGGGGAATAATTCAGGTACCTCATCATAGTTGTACACGGCTATTTCAAGTTTTGCAGTGTATCTGAGACATCAGCCCACAGTTGGCAGACATAACAAAAACGTTATGCAAAAATCTGCTCTCTTCTGGAGTGATGGCTGGAAGCCAAGTGGAAATGGTATCTCAAACAGCACTGAACATCCATATTTCAGAAACTAAAACTCATTGCAGGTGGAAAGGACTCTCACGCAAAAGAGACAGAATCTAGAATTCCAGTTTCTAGAATTTTTCTGTTCCACTAGAACAGGCAAATAAAATAGTGATAAGAAGTTTTCCTTACTTCTCTCCACTGGCTGTGAAGGTAGCCTGGCTGACTCTTCAGTTAGTTTTGGTTTTTTTGACATTGCTAAAGTTACATGGTACCTCATGTCCTTGGAGTAAGCTTTACTGGAAATCAGAGAAAATTATTTGTGTGTGTGTGTCTGCCATTTTTATCTGAAAAGCTTGTCTGCCATTTACAGAGCTCTAAACTCCAAGCAAAAATGAATAAGGTATTTGAGTGTAAATATTTCAACAAGAAGTTTAGTTTGAAATTATTCAAAGTGAAACAGAGCTGAATAGTCAAAGCAATTGCAGCATACCATTGAGATATTCACAGACAACACAAGTGTTACAGTGCCCAGCTACAAAGGGTTGCTTTCTGAGCTCAAGCTGTTGCATTTCATGTTCTTAGCTCTTGAGGTTCCTGGTTCAGTCCCTGCTGTATTAACCAAGAGTTCAGCTGTCACACAAAGCTTGCAAACACAATGCATAGAAAGTAAAACTGAGTTGATTAATGATATAGGAGGATGAAGCTCCCTGTGCTAATGTTTTCTATGTTAATTTTCTGCCCAAAAAGACTATTTGAGATTCTACACACTCGGCTTTGTGAAAGAAAAAAAGAACCCAAGTGGAAGTTTAAAAAATTTCACATCTCTAAATTGACAAATTACAATCCTCTTTTCTTAGGGTGAAATTTTTACCCTCACTGATGGAAAGCTAAACCATATCCATCAGTAGGCATACTGACTTCAATCCAACTGACCACAGGGTAAGATATTACCCAACATATGATCTTTTGCCTTGCATTTAGTTTTTGCTTCTACCAATAAATCAGAGATGGCACAGTAAAAAGCACTGTTTTTTAAGACCCTCTTGTGATCTATCTAAATTAATTCAATGCTATGATTTCAATGTTTCTCTTAATGTTATGTTGGAAGCGAACAAAATGTGCACATAAAACAGTATTCAAAGATAACAGGAATCTTCTGGAATATTTTTTTACCCTGAAAACTGCAATTTAGGGTTATTCACATTAGGAATCTTCTCAATGGGTCTATGTTTAGAATCCTTTTGGAGGCTATTTTATTAATAGAGAGTAAGAACAGAATCATATCTAGTTTGGCTTGACAGAGAATAAAAGCATGAACTACTTCAGGAAAGTGCAAATACAATGTGTGTTTTATGCAGACACCACTCTAAGGAGCAGCAGAACCTGTAAGCCTGAGCCACCACACTCTTGATCCACACGTCTACTGTCAGCTGGGTCAGGAGCCTGCTCCAGCAAGTGTGAATTAATCTGTTTCTCCTGCCTTAACCATCAAGCTATGGAGAGATGTCTTCAAGAAGAGTATGATTTATCTCTTCCCTAATTTTCTCTAACTACCTGTAACCTTTATTTTCATTCGTTGGCTCAATAACACTCATATTCACAAATGGCCCAGGGCCTTTCTGTGCTGACGCAAAATATGAAGCATGAGGAAGCAGTCCTGAGGAATTTACAGTCTCATTTCAGAGAAGAAGCAGCAGGTTGCTGTACAGCTGACCAACATCAGTCTGTGGCAGTCCCTGAATGGAGGATTAAAGTCATGGCTTTAGAAAGGCAATGCACAGAAAAATAAACAGAGCAGGTGCAAATGGAAAAAATAACACTGGCAAGGAGATTTTCTTTCTGTTTTTTTCCTAAAGAAAAGAAAAATAAAATTAATGGAAGTAATTTCCCCATATCTATCCTTTGAAACTCTTATATACTGCTCCTATAAAGAAGTAAATTGTTCTCTTTCTTATTCTCTCATTCTTTGTCTTTTTTTCTCTTGTTCTGTCTCTGCTCTTCCCCCCTTCATTTTTGGTTTTTTTTTTGTTTAATGTTCAGTTGTAGCTTGTTGCTAATAATTCAAATTCATTGCTCTGCAAATGCTTTCCAACTAGTGATAAATGACACTTCACACATTTGCTGCTTGTTTGTTTAACAGCTGCCACTCCTCAATATGTATGTTGTAGATATCTGGAAAAATGCCATGTTTGTGTTCTGTACAGTAGCAGGTTGGGTTTTGTGTTGAAATTATGTTTTTGAGGAGCATTGTAATGGTCTCTTTATGGTCATTCACTGACAAATTCAGGCACCAGACACATTATTTTCACTTTCAAGAGATGACATGACAGAAATAATAAGACAATAAATCACAATTATACTGCCTGAGTAAACATCAGAAATGTTGATTACAGCTCAATGATAGCAGCCTCCTCCTTATTTGCTGAAACATATTAGCCATCCATTGGCAAAATTTTGATCACACATTTAAATTTTTGAATAAACTTGAAATAGGATTATTTAAGGCTTTTTAAAGAATGAGTTGTTGGAAGAGGGGATAATAGATATTCTTGGGTTTGGAGTTAAAAAAATAGTAATATTCTACACCTGGATAGTCTTGAAATTTCCTAACTTAAATAAGAAGAAACTCAGCACTGTAAAGATCCTTTGGGATCCATTTTTTATCTTCTATGTACACATGAAAGTAGATATATTTCATTATTAATGCATTATAATTCATGCATACAATGAATTTAAAGTTTTAATACACTCTTTTCATTTTTTACTTGTGATTTCTCAGTTAGGACGGATTTGTCTTTGTCTTAGCTATTGTTCTGCAAATTACTTTTCCTTCCCTTATTAAACAAAGACCTAAATAAATTCCACAGTCTGAAATATTTGACTTGACACTGTCAATATTGCAATTCATAGATGAAGGCTGTGATCACTGAGGCCTCAAAATCAGGTTATGAAGCATCACTGAAAGATTTCAGTGTTTGCTTCCTGCTTCTACTAAATGAGTTTGAGTTCACCTAAAACTTTATTTTTCTACCTTTCTATCGTGCAAAAAATATGCAGAAATTATACTTTTGATCAAATAAATAACATATACAGCTGTAACCGAATCCTAAATTTAGTGTTTATAACATTAGTGCATAAGTCTTTATGCACTTGATTCTGATTACCTTGAGCAGACAGAAAGTTACTTCTGCTGAGCTGATCCAAAGCACTTGGATCCACTCCTGCTACTTCTGGCTTCTAATTACTTTATAGATAGCATTTATTCAGCCCAATGTAGAACACTGAAGATAAATGCCTAAATTGGGGTCTGATGCTTTTTTTTTTTTTTTTCCCAAAAAAACCCTATAATTTGGAAAATGTAATGTAAAGATTTTGAGATGCATTCTGTCAATGACTTAGAATTTAATAACAAAATATGAAGCCTGATATAGGGTCTGTAGCACAAACAGGGGATCAAGAATAGAAAAAGCATTCACTAGATCTTTTGGTAAAATTAAATATATAGCTATTTTCAGATCAGTATACACTAAAAATAGCTAAGAAAATTTGACAGATTGGAGTTTATTTATATGTGGGCAGAAATGAAAGTAGAGCTGAATTCAGAATCAATTAATAAACTGAAGATAAACAAGTTTCAAGGACCACATGGAATCACTCAAGGGTTCTAAATTAATTATGATAAATACTTCATATTTAGACATGTGAAGCTCTAATTGCGATTGGTAACTCTTACTTGCTGGTAGCTGAATTTGGTAATAGAATAAGAAAATGACCTTTAAGAAAAGGTTTGTGGGCTGGTGCAAGTTCAGACATTTGAAAAAGGATATATGGATATATATGGCTATATATATGGATAAATATGACATACAGAGTTCAATATAAAGAATTAAATGGTTTTCTTGCAGAGGAAAGCTGTAGCTCACAGACCTATTAAGTTTGTGATAAAGTGAAACAGCACATGAACATGGGTGATCCATCCAGACTTTTATACATAAGGCTCTTACAAGCTTTTCACAACATACTTGATAAAAAAGATTCTTAGAAAAATGAATTATCATTGGTCAGAAACAGGTTTCACTTGCAGATAAGTAACTATTTAAAATAAGAAAATAAGTTCAAGAAAACAAAACAAAAAATCATAGAGGAAGAAAATCAGCGCTAATGCTGATTACAGAGTTACAGAAGTGACTGCGTGATAAAAGATACAAAAGATTCAGTGTTGACAAATGCAAAGTAATAAACATGGTGAAAACTATATCAAATTATAGGTTCTAAATTAGCTCTTATCAGTTAGAAGACAGATTTTTGGAGTCATTGTAGATACTTCTTAAGGAAATGCCTGCTTAACAGAAGTCAAAATGGAAATACAAAGTTAAGAAATTTTTAACAAAGAAATTGCAAGCTAAACAGAAAACTTGGTATTTACACTGTGTGCAGCTGCATCCCAAGCCCTCTATACAATATTTCTTAAAGGACAGACCAACACTAAAAAAGCTAATCTAAATCAATCAATCAATCAATCAATCAATCAGTAGGAAAGCAAAACCGATGTATATAACTATTTCATACTCTTTTAGTGGGCCACACTAAAAATCCACTTCAGCAACTACCTAAAAGACTACTGCAAAGAGCTGGACTGCCTCCAGTTTTTGGTTTGTTTTTTTTTTTTTTTTTGGTGGGGTCATTAGCAGTGTCAATGGAAAAAGAGAAAGGGCTCATGCAAAGGCTAACTGAAAACATGGAAAATAATAATTCACAAGTCATCATATTTAAGGGAGAGTCCATCTTTCTCCTTTCATCCAGACAGACTGAGCAGACCCTTGTCCTAACTAAAGAAAATAATTCAAGGTTTCCAAAGTTGGGCAGCCTTCACCTTTCTTTATATCAAAGATGAACTTGTTAAAATCAATCCTCATCATTTTAATTAAGAAAAATTGATTTTTCTTTCTTTCCTAGTTCAAAAATGAACCAGATATGTTCTTAAGCTTTCCAAACAGTTTCACTTATACAACGAAGGGGTAAATTTCTTATACTCTGAATAGACTAATTCCTGAGTAAACTGCAAGCTCTTTTATACTAAAAACACTGAAGCAACTCAACAGGACCATCTTAGCAATAAATTAATTGAAGTGACGGACATAAGCTCGGTGTATTGCAGAGCAAAAGGTCACCATGAGAATATTACTTAACTTCTCCTCTAATTAAATGGCTCTAATTGGAGTTACAATGGGTCCCAAAATTGGAATATTTTTGCAGTGGGGGCCATTATTTCAGTGGAGTGATGAAAGCCAAATATTTGCAGCAAGTATTTGATGTATCATTAGTTGCTGGAAAATAAATTCTTTGCAACACAAAAATTAGGTAATAATCAGCTGTCTAATTATGTGACAAAATAAAAAATGTGAGCAGTTTGCTGGAGCACAGTACAACAGGACGGGACAACACAAAACCACTGAAGTTTCACTATAATATTTCATACTGATATCTGATAAAAAAAACTTTTTTCAGCGAAAGGTTTACTTTTAAATGGCAGGCTTTTTTCCTTCCTTTAATCATGTTTCATTCAAATTCTCCTTGGAGACCTGTAGGATTGCTCTTGATTCCACGTACTGCTCTTCCTATCCATTTAGGATCTCACAGAATTGTCAACAATCTCCCACATGCTAAAGCAAATAAGCCATATGGATACTGAAAAATAAATTTGCTTTTAAACGTCCTCTTGATCTGGAGAACAACCATCCTGAAATCATGATCTGCCAGAAAACAATATTCCAAATCTTCTGGACTGGCCAGGAAATATCTGAAAACACAATATAGAAGTCTACTGTATGATACAGATTGGTTAAATAATCAGGGGAGCTTGTTAGTGGCACTGAATGTTGCAATGTAGTGAGGTAAATAAAATACAGCCATTTGGGAAAACACTTAAAGCATCTAAAGGTTAGAGAAAATAGTTCCAGAGTCAAGTGCCAGACTGTTTGAAGATAAGGTGGTTTATAAAACATACTATTGTGGATGTGTTTGAGTAGTTGACATAATAAAAAATCATTTCTGACAGTTATTCCCAGAATGAAGGAGCGGGGGGGAAATGTTTCTGTGATAGTCAGTATGGCATAAGGTCATGTTGCATTAATTCTACCATGCAAGCTAATACAGTGTGTCATGATGAGCATGGTTTAAAGTCAGGGTCAGGGTCATCATGGCAGTACCATTCCTCTTGTTGTACCTTAGGGAAAAAAAAAAAAGAAAAAAGAAGAGGGAGTCAGGAGAATTTGTAAAGCTGAAATTAAACAAAGGCTTACCTCTAAAAATCATATCTAATTTCAATTAAAAAATAGGTTTAAGCTGGCCCTAAGTTGTGCTGTTCATGACTCAGCAGATGTTTATATGGGTAGAAAAGAGATATGACTTCAGTAATTTAAAAATTAAGTTTTTACTTCAGTTGATTTAGTTTTCCAGCTATTTCCAGCTATTTGCAATATTGACCACTTTGTAAGTTCAAATCACAATCATAATCTCCAAATACTTCTCTGAGGGTATTTCTTAAGCATTTCCTGATAGCTGAGCTCAAACCCATGGATTTGTTAGTACAAGTAGCCCTACTTTTTGCAGGATTAAAAGTGGATGCTGGTATATTTCTATGCAGAGTTCCTCTGTCAGGATAGCAGGACTTATGATTGATACAGAATTTCACCTCTCATGCATTTTTACCTCAGACTTCTCTTTCTCCCTCAAGTCCAGTAGCTTGCAACTACCAGAAAGCAATGTTGTATTAAGCCTTGGCAGGAAGTCTATGTGCATTTGCACCAGAATTAAGATCATTGTCAGTCTTGCATTGCCAAAAACCATGAACCAAATATCCGAAGAAATAGCAAAATCCCTCATTCCCTACATCCAAAGGAAAGACAAAGATTTAGAGGGTTTCCAATGTAGCTTCAGCATCTTACATTTACATAAGAAAAAGTTCATTAACACAATGGAGGAGAAATAAATAATATAGTCATTTGAACATCTCTTTAAATATGTTAAATTATTTTCTCAGTCCCAGATGGTCTCTTCAGGGAAATTAAGTGTTAGGGGGAAAGAGATTAATCTATTTAATCTATTTTACTAGAAATAATCACAGTAAATTAATATGTGCTCATTTTCAAAATCAGCTAAAACAATATCAATCAGATTATATCAAGTATTTTCTGTTCTATGGTACCTATACCACATCATTTTGGCAGGCAATCTGGGAAACAGAAGGAATTGAGGAGCTAAACTAATGAAAACTATGTAGCAATATTTTTAGGTAGACCTGACTGTAAAGCAGAAAATCTGGTTTATTAAAAAAAAACCCTCAGCATATTGTGAAATGTGTTTTTGTTTTACATATGTTGAAAGATTTTTTCTTAAGATAAAATACCTAAGAAAGAAAAGGATAGATTTCAGAATAGACTTATATCTTTCACACTAGGATTAGTAGGCCTCTTTCTGAATCCCTAATTTGTCCAGCTGATGCTATAGTTATACAGTAGAGGCATCAGAGCAAATTTTGTCGCCAACAATCTTCTTCAATGAGTTTGGAAATCTGGGTGGCCTAGAATATCTAAACTACTTGGAACCTTGTGCACCTACAGCTTGTTTTGTTGTCTAAGCAGGCACAAATATTCAAATACCATGTTACAGTCTATAGAGTCAATCTACCCTCAGTCTTGGAATTTAAACCTGGATTTTGATGTTTGATATGAGATTTTTAACAGCTAGGAGATTGTCTCTTTCTAAAGTTGGTGCTAGGAATCTTTACTATATGCTTGTGGGGTTTTTTTGTTAAATGTTATTTAGATACTAATCAGGAACAGAAAGAGAAGCAATACCCTGCATCTTTAGGTCAGACCCACTGTTGCTTAGCACTGAAAGAATATGGTCATACTGTGTTCAAATTCTCAGCAGCTTGAAAGTCTACTTTTCTCAGTTTTGAGATCTAGAATATCTTGCTTGCTTCCTCCTAACATCCTTCCTTTCTTATGGGAGATTAATTTAAATATATATCTTTAAATTGTGATAATATAACACCCAAAATATAGTAGCTTGAGGGTTAGGCAATCAAGGGAAGAGCTGTCTTTCCAAGAGACCTAGACAGACTGGAGGAAAGGACTCATGAAATTCAGCAAGGATTCAAGTAATGTTCTCCACCTGGGAAGGAAGAAACTCGTAATGATAACATCTGGGAATGGGCTGAGTGGGAATGAGCTGTGCCTCCAAGGTGGACAGGAGGGTAAACATGATTCAGCAGTGCATCCCAATCTATTGGGTTGGATTAACAGGCCAGTGATCATTGGGTGGCTGTGGGGCTGGAGCACTGTCCTGTGAGAGCAGCTGAGGAAATGGGGCTTGTTCAGTTTGGAGAAGAGCTGACTTTCAGGGGACATGACAGCAGATTCACAGTGTCTATGAGAGGGTCATCAAGAAGAGAGAACAGTGGCCTTTGTAGCTGTGTATGGTGGAAGGGTGAGTGGTAACATCACAGACTGAATCAGAAGAGATTCCATCTGGAGGTAAGAAGAAAGCTTTTCCTCTTGAGGACAGTCAAACAGTGGAATAGGTAATCCAAAGAGTCTGGAAAGATCTTGAAGACCTGACTGGATAAAGTTCTGAGCATCCTGGTCCAAAATCAATGTTGAGCAGAAAGCTGTAATTAACGACCTTCTGGTCTCCACTCCAAACTGAATGATTAGGCTTGATCCCACATGCCTGGCTATTCTATTAGAATACAGAGTAATCTGACTTTCTTTAAATGTTTAAATAGGCAAAGTGTTTTATTTGCTGACCTCTAAACATCCAATTTAGTTACCATTTATGTGCATTAAAATTTTAATGCAGAGAATGAAAAAATGTGCATTGTTTAGGAACACTTGCCCAAGTACAGCATAACTTCAAAGGTGAGTTGGAAAGAATTCATTTATCTAAATATTCATGTCGACATACAATACAAATGATGACAGATGTCCACTAAAGCTCTGAAGTCAATGAAGAAAAATGGGCAATTTTGGGTACAATTTAGTATTTTTTGAAGTGGATATGCAAAGCAGACCTAATGAATCATATCCTAGAATTTATTATTTCTTTCCACTCATCATAAGGTGTATTTAAGGTGATTAGTTCAGCCATGAAAGTTTACATGCTGCACACCAAAAATGAGGTGCTATGAAACCCAGGCACTGTATCTAACTAATTTTCTCTAGGAAATCACACAAACACACACAAACTATTAAAAAAAAAACCTTAAAAAAAAGCACAGTACTGAAGTTTTGAACAAGTGAAACACCAGTCCTGAGAAGAGAAGAATATGGTTGAATAAAATAGAAACTTTTCTTAAACTTTCTGGTAAAGTAGATCAGGGTTTACATTTTGCACGTCAATTTAATTTTTTATTTTAGAGGGAAGAAAAAGCTAAGTTTAGAAAAAAAGAAAAAGAGAAACATAAATTTAATTCTGCCACTTTTCAACATACGTATAAAAAACCAGGGGGGAATACCAGTCATTCTCCACGTAGCCTTTGCATCCAGTCTGTCCAATGCTTTTCTTAAAGTCAACACCTAGTAAAGTTGAATCCAATGAAAAGATGATGTGTAGAAAATGTGATCCTACTGTTCTACAGCATCCTACTCTTTACAGTGCTTGCCAGGAATGAAAGATCTGTAATTTCATAGTATCCTCACTCTGAGCAGGTTTGATTTTATTTCTTCTACTTCCCAAGAAAGTAAGATCTAAGATCTAGGACCTGTGATCCTAAGAAGGATCACAGAATATACTGAGTTGGAAGGGACCCACAAGCATTATTGAGTCCAGCTCCTGGCCCTGCACATCACTGTCCCTATGAGTCACACCATGTGCCTGAGAATATTTTCCAAACACTTCTTGAGCTCTGTCAGGCTGATGCTGTGACCACTTCTCTGGGGAGCTGTTCCACTGCCCAACCACCCTCTGGGGGTAGAACCTTTTCCTAATATCCAACCTAAACCTCCCCAGCACAACTTCAGGCCATTCCCTCAGGTCCTATCACTTCTCATCAGAGAGAAGAGATCAATGTCTTCCTCTCCTCTTCCCCTATTTGTGTTCTAGCATTTCTAGGTTGTACTCACTAAACAATTTGTAGCTCAGCTACTAGGATGCAAGATCCATAATCTTCCTGAAAGGGACCTAGTGTCATAAACCAAATTTCCATTGAAGAAAGGGGCATGCAAGAAAATGGCTGTAAAAAATATGTTTCCTTCAACTGAGCCTTTTATACTAGTTTGTTACTGGATTAAAACAATAAAAGTAAACAAACACAATTGCAGGAACAGTAATCAAAATAGTAATGAGGAAATGGCAAGAACCATCTTTGCATCCTGATCCCAAATTATTATGTCCTGACTTTCATGTATCTTGTGCACTTAAATATATAAACTTCAAGTATACTTCACTTGTAAAAATGTTTCTCCAACGGCTTAGCACTAAGAGAGCTCTCCTGGCCTCAAAGAAAACTCTTTTTTAATTATGAGAATTTAATTCCCCTCAGGCCAAACCTCTCTTCTTGGGTAAATATGTGATGTAACAAGCTCTCCAGTAATCTCTCACCAGCCTCACATCTCTCCTACTGGTTCTTATAGCCACACTCAAGATCATGGTGAAGACCACAAACAACTTTCCTTTTAAATCCATTTTTTTCTTTAGAGTTTAGGACATTTCTACCCATTCTTTTGTATCTGTAGCCAAGCGTCAAGGAAAACTTTGGACCATCCATAAAATCAAAGATTATTTATTAGTGTTGGAAAATATGTGATGACGTTTTAAGCAGAATTTGGATTCTTCATCCTCATTTAAGACAGGGTTTAAATAGCATAGTTCAACAGTTCCTGGACATTGTCAAGCTCTCATGCCCTAGTTAAAACATAAATTAGTATTAACAGAAAAATAAAGCTAGATACCCATGATGACCACTCATTTTGAGCCAAGTTTGTTTCTGGACAGTTGTAGGTTTTTTGGTTTTTTTTAATTATTTCTATTAGTACTCCTCATTCTTGGTGTTTACTGAGGTATAAAGGATTTTTTAAGAAGTTTTTTGTGATTGTTTTGAGGGGAGATAAAAGTAAGAAAATACAAATTATCCATTACAGTGGTGGCAGAAGAAAGTAATAGTGATCTTTTTTGAACAGGTGTAGAGTGAAGTACCGCACAGTTTGAAGGATGGTATTCAGCACAGAATAACTCTCAGCAATTATCTATGAATGCCCTTTTCCTGACAGACACAGGTTTAAGTTTTGTTTTACTTTTTCCTTTGTTAGTGCCGGTCAGGTTTTTTTGTTGTAACGAGAAACAAGCATTTACAAATTTCATAATGAAATATTCTACATATTTTTCATTAAACCACTTCAGGGCTACCTGAGTATTTATGGAATACCTCTATAACCTTCGAATCAGACAGCTTGCTATAACTTTTACATTGCCCTGACCCTCAAATATTTCACAAGAAGCCCTGTACTGGGCTGAAGAGTGATTGTATTTTGGTATCTCCAAACCACAAACCTTAAACAGAAGAGACTTATTGTTTTATCTAGACTGTTACATTCAAAACAAGCATTAATTTATTATTTTTGCAAATCTAAAATACCTTAATCCTTAAATAGTCAACAATTTTCTTTTGTTTTTCTGCTTACAAAAGAAAGAATGTCTAGAAATCACATCAGATTTTTATTGAAAACTTTTAGATCATTGTTAAATTGGCTTTAAGGACATTCTTTCCCCCAGAGATTATCTATTCCAGAGAAAAAAAACCTAAACCCAAACTATTCTTTATGGAATTTGATAACAAAGATTTTCCTCAAAGGAATCCATTCTCTACTAGAGTGCTGGAGTTTGCAACATTAAATTCTAGAGTGACACATAAAAAGTCACTCCTATGTCTATTTTTTGTATGCCATGTGACATTCTAAATTACAATTTTAATTCTTGTCCCCTCACCCTATTTTTGCCCACCGTAACTGTCTAAAACAAAAACCAGATTAGTGCTTGTGATTCCTCTTTTCCTGTTTTCTCTATCATGAAGTACAATTTTTTTACTATTAAACACACAAGAAAATTGTCTCATATTAAGGGGGGGGTAAGGGGAGTTTTAGTTTTTTAGGTGCTTTTTTGGCTTGCTTTTTTTGTTTAGTTTTGTTTTTCTTCAGATTCCCAGGTAGTTTTCAGTTGGGTTGTAATGGGTCTAAAAAGATGAAGAATAAACTAAAAATAGTAAGTTTAAAACAGACATTCATTTCTTGTCAAGATATGCCATGCATAAATGATGCTTAAATAAGCATTATTTAACCTATTTCTCTAGTTCAGAAATCATTTATTTTGCAAAAACTCAGGTAAATATTATAATTAACTTCTGCTGTACTTTAGTCATTAATGACCCCCTGAACTTGGTCAATTTTTTTCATTTTAATTTCCAGTGAGTACATTTTTTCCCATCGTTTTCACACCAGACTTTCTGTGTTGCCATTCCTGATCTCCCCTTCTGCCCTCTTGACTCTTCTCTCTGCAAAAAGGAAAGCACAGCAGCACTCACAGCTACACGAAGCAGATGTAGTGTTCACCCATGAGCAGTACAGTTCAAAAATTAATGTAATATATTTTGTTTAATCCAATCAAAGAAAGTCATTACTTTGAAGATGCTTTCATTCCATCCAATCTGAATTGCTCTCATAGCCTTATTCCAGTCATTGTTACTTAAAATTAGGAGAAGTTATGGTAGTCTACAGCTAACACATTGAAAAATTGCAGATAAAACCATCCAATATCGCTGGAAATTGAGATACACTGTTTCTCTTATTGTTAGGACTTCATTTTAGAAGAGAAAACTTCTGCTCACTCAGAGCTCGGCTGGAATGGATTCCACGGGAAGTTTCCATGGAGAATAAAGGAGATAGCAAGTGCTGGGTTTTTTAAAAACTTTCTCCTGGAAACACAAAAACCGTTTCCCTCTAAAGGGAAAGGAAGTAAGTGGAGAAAGAAAGCCCCTTGTCCTAGCTCTGATCTGTTAAGTGCTGAGACTGCTCAAAACAAAAAGAGAGGCAAGCCAGAGATGAAAATAGGATGAATTGAGATCTACGAGGGTGTTGCCAGCGTGTGCAAAGATGGAGCTAGAAAAGCAAGAGCACAGACCAAACTGAAGCTGGCCAGTGAGCATCGTGCTGCCGTGGCAAGGAAAGCCAACAAGGTACAGTCAACAGGGCACTGCCAGCAGAGCTAAAGAAGTCATTATCCAGCTCCACTCACTCCTTGTCATGCTACACCTGAAATACTGTGCTCAGTTTTGGTCCTCATTACAATACACAAAAAGACATGGACAGGCTGGAGAGGGTCCAGAAAAGGGCCACAAAGATGTTCAAAGGACCAGGGAGCCTGACACATGGTGAAAGGCTGGGAGGACTGGGGTCGTTCAGCCATGAGAAGAGAAGGTTTAGGGAGACCTCATCACCATGTTCTGGTATTTCAGGGGTGGCTACAGAGAAGATGGAGCCTCCTTTTTTAAAAACAAGTAACATGGAAAAGATTAAGTGTAAGATTCCAATCGGACACAAGAGGAAAATTTTTCACCATGAGAACAATTAGCCTTTGCAATAATTTCCAGAGGAAAGTGGTAGATTCTCCAACACTGGCCACTTTTAAGATCCAGCTGGACAGGGTTAAGGGATGTCTTGTCTGGATCATGCTTTTGCCAGGAAAGGTTGGATCAGATGATGCTTGAGACCCCTTCCAACCAGGTATTCTTCCTTTGACTCTATGATTTATTATCTTCTTACACTCACAAGCAGGGCTTATAGTCTCAAAAAAAAGAAGAACCCAAACAAAAAAAAGCAACTATTTTTATCAACCTCTGTACTCTTCCAATCATCTTTACTGCAGGATCACTCACATTTTGAAGCTTGCAGTGACTCATCCCTTTCTTTCAGTTTCTAAAACTCAATCATGGCAAGGGTTTCCAAACAAAGCTACTTAGATGAGTATTGCTAGCTGCCTTAAAAGAGCCCCAAATAAAGCAGCTGAAAAAGCTGCAGTGATAAACTATGCAAATTATACCTTACTACCAGAAGAAAAATGCAGAAAATGAGAGCTAAATCCTTTCCCCCCACTCTTCACCTACCAAGCATACAAAGAAGGAACAAGATGCCTAACAACAATACCCATTTCATGGAGTGAAATTTTGTTCTCACTCCCACCTAACTGGTAATTTTGAGAAAGGGGGAAAATTGGAAGGATTATCCAGTTCACAGAACAGTATATCCAACAAAAGAAACACCAAAAGATACATCTGATGGTAACAGATCATACTGTAAAACTTGCAATATACCACTACTCAGTGATTTTTGACCTAAAGCATCATTAATCATTCATGAACCTGTGCACTGCTAAAGGGAATAACGCAGTCTATAATCTTTAAGAAGTGCATGGGGAAAAATCCCTTTTTCTTATTGGAATAAATAAAACTCACAAGTTTTTTGTGTCCTGCAGCTCTTTTCCAGTAGGACAGACAATGAATTTTGGAACAGGGTGCCAGCTACTAGATTACAGAAACTCCTTTACATAGTTTCAAACTCTGCTATTGACCTATGCCATGTCAGATACACAACTTTAACACAGCTTGTTTTCCCTATTAAGAATAATAATGGTAGATTTTTCACTGCTGTATTTATAAGGTTTATTTAAAACACTACTCAGACCTGTAGTCTTAGACCCTGTGTACCACAAATCCTTTCTTTTCAACCTGTTATTTATTGTTCTGAGCCCCATACTTTGTTTTTGACTAACACGTCTTTTTCATAAACGTCTTAATCTGGAGACACCAGGAAGTGAAAAAATCTACCTTTTGTATTAATGATTTGCTCCAGTGGCTCTGAACATTCTCACATGGTATCTAAGTGCATGTGTTTTCAGCAATTAGCCATCATCTGTCTTTTTCCATACAACTGCATGTCCGTGAGGTTAGTAGTTAACAGCAGTTTCTGCCTAATTCTGCACTTATGATCAGAGCTGCAGGAGAGCTGAGGCACTCCTTTGTCCATTCATGTACCCAATGTAACACTCAAATGAACTTAGATGTATGAGGCTTTGGGCTCCATCTGTACACTCAGCTGGTTTTCTGACCAGGAGTAGCACACAAACTATTGAACTGTCTTTTCTACCTGCTCAAAGTAGAGTAGCTTGTCTGTATTGCTACTGGAGCTATGCCTGACTAATGCTAACCTAAATTAGGCCATGCTTGGAAGAGCGATCTTTGTCCTGAGACAAAGCCATAACTGGGACCATGTTAACAATTATTCATTGCAGAGTGCTGCTGGCCAGTCAGCAAAACCATACCTGCTCCTGCTCAGCTAGTTACTCCACATGTAGCCTTCATTTCTATGAATAACATTTTAAGTGCTTGCATGAACAGTGGCCAGTGTCCTGAGCTTTATAATCTCCGTCATGTTCAAGGCTTAACAGTGATAGGGTTGCTGAAGATACGTGTAAACCCTCTCAGTCAGTCACCCTGGCACAGAAACCAGCTGAGTACATGTCTAACAGCACTGTGGTGTATAATAATGAAAGGCTTACCTAGAGAGCAGAATTATCTTTGTGAGCACTGAATATAGTCTGTACACAAACAAAAATTAGCTTTGTATTGTATTTAAAAAAAAAAAAAAAAGGATGGTATTTTTTCTTTCTCTGACATGTACACAATACACATATTTACACATGCAAAAGGGCAAATCCTAATTATCTCTCAGGGATGCAGACATCATAGGCTTAGGGTACTTCTACAGGGAGTGAATGGATGCTGTATACACTAGTAGGAGATGAAAATAGCCCTTTTGAAAATTTCTGGAAGGTGAAACAATATCTGCAGGAACACCTTAAATCAATCGGCAAATGTTTCACAGATTTGGCTTCCCCGCTTCCTTGAAACGATATCATATGTGCTAAATATTCTAATCATAAATAAAAATCTGGTTTATGCTAGCTAGATTGTTAAATAAACCCAGACACCTGTTTGCCAGTTATAAAAGTGTACTCCTGTTGTGATGTTATCCATCTGTAGTATATGCTACACTGCAGTTGTGCTACTTAGAAAAATTCTACTTCAGGGTTCATGAAGTATTCCCATTAGGTGCACCTCGTGCTTGTTTTGGGTTTCTTGGTTTTCTTTTTGTTTTTTGCTTTCATCCAGGTTCAGGAGCTTTTCTTTTTATATTGAAAAATTAGCCCCAAGCTAATTTATATCAAGTGCATTGTAAATACTAGTTAGGAGAAAATGGTATCCAAATTCCTTTACATTAAGTCTCAGGAGAAATGCAGAGGGGTAGAAAGGAGTGTTTATGTACTTGTTTTGGCTACAATAGATTTTGTTTTCCTCATAGTATCCTATACTTTGCTATGTTTTGGATTTGTGATTAAAATAGTTGGAGATTAAATGGATGCAGGCAATGGAGACCAGAGTAGGCTAGTGGTAGCATTGTATGGATGGGAATGACAAGAATCACAGAATCACTGGGTTGGAAGAGACTTTCAAGATCATCGAGTCCAACCCAGCCGTAACACCTCAACTAGATCATGGCACCAAGTACCACATCCAGTCTTTTCTTAAATACATCCAGAGATAGTGAATCCACCACCTCCCCGGGCAGACCATTCCAATACTTTATCACCCTTTCTGTAAAAAACTTTTTCCTAATATCCAGCCTATATTTCCCTTGGCACAGCTTAAGACTGTGTCCTCTCATTCTGTCAGTTGTTGCCTGGAGAAAGACACCAACCCCCACCTGACTACAACCACCTTTCAGGAAATTGTAGAGAGGGATAAGGTCACCTCTGAGTCTCCTTTTCTCCAGGCTAAACACCCCCAGCTCCCTCAGCCGTTCCTCACAGGGCTTGTGTTCCAAGCCCCTCACCAGCCTCGTTGCCTCCTCTGGACGCGCTCCAGCGTCTCAGCGTCCTTCCCAAACTGAGGGGCCAGAACTGGACACAGCACTCGAGGTGTGGCCTCACCAGTGCTGAGCACAGGGGAAGAATGACCTCCCTGCTCCTGCTGGCCACACTGTTCCTGATACAGGCCAGGATGCCATTGGCCTTCTTGGCCACCAGATTACACTGCTGGCTCATGTTCAGCCAGCTGTTGACCAGTACCCCCAGGTCCCTTTCTGCCTGGGCACTGTCCAGCCGCACCGTCCCCAGCCTGTAACGCTGCAGGGGTTATTGTGGCCAAAATGCAGGACTCAGCACTTGGACTTAATAAACTTCATCTTATTGGACTCTGCCCATCCATCCAACCATTCCAAGTCTCTCTGCAGAGCCCTCCTACCTTCCAACAGATCGACACACACTCCCAGCTTAGTGTCATCTGCAAATTTACTGATGAAAGACTCAATACCCTCAGCCACGTTGTTAATAAAAATATTGAACAGAACTGGCCGCAGCACAGACCCCTGAGGGGCACCACTGGTCACTGGCCACCAGCTGGATGCAGCTCTGTTCACCAGCACTCTCTGGGCCCGGCCATCCAGGCAGTTCCTAACCCACCAAAGAGTGCTCCTGTCCAAGCCGTGGGCTGCAGCTGTTCCAGGAGTGTGCTGTGGGAGACAGTGTCAAAGGCCTTGCTGAAGTCCAAACAAACAACATCCACAGCTTTTCCTGCATCCACCAGGCGAGTCACCTGGTCATAAAAGGAGACCAGGTTGGTCAAACACAACCTACCCCTCCTAAACCCATCCTGGCTGGGTCTGATACCCTGGCCACCCTTTAAGTGCTGTGTGATGACACTCAGTATAAACTGCTCCATTATCTTACCAGGTACTGAGGTCAGGCTAACTGGCCTGTAATTACCCGAATCCTCCTTCCTACCCTAAAGATTGTGTCTGTGGTAGGGAGAAGTTGCCTTAATTGCATTTTGTTCCCTGGGAGTAGCCTGGTGGGTGGGTGATTGGCATCCAGTGGTCTGCTCAGAGACACCAGCAGTCAAAGCAGCAGAGGCAGGTCACACAGTGACATGAGCGGGCCGTGGCTTGGAGAGAGGTCGTTAAGAGGTCTATGTGTCACTGGAGACTCAGGTGAGGAGGAAAGCTAGGAAAGGTATGAAGAAAGGTGAGGAACACTTCAAGATGCAAACCAAAGATTGTTATTGTAAAAGATAAATATTTGAGAAACTAGCATATATTGTGATTGACCTATTTGCACTGCATTTAAGTCTCTTGGTGCCCATAAATATACCTCTTTTTGGGAGATGTTTTGCAAAATCAGACAACTAGATTTTAAAGCATGTGGTTGAGATTAGTTCAAGCCCTTTCTTTTCTCAACCCGCCATTCAAACTCTTGAGGCACATGTGCTTCTCAAGAATTAATTGTGTAAGCTTAAAAGAGATGGTGTTTTTTAAAGAATGCCCTGAATGACATATTAGATGGAAACTGACCAAGGTCCTGCACAGAAGCAACAAAACAAGCCCAACAATTTTCTGCTTAATCACTTTTCCTGCTCTACTGCATACATCTATGTCAAAATAAAATTGCCCTGGATTTTACTACAGTCCATCCAGAGAGAAAAACCAGTTCTCTAACAGTAATAACCAAGTGAAAATGTTTGCTCTTCGTGCTAGTGTTGCACTTTTTATTAAAAACAAAAAAATAAAAGCAGAATCAAATTATTTTTATTTTTCAGAAGATGCCAGTGTTTGCAGACTTTGTCATCCTTTTTCCTAATTCTTCCCTTAACTATATTCTTTTGAGAATGATAATTTGTGTGTACTGTTTTGATGGATTAAGCTGTAAATCTTAATCTCACCTAGCTGTTATGTGAAATATCAAGGTACAGTCAAAATCATGCTAGCTCATGTCAAAAAATCAAAGAGTAAGTACTGAGTAGCTATAATAAATAAATAATAAATAAACCCCAATGAAGGCACAGTTTCTAGGTTTATACCTCTACTGCATATCTAATTCTATTCACTAATTACTTATGGCAAAACTGAAATCTGCTTGGCATATTTCAACAGGCAGTAAATGTGACCAAATAGGCCAAAGTTATTAAGTGACAATACTTCACTTAGACTAATTAATGATCTAGTATTGAGATAAATGTATTGCTGTATATGGTAAATGTTCTTGTATATTTCACTATTCCAAGCAGTGTTGCCATCACACAACACAACTGAAAAATATATATTTTCACAATCAGTTATATCCACAGTAGAATAAAACTTCAATGCAACAAAGTTAAATAAGACAAATTCAAATCCCGGTGATTCAAAGAGTGTTGTCAGTGTAGTAACACTCAATAATTGCAATGCTGGAAAATTATCTGTATTCCTGTAGTCCTGAAATGAACCATTGATAAGTGTCTGCATTTTCTGCCTGATGAGTGGGGAGCTAGACATCTGAAACAGGAATTCGCAGTAGTTATTATAATAAGTTACAGTAGGTAGTCATTAGGAGCTATTGAGGACAGCAGTATGAGACAATCTAAAATTGGTTCCAACTAGTCCCAGGTTGAACACCTATGAGAAAGTGGGTCAGAATGTGAATTCTTACCAGCAGGTTCATACATTAAAAGGTACAGCTAAAGGAAGAGTCTGTGGGGGTTTCTTTGTCTAAAAGCAGCAACAGTTAGGCATTGCACCTCCCTTTCCCCACCCCTCCCACAGCTGGATTATCTTGAAGTATTAAAGTTCAGTGAGGTGGTTCTAGAGATCATTCTTCAGTGTTGTTAGAAGGCATCTTCTGCTTTGTATTTAAGACTGTTTTCTGCCAGATTCCACTACTTTAAAAATTGAACACACAAATATTCAGATGTCATACGCATGCTGTGTTTCTTAATGAGGTGAATATTGCTATTGAAACACAGTTTCTAAAAAGTTACTTTTATGAGCATGGATTAGCAACATCTGTCTTTAAAATTTGCAGTTATTCATATTTGCCAAGATAATTATGTTTAAAGTCTTCATAAGAGGCAATGACCTGTAATAAAGACCAGTTATCTGTTAAAACAAAAGAAAATTTAAATTTCATGGTTAACTTCTAAAATTTATGGAGGTTTCAGACTAACTTTGGAACGACAGAACTGGAAAGATGTGTTATGCAGATTTTGTAAAGTGGACTGGAGTAAGCAAACAGTAGAGAGGAAGTAACAGTGAGGAGTGATTGTGATCTAATTTGTCTTTTTCATCTTTCATAGGTTATTTCTTGGGCCAATACCAAATGCAAAACACTATCACTATATTCTATCACAATTGTAGTATATGTACAGCTCTAGAGCTTCCAATAAAAGGATGTGGACCTGCTGAAGCAAATCCAGAGGAGGCCATGAAGATGCTCATAGGGCTGGAATACCTATCCCATGGAAACAGGCTGAGGGAGTTTGGGTTGTTCAGCCTGGAGAAAACTCTAGGGTGACTGTAGAGCAGTCCAGTACTCAAAGGGGGCCTGGAAGAGAACTGGAGAGGAACTTTTTACAATGGTGTGGAGTGATAGAACAAGGGGGAATGGCTTTAAACTGAAAGAGGGGAGATTTAGATTAGATTTTAGGAAGAAAATCTCTACTGTGAGGCTGGCAAGACACTGATTCAGGTAGCCCAGAAAAACTGTGGCACTGCTCCTATGCCATGGATAGGGTCAGACAGTATATATGGAAGAAGAGAGGAGGAATATGCTCATAGTTCTCAATATTTGTACCAACTTTTTTGTCCTTCCTCCCTGCTCCTAGCTCCCTCGGACTCCCCTTGTTCATTCCACTCTAACTCAAAGCTGTGACCACTGTTCAATTTCACACTTAATTCTCAGCATGAGACTAACATTTTCTGGCTGAGAATTAAGTTAGTACATTTTTGCTAAGGATGTAAAATGAAATAACAATTCTACCCCTTTGGATGGCAGCATCTCAGCTAATTGTAATCACTGCTTTCATTACCCACAAAATGTTCTTCTTTCCAGAAAAAAAAATACCTAGTTTAGTTTGGAGCTCTTCTGTGTACAGTTTAAATCTTTTATAGCATTTTTTAAAAAATCCACAGAACAAGAAAAGCCCAAACTTTTGAGTCCTTTGCAAAAGTTCTCCAGTAGCTTATTTATTCCCTAAGTAGTTGTCCTCCAGCATGTTTTCACACTCCTCTGTGTTCCTGGAAAAAAAAATCACTTCTGTATTTTATACTGCTGTAATTACCAGATGTGTTAAGAGGTAGAACAGTTAAAATTCTGTGTCTAATCTACTCTATTCAAATATGAATAATGTCAAGCTGAGTAATGTTCCCTTTAATAATCTTGCCAGCCAAATCTCTTTCCCAGTGCTGCCATCGCTTTATACTCCTAAACACAGTTTAAATAAAACAAATGCAGTACTCCAATTTCTCTTCCAAGCTGAACAAACACACTCAGTGTGTTCCAGCTATATTCCTGCCTTGGTTATAAAACAACTGCTATCTTTTCATTGAGAAGTGTACCACTAATTAAAAATGAACATCACTCTGCTGCATCCTGTAGACATATCTATACTGCCTAAACCTGTTCTCTGCACCACTAGCACAACTAGTACAGAGCATCTTGCTTGCAACTTCTCATCATGATGTTGTCAAAAAAAAAAAAAAAAAAGAAATATGTTTGAAAAACACCCAAGGTAATAAAACTAGTGTATAGTGAAAAAAAAAGGACAATATTTCTAAGCAAGCCACAAAAGAGCAAGTCAAATCAGCAGCTGCACCTCACTGGTGATGAGCGCTAGAAAAGTAAAGCACATCTGTTAGTTGCTGTTCTCTTTTGGCAGGCTTAATGTAAAGCCCTCATTTGGTAATTTTTAAATACAACTAAAACAGTCAGCCTAAAAGATAATTAAAATTACTGACTTTTTTCACTGATGTTTTGTTTTGAAAAAAAAACCAGCATGGTGGTGTTTGGGGGTTTGCCTTTTCTTTTTTTCTCTGAAAGGGCAGGAAAAATGTGTTTCTATTTGCCAAATCATCACTCATGCAATGAGCTGAGTGCTAGGGGACTGCTTAAGGTATCCTCTACTACCCAGCATGAAAGATTAAACTATTTGGAAGATTGAGCTCAAACGGGAAAGCAAAGACTGCAACACCCCTACCTCTGCATAGAACAGTGGCATCAATATTTGGAATAAAGGTTTCTTGTTTACATTCTTAGCTGTAGAAGTTCTCTTTTAACTGGAGAAGCCACAATTCATAGTGGAATTTTTGGTTAGATATGTTTCCATATGAAAATGTGAGTCACCCTGAGCTGCCCAGGAGTAACTCCCCTCCTGCATTCATAATGTTGAAGAGTATGAGATTACCACTCCTCCAAGGCATTATATAAGAAAACAGCTACTCAGAGAACCCTGAGAGTAGTGGACAGATACCTGAGATCCACAGGTGTGGATCAACTCTACCTGCTCCTTGCTTAACAAGAAGAGTGAATCTTGCCCTAATAAGTTTTCTCAGGCAGGTGGGCATCTGGCCCATCCCATCTCCAATGATTTGATGAGTGCTCAGAGTACAGTGTGGAAATTCACTCTTCCCAGGCACTCACTAGGAAGCCACGTGAGGATATACTCATGCTATCTATTATAACACCTATCTAGACATTTTAACGATGACAGTTCTTAAAGCCAAAGAGTTACAGGCAATTCAGATTGCCTACTATTTAATACTGCCTGACATTTGAAGCTGTTGAGGAGGAGTCCTGACATCTTATTTATCAAATGTGGATATGTTACATAAATTGAACCATGCCTAGGAATGTTCCCGAGCTCCAGCACACTATTATTTACACTTACAAACAGGCAGAAGTGTACTTGGCATAGTTTCAGCCTATATCTACTAGGACTCTCTTTCCAGACTATTCCTAGGGTCTATTATGGGGCAGACAAAGTTCCCAATGAGTTGGTGAATAAGGACTTTACAATTAAAATTGTAAAGCAGGTATGTTTTATTACCAGCTGGGACACATGGGGGATTTTCCACCCTACATGCATACCTGGTGAGACAGGTTCCAGGTTTAAGTACACATTGATCCCACAAGCCCACACCTCCCTGCCCATCCATTCTCCACCCTCTTGCACTTCATATTATGATTAGTCTTTGGTGGTGCCACACCTCCTGGTGGCCGTGGGCAGGGGTCTTCAATGAAGTGACATCACCTTCCTCGGTGTTCGCCGCTTGACCTCTTCTTCTGGGCTAGCGCGGTGGAGGTTTGGCTTTCTCCCAGGTCAGTTGTCCTGGCCAAAACCAGGAGCCTGGTCCTGGATGGTTTGAGTTCTGCTTTATGGGTTTCAACAATACCTGAGTCTTGCTTTACTGAGTTTTCTTATCTTTACGGCTTTTACCTAGCAAATAAATTCTTATGTGTTCTGTTACAAGTTGTTTCTACCTAGCAAGTTACATTCCTGTTACAAACTGTGTTCTGTACTTTTGCAGACTTGCTAAATAAGCTATATATATATTTCTGTTTTCCTCCACCTGCCTAAGTACATTATATGCTTCTAAAAATCTGTATTTTCATAAACATACACCAAAGCTCCTGATATGCAGTCACAATATGGTTGTGACAATCCTGGTTTAATGTTTAAAAGTACAGAAAATACTGAAGGGGCCAGATCATGCCACCCGATCTCAGGGCCAAGAGAAGGACACCCACTGCTTAATGGACTGCCATAGATATGCCTCATCATCAACAGTCTGTCCAATTTAAGCATAGTTTTTTCCACTGCGTGTTAAGAGCACATTGGGAGACCTGCCTGAAAGGCAGCCAGAACCTCTCACCACAGCTACAGCACCTAATTTATAGCAGGCAGCCTAAACACAACTCCTGGTGCTATCCAGATGCACAGACCACCACGCCCCCCAGGCACAGAAGGAGATGTTGAAATACAAGGTAGGCTGGTACTTTTAATGCTACTACCAGGCCTTCAAATGTTCTGAAAAACAGATGTTTAAATCACCAGGTCATTAAAACCAGCTGAATGTCTCCCCCAGATTTTTTTTTAAGAATTTATTTTTCAAGTTACAGGGAAAACAAAGCAAAACAAACACCAAACTCCAAAACAAAAAAACCAGAAAGCTCCTTTATATGATATTTAAGACTAGACAGAAACTTTTATATATATTGACTAGACAAAACTTTTATATGTATATTATATATATCTATAAAAATAGATGTAATTTATTTATATACATACATACATTTGTATGCATAGATACATGTATACATATACATTTGTATACATTTATATTCATGTCTCTGAAAACATCTGTGTCTTTCTGTTTGTAAAGAACCATGATCAGAAATAAAAATATCTTTTGAGGTGGTACTAATTTTGTAACTGCTTTTGTCTTGAATATTGGATCACAGATTTTATTTGCATTGCCAGTGCAGTAGCCCATCTTGGATTACTTACTCTGCATAAAACCTATTTGACATGATCCAGACTAAAGAGATATAAGCACAGATGGATCCACACCCTGTCCTCTCTTCTACACTAAAACCCATAAACAGAATCATAGAGCCATTTGGGTTAGAAGGGACATTTAAATGTCATCTTGTCCAAGCCCTGGCAATGAGCAGGGATATCTTCAACAGATTGCTCAGAGCCTCATCCAACTTGACCTTGAATGTTTCCAGGGATGGGGTATCCATAACTTCTCTGGGAGGCATGTGCCAGTGTTTTACCACCCTCACTGTATGATGAGGGCCGTGGTATAACCAATGATCAGCCCAGATCTATTTCCTACTTGGCTCTTTGTTTCTAATGTTTCATTTGTATGTCGGGCTCTGCAAATCCATTCCTTTGCTTGGTTTGGCTCTGTATCATTTCTTGAGAGACTCTTAAATCCAGCATTATACAACACATTTCAGTCCAAAACCACCCAGTCAACACTGCCACTGTCTCAAGCTGCCATCAACACATCACAGTTAAAATTCAAATATCCAGATTCAATGCTTGATTGCTGTGGTTGGGTCTTTTAATGACTGTCAGTGATGTAAGTTGTATGTCATCATTGTTGTGAGGAAAGTTAAGCCTGTTTTCAGTAATTTTTTTTACCCAGTAACACAATCTTGAGATTTAATAAAATGCTTCATAAATTCATACAAAACTAAAGGATAGTTTTGATTAAAAAAAAAATTAGGAAAAAAGCACTGGAAAAAGCCAAATTACTTTGTTCCTCAATTTCCATATGAAAGATGCTGAGGTTCATTAAATGTATAAAATTATTTTGTAGAGTTGAACAAAAATAACAAGAAAAAAATTTCTTTTTTTTCAAAATGCCATTGGATTTTGTTCATTGCTTTGGGTTTTTTTTAATTTGATTTGTTTTGCAGAGGAGAGATTCCTAGAGGGAAAGGCTGTTTGGACAAGAAACAAAATATACTAGCTTGAATTTTAAATGTGCACAATTTACTAATTTTGTCAATAAAACAGAATATTATTTGCACAGCAGTGGTCCTGGTTCTACAATCTTTTTCTGCATAGATGAATGTCTTTTGTTCTGGTAATGGAATGATAGTTTTTTAGGGGTTTTCTGCTTGCTTGCATTTTTATTCTTATTGTTTTCTTATCATTTGGTAATCATCAATTTGACAATTTTTAAACAATAGAAAATAGAAATTCACACTATAATCTGAAGACATCTATTTCTGCATGCTTTTTAATTAC
The DNA here is from genome assembly GCA_013398275.1 of Promerops cafer. Lineage (NCBI taxonomy): Eukaryota > Metazoa > Chordata > Aves > Passeriformes > Nectariniidae > Promerops > Promerops cafer. Next base: position 714,315 of record VZSE01007029.1, on the reverse strand, counting down.
TGTAATGCAATTTGTACTATTCTCCTAGCTGTTTGTCTGCAGCCAAGGGCATCACGGAGAGAGTGCAGTGGCTGCTCTGACCAGCAACTTACAACCTCTGGTTGTTACTTTGTGGAGGCACCAATGACTCTGCACATTTAGGGAGCACTGAGTGAATCCAGAATGACTCTGGCAGCTAGGTTGAAAGGAGTAGGAGTCCAGCTAAGGTTTTTCCCCATCCTCCTCCTCCTAGTCAAGCAGATGGACTAGGGCAGGAGCAAAGGCATGCTGCAGATAAACACCAGGGCTGCTTCCACCAGTAAGCCTTTAGTTACTATGACCCAGAGACCAACTGCTCGTGAGAGACATAACTTGGATGAGAAAGTGGACTGGAAGCCTCCTTGCAAGAAAGCTTTCCCAGGCTTCAGAATGGCTTTAGATTTGGTTTTGCAGGGGATGAAGGCCAAAGCTCGAAGAAAAATAGAAAAAGATGAAGTAAAGGAGAAACAGAGACAGTGCAAGGCAAAGGAGGAGGTTTTCACAGTTTCCTCCAGAAAGTGAGGAAATAGAAAATCCATTTAAGCAGCCTGTATTCAAATGAATGCAGCCAGGAAAACACATGGAAGGAACTGTATCTTAATGTGCAGTCACAGACCTGACACCATTGAGATTATACAAATGAGGTGGGATCGTTTATATGACTAGAGTGTTTCCATGGATGCAGAATCTTAGGGAAACACAGGAAGGATGGTTAAGAAGATGGGGGTGTTCTTTACAAAATGGAATAGTTTAAATACATGGAGATCTTATATGGAATGGGAAAAGAACTGCTCAAGATTTTTAGGAGGAAGTTGGTAAAGGACACGCCATAGTGGGCAATAGCTTCAGAGCCTGGAAGATGTGCTCAGCTGGAGCTGTAACTCTCTGACAAAGGACTGATTGGAGTGTGATAGTCAATGACAAGTTTGATTCCAGTGACTCGTAGATGGAGGTTCTAAATCCTTGAAGAAGGCAAGGTAATGGACTTTAACTGCAGGAAAAGAGATTTTCCTTTATTTGTCAGTAATATGAGGGACAGGATCCCAAGGAATCTGGCTCTGAGGGAGCCCAGGTGAGCCAGGTGTTCTTCAGGGGCAGCCTCCTGATAGAACTAGAATGGTTTGTCTTGTTTGCAGAAAATAGAGTAGAAAGTAGATTAACCACAAATTTGATTAAGTATTTGCAAAATGGAAGTGAGGAGGGGCTATCCAGGAGAAAAACCTGGACATGCAAGGATGAAATTAGGAAAGACTGGTTAGATGTAGTCAAAAGTTGAGTCAGATATCAAGTACAACATGAACGCTACCTAAAGTTATATCAGCAGCAAAATGATCAAGGAAAATGCTGATGATAGCTGTTCCTGAGTGGGTCAAGTAACATAGTGACAAAGGAGAGAAAACAGTGAGAGATGTTTTGCCTTTGTCTTCCCTTACCTCCCAGACCTTCATGACTATTAGCAAAGTTCAGGGGTCAAAGATAGTACTCATGATGGAGAAGGGTCAAGTTAGGAACTAGTTACTTAAACTGAAAATAAGAACAAGTCCATAGGACCAGTGAGGATGCATCTACGGGTGCTGAGATCAATGTCATCAAGGAACTACTCTCTCTTATCTCTCAAAGATTGTGTAGATCAGAGAAAACTACTGATGAATAGTAAAATATTCATTCTAGGAGTTCCAACAGGCTGGTTGTGCTCCTTATGGCACAGCAATTCCAAGAACACGGAGGAGATTGCAAAACAGAAAATAAATTAAGTGTACAGACTGAAAAAAGTGGTGGCCTTTCAGAGCATCCATTCTCATAAAACTTTTAGACTGAGTTATTCGCAACATCAAATTCCATATTTTAGTTTCCAAAGCAATTTTTTTATATTTTCTACTATATCAATTAATGATAATGTGGATTTTATGCTTCATTCTGCTGACACTTCCTTCTCATGGAAGCGCTCAAGACATTTAGACTCCCACTCCTCAATCCTGACCTAGGCAGTTTTGAGGTTGCCATAGCTACCCAGGATTTTATGCACGCCTGAAAGACTGAAGAGATCAGCCAGCTGATACATATAGTTGAAAATCCATGTTCTGTAGCTTTTCTCGTCACTAACGCAGTAGAATAAATGTTACATTTTGGTGATATACAGTGGTTATGGATCATTGACACCATGTTGTTCACCCTGCCTTGCTGTGGCTCACATTGGTTCTGCTGAATTCCAGGCCTTCCATGGCCACAGAGGCTATGTGAGACGGGATTGTTCTGATCATAGTTACTTCACCACAAAATGCTTTTGCAGAAAATTAAGACTCGATGACTCTGTCTACATAAAGATAGATTCTATATTGAGAACTTTGGAGAAGATGCTGTACTTGAGGAAGAGTTAATGGTTTTGAGCAGGTTAGGTCTGTTTTATTGAGTCTTCTTAGGGCTTGAGAAGTCTGTAAGTCATCATGAGTAGCCACTGTATGAGAACCTCCTGGAGAGCCCCATGCCAGGCTGTGCTACACATACAGTGGTGTTATAACAGAGATGACTGACCAATCTCTCAATTAACTTTCTCTTAGACAAACAGTTTACTAATATAAACTGTAATTTAAAACATCCTGGAGAAAGATGAACTGTAGATGGACCCAGGGGTGAAATGTAGTGATCCCATGGAGGACAACAGTGAATATCAAGGTGTGAGTGACCCACACAACAGTTAGCCTTAGCAGGGATGGGTCTGTGCTGGGCTGCACTGTACTGCATTTCAGCATGACCATCAGGACTTGCTGAGCTCCACAAATCCCTTGGACACAGGTGCCGACTCATTGCAACAGAGGAAGCTACAGGCAGCTTCCACTTGGCACTGCAGTTCTACTCCCTCTGTTTGCCTTCATCTAAAAGTGAAGCACGTTCTCATGCAACTACCTTTAAGGAACAGTTGCTTTCCTGTAAGAAAATTATATAATAGCTCAAAGGACCAGAAATGGAAAGCTTCTGCCACAGAAGGCAACTGCACAATGTGCTGTGGGAAAATCAGCCTCGGGGCCTTTTGACATCGCACAAGTGCAGGGTGCCCAGAATCTTAAGGGACAGAACATTTACTTGCTATCTGTGTTCCTCTTTTTAGTCTATCTTATTAAAACAACTCTTTTATTAATCTATTTTTTGTTGGGCCCTATATTACTGAGATGCAGAAGCTACCCTGCACCATCTCTCTCACCCCACCTCTTTCCCTGGTGCAAACATAAATCTGCTTAAAAAATGCAGATTTCTGCCTGATCAAGCATGGAACTGACGTATATCTTTACTGTTTTCCATTGTTTGTGCCACAAACTTACGTAAAAACAAAGGTCCAGACAGCAATTCAGCAGAGATTCAGTTTTTCTTAGGCTCCATTTATTCAACCTAGGGAATGAATCAAAACTTTACATTAAACATTTTCATGGATATAGGCGTCCAGTGTGAAAAAATCACACTCACTCACCTGCAAATAGGAAAGGAAGAATCTCTACAGATCTTTAAAGCTGAACTTAGCTGACAGCTGAACTCACTGCACTGCTCCTGTACTACAGGCATTGAACTTCTAAGATATGAGGAGTTGACTGCTGCTCCAGACACTGATTCCTCTTCAGATATATCCTCATCAGTCATTCACATGTGGAACAAAAGGAGGTGATTAACAGTTATTGAAGGCTGCTTTGACTAACCCAACTCATTATGATTGAAACACATTAGGAAATGCTAGATCCCTGTCCCAAAAGCAGGTCATCTACGTATGAAGCAACATCTTATATGTATGGAGTAACCTCCCAACAGGATTATGGTGGGAAATATGCATGACAGTAGGGATGGGGGATGACTCTTCATTTTTGTTTCAGCCAGCTCAGGGTTACACATGCTCATGCCAGCTGTGGTTGGTCATTTAATCAAGCCACCTCTTTCAGGAACACCATTGCTCCAGGTCTCTTCTGCAGGCAACGCAGATAAAAGGTGTCTCCAGGGGCTGTTATCTTACCAAAAATAGGAACTGCCTTTTGGATACAACATATTTCTCTACTGACTATAGCAGGAATCAAGTATATATAGGCTTCTCATTTATATGCACTAAGTGTAAAGATGAACTTTTAAAGATAATTTGTTTAAAGATAGGCGAATCTCATCAGCTGGAGCATCCACTGCATGAGGTATGTAGGATTAAAATTTCAGAGTGCTGAATAATCAGCATCATCCTTCCTCTCCAGCCTTTTTAGGAGCAATTCTGTCAATTATATTTCATGCCCAGGTTGTGCTGAACCTTTCTCCCAAAAAGAGGGTTTAATTCCCTCAGAAATATTTTGTCCCAGTTATCCAATGCCCATGTGCATCATCACATGATAGTGCTTATCATAATTGCTAAACAGCTAGTTACTTGGAGAATATTTTGAGGAATGTCTGAATTTTTACTGTCATTTCAGTGTCATTTATTTCAGTAATTATTCCTCTATGATAGAATGAACAATTAAAATTCTGGAATAGTATGTGTTTCTACACCTACTGGAAGCTTTAAAAATAAGAATAATTAATAACAATAAACAGTAAATATGCTTGGTTATAAAAGGCCAGATATGCCCATTTTTGTTAATCTCCTGAAGAACAAGGCAATTTTAGGAACTGAGATATGCTACACTGCTGCTTTTGTGCTGCAGTACCTCAGGCTCCAGGCTTAGTATTTATTCTTATATTAGGCAGCTACATCACCACTGTTGAAATTAACAATGAAATATCTACCTTTTGTTGTTGTTGTTGTTGTTGCTGTTGTTGTTGTTGTTGTTACCTTCAAAATCAAAACCAGAGATCATTTAATTTTGATAATCTTCCAATTGTGTTCACATCAAACATATGCATCAGATCTTCCCCATATTTCTTCATCTCATTCACTTTTCTCAAGCAGCATGTCCAAGACACTGAAGGGAGAGCAGTGCTGCTAAGTTTATCTCCATTTGGCTGGCTGCCTGGCTCACTAGGAAGGAATTAGGAGCTTCAGGCTCCCTCACAGCTCATCAGAAGTCTGATGTCAGAGACCTCTCTGTCTCCACTCCTGGCATTTAGGCTGCTTCAGGAGGGACACCACCACTGCCCGTGGAACTGAGGAATCAGATGTGTGAACTACCCCATAACCAGGGTTGAACTCCCTTTTTTTTCTAGTGATTTTCAGGATTTGAAGTTTGTTCTCTGAATAGCAAGGAGACTAAATGTTTAATCTTTAAAAGACGACTTAAAAAAGAATTAGCTCTCTACTCACTCTTCTAGGTCTTATTATACAATGTGTTTTTAGAGGATGGAAAATATCTTTGGCTAAATCTTAAATTTTATTTAGGATATGATGCTCAGTGCTCTGCTTTTTTTCCCTCACCTGTGCATCATTCTCGTCTAAGCTTATTCTTCTTTCCTAGCCTTTTTCTTTTTATTCCTGCCTAATAGTCTAGCTACGACTGCCAAGTCAATTCCATTTCTTCTATTACTGATGGGAATGTATGACTAGAAGAGCAAATACAGAGCAATTATTTAAATAGATTGATACTGGAATAAGTTTTTCAGATTTAGACTGGCTTCTAAGACCTCATGCTGTGTCAGTAATATCCATCAGTAAGGTTTAAATAAAAAAATAAACATTTCCATTTTGTGTCTCTTGTACTGTTCTTGCTAACATTTTGTTGAAAATCATCCTGTTTTCTTTTAAAGGGAGGTTCAACAGTAGAACAAGATAGGTCTGTCTTCATCCCAATAAAAGACAGTCAATATGAAATCAAAACTACCAGACAAAAGAATCACTTTTTTTTCCTGCTAAAAAAAAAGTGGGTAATTAATACAGTTAATCCCCACCCTCAAAAAAAAAAAAAAAGTATTTTCTTTAAATTACAAATATTTAACTAAATTCTTTCCTCTCCCCTCTCATCGCCCCATATTTAATGAAAGAATTAAAAATGCACACTGGCAGCTCTTACAGCAAAGATTTCCACCAGTGTCTTAATACGATATCCCAAACTAAATTTCACATTTTAATGCTGTAACAGTAGTAAATATATTAATAATCTCTTATCTGAAAAATCTATTTTATGAACATAAAAAGAATAAAATAGTTCTTTGATTCCTCTTAGTAGGCATGCAAAGAAAGATCTCAGCTGAGTGCTTTCAGTGGTATTTAATACTGTAAATAATCTGTTGTAGTATCTGTGGACATGGAAGGAAAAGTGAGCTCATAGTAATGAAAATTAGTTCATACAAAAATGTTTTTTTTTCTCTGTCACATGATACCAAAATTTGATAGTGCTTCTCTCGGGTTAAGTGTTATAGAGGAAATATCAATGAAAAAAATCTAACATCAGATAGGCCGTGACAAGGAACTGTTGTATGTAAAGTAATGGCATAATTAGCTAAATGATCAAACTCTGAGATCTCAAACCCGTATGAGAAATAACTATTTTCTACATTACTAAGAAATTAGATTGACCTTGTCTCAAGCTTTTACAATTTCATACTATTTCAGTACATAATTACTGGAGAAAAAATATTAATGAAAGTCATGTTTGTGACTAATATCAGTATGGCTGTGTAAAATTCCACTTGTAATCTATGAGCCTTGGTAATAATAAAGTATTAAAAGTGAATATCTTACAATACGAGATGGAGATTTACACATCTTTGCCAGTTCAGAAGTTTTAAAAACACTTCTTTTGTTTCTCCTAATATATGTCACATTGATATTTCATGGTTCCCATGGAGTATATGGTTTGTGGAGAGCAGCTTAAGTGAATTTGCATTGCTATGGTACTCACTGCAGAACCAACACAGAGTTTAATCTCCTTTGCTGGAACTGCACAGGGGAAGAGTTTTAGGCAGCTTTAATGGTAGCTTAATTCTAAAGCTATACAAATCAGCAGGGCTTAATGACACTTCTAGAACCATGAGAACTCCTTATACCATGTCTTCAAGCACAGTGGCCTGGGAGACTGAAGCAGGGAAGACTAAGGCTAAGAAAGCTTAGTTGGCTGTCACCAAAATACCCACTCCATGCAGCAAAGTCACGTTTTGCTTGTTAGGTGCTTATAGTTTACCATCATATGATAGTAAGATTTGGATCCATCTGGCTAAATATGGAGAGAAATGTGCCTTGTGGTCAACAATGAATACAGAAAAATAGATACAGAAAAATAGATACATGTAGACTTACTGAATCTTGCAAGTAACACTTCTAAGAAAAGGGGTGGTCAAGGAGGAAAAGAAGTGCACAGAAGATATCTGTCTGAAAATAAGCTGAGAGTAAGGATAAAATTAGAACTCCCATAAGGAAGTATCACAGTGGACAAGTTTATGAAGTTTATGCTGCAAAACCCTGTGTATGCCCTGCAACAGAACTAGAAGCTGATGTGTCTCTTTTCTTTTCACATGCTCATTCTGTTTTTTATCTCACAGGGTTCCATTCCCAGAAAGATCCATCTGTTATTGTGCCCTCTTTTTTTTTGCTTATTATTTCTAATTCTAAATCTACTGGAGTCTTCTAGTTCCCTTTTTGGCTTGTGCTACTTATTACTTCATGCTGTTGCCCGAGGCAGTTCCCCATTTGTTGACAAATATGTATATTCTGGTTGATTCAGTTCCTTTTGCCTCTTGGTACCTCATGGGAGGGATAGATTATACCTCACAGCAAAGGACAAACAATAGGGTATATTTTTTATATGTGCCACCTCTTCTAGGGGAGTAATTGGAGTATTTTTTAGGAAATAATATCTCCCCTAGTCTGCTTCTACCTACTCTATACCTAATGTAATTTTCTTTATAGTTAAAAGATGAAGTGTAGTGGTTGAAAAAGACCTTTTATTTTAAAGTGATGTATAAAATGAAAGACCCCAGATGATCTCTGCTGTACCAGTTAGAGGAACCTCAGTCTGCAAAACTACCTGACAGTAATGAAGATGTGATGTGAACTAGCTTCAGTTTGGCCTAGGAAACTGTAAATTCCACAAAGAAAAGATTTCTTCAAAAATGTGGTCAGGAAGCCCTCGAAGACAAAACACTGATTCTTCATCTTTGCCAGTAATGTTATGCATAGAAGCAGCCTCATAATCTAGTTGGAAATGAAAGGCAGGAAAATGCAATACATAATAAATACATAATAATTCACAGAATCAGTTTTCTTCCCATCCATTTGGTATTATGAGTTTCTTGTTGCATACCATCTGCCAGCTGTATGAACAAATGTAATTGCACACACAGATGCAATCCAATGATGGCAACAAAACATAGAACAGAAGAGATATGTAAATAAACATGAAAGAATTTGTCATAGATCATTTTTAGGTTCTTTCCTCAGAAATTATTAATAATAAGCCATGTGACTTTTACAGTCATTCAAGTAGTTTTATTTCTGTTCTTTTCAAGTTGTTTATTTATGTTGTAAGGCATTAAATACTTCCAAAAGTAGTTAATTTGGTAATTCATTTAACTCATAAAAATGCTTCATATAAATGAGGGCCCGACATCATTCACTCATAGAATTTAACACCTACAATGAAAAGTAAAATGAAAACAATAATCTTATCAGTATTTCTTTACAGATTATTCAATTTGCTGTGAATATCCTATCAACTTCTATCATGCTCTAAATTGTCCTTGAGAACATTATCTGTCTAACATGTTTAATCAGGCAAAAGTTCTTTCCAACATCCCCAAATTTCCATTAGGATTCCTTTTTGAATAGGTGAAGTGTAAATTCCTAATGCCTTCTTCAGCAGACTTTGTTTTCTTTTTACTAGAGTTCAATCAAGTCATTGCATTGATCAGCATATTAAATACTTGGAAACAAATTTATTTCACACATGAAGAAGCCAGTGTTCCTTTTACTTCAGTAGACTTGCACCAATCAAAAGCAATGGTAAATTTGCATTTTTCTTTTCCTCCAGGCTTCTATTTCTATGTCTGCAGCTGTCATTTCACTGATAGTTAAAAGTCCCCTTCCATGTTCTTCCACGATGAAGTCACTGCTAATGTAAATTTATAAAAAGCATGTGCTATTCCAGCCTCAGGCACAATCTACTGGCATTTGGGGAGTGTTTTAACTGGACATCTGGGCACTTGCAGGTTGCATACAGCAGGAACAGTCTCTATAGGGTTTTTGCATGGTTCATGATAGAGCCCTGCACTCAAAAGCTATCGCTTATGGCTTGGTTCAGAACCATTTTTTCTGTTTACAGTGTAGTAGCAGGAAAGAAACACCAATATGCTGTAAGTGTGAGGAACTAATAAAAGTTTTAAGTCTGATACTGAGTTAGGAACTGATATGCAGAGCTTCAAAACTGTGACCCCAAGCTTTTTGTTGGTGTATACAGGAATAATCTCTGCTTCAGGGATTCTTAAACAGAGCAAAGTGCTGAGAGGAAAATATCTGATAAATCAGGATAATGTAGTTTCAAGTTCTGGTATCTCATTACTTGCCATGGCTCTTAGAATTCATGCCAGGCCTGGGGAGCTGAAAGATATCAGATTTTAGAAGTAATCCTGTTTTCTTGTCTTATTCTATATCAGTAAGTGTTGCTGTCTGTTGCTTCTATTACAGTAAGCAAATTAAATAAATTTTTCCTTCCTGCCACTGATAAGTAGAGGCCTGAGGTGTGGACTGGAGGGTGCACTGACTTCCAGTCTTTGGTTGAAAATGTGGAAAAGAGAAATAAAGAAAGAGAAAAGAAAGAGGAAAGAAAGAAGGAAAGAGAAAAGACAAAACATCTTCCCTGTTATCAAAGATGTTATTAACACCTCTCTAGTAAAAAGATATGTGGGATGCGATAGAGCTTTATAGTTTATTTCTGTGCTCATGTCCCCCTTAGGCCTCTGAAAACCCTTAAGCTAAGCTGCTTTCAGCCCAAAAGCTATGAATTCCATTGTCATCACCTCTGTCAAAATTGTTTGCTTTTCTCAATCGCTCATTTTGGGAGCTCTTCTGCCACCAAGATGACAACGATGTGTTGATTCATTGCCCTGTCGTTAGTCCACATGGAGGAGTTACTCAAAGATGTCAGCTTGTTTTGATTTTGCTATCCTTCTTTCACTGTTTGTTTTTTTTTTTCCCCTGTTTCATGGTGACAGATTTTTTTTTATTTATATTTTATTACTGTCACACAATCTGCATTCCTACTGTTACTGTTAATTAAAAAATCTTTCCAAATATTTAACACATGAAAATTGTTTTTAAAGTCATACTGACTTCTCTTTCTGTCTCTCTTTTTTTTTTTTTTTTTTTTGTAAAAGTGTGAAAAAACCCTCCCATCCAAAAAACGCTTATGCCTGGCTAAAATCAATGTCAAACTGATTTAATTTACAAATATAGTTAGATCCCTAATTAACTGATGTTAGCATTCTTTAGTACCTGAGGTTCATCCTATCAAACTATTACATCAGAAACTAAACACTTACATTAAAATAGCAATTGTAAGGCATATATACTTACACACATTGAGACTTTGGAAACAAGAAACAAATCCCAAACCTCTTCTTTCTGTCCAGAATGACGAAGAGGAGAAGCAGTTGTGCTGGCTTCCCCTACTGCCTGAAAATGTGGTCACATCTGAGTCAGAAGGACCATGTGCCAAGGAAATAGGAAATTTTAAGTTCTCTGCTAAAAACTACAACTAAAGAGCAACACAATAGAAACAGGGTGCTAAAACAACCTATATTTTAAGAATGTGCTTGGGATACCAACTGCCTCTTGATTACCTATCACCCTAAATCTGAAAATAACCACATTGTTTTCTTGAAGCACACTGTATTTCTGCAGAATTTTCTCTCACTATTTCACCACTGGAGGTTTCAGTTGCAATGGAATGAATGACTGGTTCTCTGAAGCTGAACTGTGACATTTTTGATGTCAATGTACTTTCAATCAACCTTGACGAGTTGGGCAGCTGTGTCACCACTAAGTACAATCCCAGAGCCACATGTCACAAATTGTTCCATTTGCAGTCACCATGACACTACAAAATTTCCTTAAAAGTTCAATATAAAGAAAATTCAATCGAGAGTATTTGATAAATGATCTTCTAAAACAAGTAAGTAGAGGAGGGAAAAAGTGATCTAATGGGTTCCATGGTGCACAAATTTTTAGATACTTTGAATTGCTTAAATTAATCTTTCTGGCTCAGGAATCTGCTGAGAATACAAAGCAGAGGATTAAGTCCTAGCCCTCATGAACTTGAAGAGATCTACTTTCCTCCTAGGATTTCCAGTGAGATATATCTCACCTATTTTTGATGGCTGTAAATGAGATTGTCAAGTAAATAAGAAAGACACTTCATCAGACTGATATGAAATCTCTGTTTTAGAATAAAATTATTCATGCTGTCATACAACCATTTATTTATTACTGACTGTAAGGATAGCCTTTAAAAAATTAGTTCATATGCAAATGCCTGAACTGTAGATATATCTATTTGTAAAGATGCATCTAATCCAGAGTCTCAATTGGATTTCAATATCTAAAATGAGATAATAATTTTCTATATAAAAGCAAAGTGTGGAAAAGCCTAACTGAGATTGTCTAGGAGGAAGACTGATCAGCTGTGTACCAAAATAGTTTAATTCCAGCCTTTTCTGCATTTAATTTTACTTTCTGATTCAAGATTAAATACCTACAGAAAAAGAGTCTCAAAAGAGTCTCATGGCACAAAACTACCTATCTACCTAGTAACTAATTATGACTCTTGTGAAGGCTTGTGCAGGAGAGAGAAGCAATCTGAAATTCTTGGTTCTAAGCACACATTGCAGGGAGAAGATGTTTCATAGACAAGTCTCCAATCCCTTCATTCCAGACTAATGGGCGCCCAAAACAAACTTTGTGGCCTTAAAAAGCCACAGCCTCAGTCTGTGTAAGGCAACGTTCAGAAGTGTTAAAGCAAGAGCTCTGAGACAACAGCAAGAGCTGGACTTCAGATCTGTGCAAGGTGTCCAGACTCATGTCTGTATTTGCACAGTGGCAGATACTCACATAAGCCTGAGGTAGGAAATTTTTTACAGAAACAGAATTGCAGCATGAAATGTCAAAGGCTTCAACTGCTTCAACTGCCTTTCCCCAGGGTAAAAACCCCTTCATCATGCAACATAGTGGAGATATCCTAGATAGCCTTTTACAACTCAAATATCATTCGAATTTTTTTCCTGTGTTCTATGCTCTTACCTGAGTTTAGGGAGCTGAATCAAACCATAACAGTTGCATTTATTATTTTAAATAAATATAATATTCTACATTGTAGCTGTCAGCATATGTAGCAAGTATTTAAATCTCCATTATGTTCAAAGCAGATCATAGAATCACAGACTGTCTTGGGTGGGAACCCAAGAACCAACATGGGCAGGGGCACCTTCCACTAGACCAGTTTGCTCATAGCCACATCCAGCCTGGATGAAACAATCCCAGGGATGGGGCATCCACAGCTTCTCTGTTCAACCTGTCCTAGTGCATCACCATCCTCTCAGTAAAGAATTTATTTCTAACATCTAATAAAAAACTTCACTCTTTCAGTTTAAAGCCATTCCCCCTTGTCCTGCCCCTACATGCTCCTGTAAAAAAGTCTCATTGCATTTTCTCTTGTAGGCTCCCTTCATATTCTGGAAGGCTGCAAGGAGGTCACCCAAAGTCTTCTCTTCTCCAGGCTGAACAATCCCTATTCTATTCTCTTAACCTTGGATCTACCCAATGGAGCCTAGGCAGTGATTCAACTGAAAGTACTGAAGGTAATGATTGGCCATTTTGATCTTAGTGGTTAGCAGTCCAAATAAGAGATCCCTAATGAATGGCTACAGTATGGAGTAAAGAGAGGAGGTCAGAAGCTGATAGATTAAGAGGCTGCCTCATTACTCATCTTTTCTGCTTCTAGGATGCAACTGTGGTCAAAAGTTATTTTATAAGGTTCCTATTGTCAGGGGCTCAGATAAGACAGGAAACCTACAGCAGAAGTGGGTTTTAGCAGCCTTCTTAGGTTGGAGGGGGAAAAAAAGGTTGGAGTAGTTCAGGTGCTGCTGTTATCTATGTTATTTCATTGGTCTGACCTCCAAAATTTTCCTCCTCTAAATAAATCTAATGAATGTTTGAGTGTGTGTGTGTTCTCTTTTAGCAATCTAAATTCCCCTTTTGAGACTAGATAGTCTCTTTTCCAGTTATTCTCACATCACATTGAACAATACCGAAAGGAGTAGTCCGTGATTCTTTTTTCATTTGTTTCTGCTGATAACAGTGCATGTAATCACACAGTCTTTGTGTTTGTCTGTATATCCCTCTGGCAACTTTTGAACCTACTGTCCAATTTAAATCAAGACTAGAGCACCCCTTGAGCATCCCCTAAAAACCATAAACTGGGTAAAGGAGATATCAAGTTTGAAAATTTTTGTTTCCTCCCAAAACCTTTCAATCCTGTTTCTAGAATATAGTATTGAAAATCAAATATTGTCTTCATCTTGTCTTCCAAAATTCTCTGTGAGAAGACTTTTAAATACAGGCACAGATACTCAAAGATGTTATCATCATTGGACTTAAAGATCAACTGACGAAGAGGCATGAACCCATAGGAAATGAAGTTACATTTATTTATACTTGTCATTGCAACTGACAAGCATGTGATTGACATTATAATTTTAAAGACTGCAAACATTAATGCAAATAAACTAACAGTTTACATAAGAAGTAGGTGTACAGGAAGAGTTACATTTTTAGGGAGTATTATTCATTAATTCATTCAAGAGTAGACATCCAAAGTGCCTTGCTGAGAATCAGTTCCAGTTTCCATTGATGTATTTACAGGCTTTTAAAGTGGACTTGTCCATTTCAGGAGAACTGATTTCCTAACTATTTTCAAAGGCAGAAAAATTTCACACTTCTCTGAATGCCACTTGACTGCAAGTACAAATGTTAACAGCTTGTGAGAGTGCTAATTAGAACATCATAAAATTTATTGTACTCCTTTGACACTAACTTAACCAGAAGATGAAACACAATCTGCTATGAAAAAATGAAGATTTTACTTCTGTCTTCATGTCTGAGCAAGGAATCTTACAAATCAAAATTCAGTTTTAGTTCATATAATGCCACTTTTTATGTTACACATCCCTTTATCATATTTTTGTATGCTTCCATGTTCCAGAGTCACTTAATCACTGGCAGATCTGTTAGGTTTGTACTGGAAAAGAGAAACTCCTGTCTGACTTTTCAAAGCAGAGCACATAAGCCTTCAAACATATACCCACACACAATTTATAAAATTAACACAAGACATCCATGATAGACATAAATATGTACATAAATGTCCACAGCAGTGTGACTCAAATAATTATGACTTGGCCTTTGTAGCTGTATATGTGCATAAAAATGGGGACACAAATTGTAATTAGTTTTTGAGCAGATGATTTATTCAAATATTTTCTGTTTAGGTGGTTGTCTTTACAGTGCCTCAAAGAAAGGGGTAAATGTATGACAACTGTGCTTTCTCTGTGAGAAAGGGTTAAAACTTGAATCAAGGAAGTAGCTATGCCTAAATTTTAAGTGTTTAATCAGTTACTTAAAAGCACTTCGTACACTTGGTGAAATGAGGTGAAATGTCAGAGAGGTCTCAGGGAAGAGGTGCTGTCTGCTTCATTTCTGCTACTGAAATTTGCAGACAGGATCTTTCTCTGGAGGTCTCCACAAATATCCACCTATTCTCATTGGTGTTTATATATTTGTGTGGGGCCTTACCTGGTGTGGTCACATATATATGTGAGCCATTCTGTTCTCTCAGTGCCAAAAACTCACGTGCAGGTTCAATGCACAAAAACAGAGAATGGGTTAGGTTGGAAGGGAACACAGCAGGTCATATGGTCCAGCCTCCCTGCTCAAGAAAGGTCAACCCACAGCACAGGGCACAGGCTTGTGTCCAGATTTTTCTGGACTGACTCCAGTGAGGGAAGCTCCACAGCTTCTCTGAACAATCTATTCCAGTGTGTGGTCACCTGCATAGTAAAAATTTCACGTTCAGGTGGAACTTCCTGTGCATGAATTTCTGTTTGTTGCCTCTCGCCCTACTTCTGGGCACCACTGGCAGAGCCTGGTCCATCCTCTTGAGACTCCCTTCAAATACTGATAGACATTAATGAGGTCTCTCAGTCTCTTCTTGAGCCTGAACAGGCACAACTCTGTCAGCCTTTTCACATAAGGGGGATCTTCAGTCCCTTAATCATCTTCCTAGCCCTCCATGGGATCTGCTCCAGTAGCTCTTTGTCTCTCTTGTACTGAGCAGCCCAAAACTGGGCTCAGCACTCCAGCACTCACCAGGGCTGAGCAGAGGGGCAGGATCACCTCCCTTGACCTGCTGGCAATGCTCTTCGTGATGCATCCTGGGGTACCATTGGCCTTCCTGGCTACCAGGGCACTGCTGACCCGTGGCCAGCTTGTTGTCCACCAGGACCCCCAGGTCCTTCCTTCTCTGCAGAGCAGCTTTGCAGCAGGTTCAGCCCCCAGCCCACACTGCCGTTAGACACTACCTGTTAGACAAACTGGGACTCCACATCCCTGCTCCAGACAAGGCAATCTTTATTAAATTAAGTTGGTGGAAAATAAAAATTTAATGTTGTATTTCGGAAACTATTTTGCATATCAGAATTGTTTCAGCATCTACATGACACAGCTAACCACAGCTCCCACTGCTTTTCCCTTTTTGGGGGGTTTGAAAATCTGTCTAACTTCTCTTGAAGTTAAAAATGTAATTTAGGTCTGTTTTTCTTAAATGAACCCAAGATCTTCAAAAAACTTGACAGCAATTGCTCATGTCAATTGTTTTGAAATCTGCATCTTAGTATCGGGAAACTATTAAAAGATTATCTTCTTCTTCTTATCACTCACTTTCCCTAGGAGAAAGATTGATGCTTGATCTCAGTCTACCTCAGGTAATTTTAACTGTCTGATGAAAGAGCACTCCTGGGACAGCTGTAAGACCATCATCCCTCTGTAGCCAGTGGAGCCAAGAGAGTTCTTTAAAAATTCTCCCTTATTTATCTGACTTTTTAATATGGACATAACTGAAAAGCACAGTTCTGAAAATCATAAATAACTCACTTTATTAAACTGACAGACATTATTCTTTTCAGGGTTTTTTCATTAACATTGTATCAGGGTGGGAATTGAAAGGAATTGTGGAATATTGTGATGGTTTCCTCAAGTTGTATTCAACTACACAGGGAAATTCTCAAAAGTAATTAGAAGGACTTTTAGAAGACATATTAAACACCTCCATTAATTTATCTAACTAGCTAGTAATTTGTTTATTTTTAAACCCCATGCACTGGAGTGACAATGACAATCGGGAATTGTTTTAAATGTCAAGTTGCTCTGGTTTGTATCTAATAAATCATTCATGTTTTAATGCTCAAAAGGCATAGTACCTGTGTAGAGGGGCTGTTTCCTCAGTAGACAAATATCAAGTTATTTGCAGTTCTATTTTTATGATGTAAATCACCATGCTTATACATATAATACAAAACCCTAACCTGCATTTTGTAAGCATTTTTGTTACTTTTCTTCGTAAAAGAAAGCATAAGTCCTTTCACGAAGGAACTTCATTTTAATGACCACTCCTCCTTGCACATTAGATTTTAAAACTGAACACATTTTGTACAATACTAATTTAACTTTAAATAGTATATGTATAATTTGGTCAACTTGAATGGTCTTTAAAATGCTCCTACTGAAGCACCTGAAGTAGAAACATGAAAAACATCCCTAAAATATTATCTATCACATAAGAAAAGAACTACCATTTGCTTCCACATATATCAAGGGCTTTTATCTCACCTGCACAGTACTATATTCCTTGCATACCAAGGAATGCTTTTCCTATGAATGTTGTAACTAGGCTCCTGAAAATTAAAAGTTCTTTTTTAGCAAAGATCAGTCTCCTTTCTAATTGCCACATATTCATATTTTCAGTATTTCTGCAAAAGCCAGAGAGATTAAAATATGCCTTTAAGAAGACTTGAACATGAGGAAGAGATTGCAGGAGCTAGGTCTTTAAGAGTACCAAATATCCTGACAGTTGAACACATAGAAATTGCATAAATTGAGCCACACAAAATGCCTGAATCAGAGCTAGAGTAGAGTTAATTTCTTCTCTGTAGCTGTTACATTGCTGTGGCTTGGATTCAGAATGAGAATGGTGTTGATAACACAGTGATACTTTGGTTTCTTGCTAAGTCATGTTTTTCCTAAGGAAGTTTTTTCTTGTCTCATGCTCTGCCAATGAGGACGTACACAAAAAAAACCTAACTGTGAGGAAGCTTAGCTGGGACAGTAATTACTGTTACTATTACTATTATTACTATTTACCACTGGTATTTTATTTTACTTTATTTTTAATTAAACTCTTCTTATCTCAACAGACAACTGTTACTTCAATTCTCCTTCACATTCCACCTGTGTTGGAGGGAAGAGAAGGGGAGAGTTGAGCGAGGGGCTGTGTGGTGTTTCATCTCCAGCTGGCCCTAAACCACTTCAGTCAGATGTAAAGTGCTTCAAATATGCAAGGCCAACAAAATGAATTCTCTCCAGCTCCTTCAGCTACTTCAGCTTTAGAAGAGATTGTGTTTATAAAGTTATTCCCTATTTAGAGATAGATATAAAATTATATTTTTAAGTATTTATCAATAGAATTGGACTTCTGCGCTTAAACATGCTACTGCTTTGAGTTACATATGTTACTACAATCTATATTAAATGACATATCTGTATATTTATACAGAAACATATGGTCTAAGGCAAGAATACACATTAATTAGGAAACTTGAATAATTTCTAGAAAATTTTCATCTCAGTGGACCTGTGATGGCTAAAATGCATGCACTGCATTATGAAAGCATGAATGCTTTCTCTCTTGAGAAGCAGTAGCATTACTACATTCTATTTATACTAGAGAGACTTTACTCCAGGAGTCATTGTGCAAATGAGATTTTAGTACAAAGAGACACAACTAGAAAAATTGAAGTAGCATATATGGCTTTTTGCTGACAATTAACTTTTTTCTGGACTCTAAACAGTATTATCATCTTATTCCCAGTTGTCAAACACAACAGCAGCACTTGCTTGTCAGTGGTGATAATAAATTGTCAGAACAAGACACAAATCACAACTGAATCTCTTGGTTTAGAAAGTTATGTAGCAGAGTGTAAAGATGAGTTTTACATGGTGGTATTTTTGAAAGTTGTTCTGAACATGTCGGTCTTTTTACTTAGCAAATTTTTCCTGCATTCTTGGAAAAAGTTTTTCCCACACTATTGCAGACAGTTGATGTAGTCTTGGTCAACAGAACATTCATTTTCACTTAAGAATATATGCTTTTCTGTCTATGAAAAGAAGTTCCATTATAGAACCCATAATCTGGCTTCCTTCTTACATCAGTTCCTTGTGCTATATAGCTGTTTTCAGAAACATATTTTATGACAAATCATTTGTAAGCTGGAACATCATTTTTAGCATTGGTAACTGTAATCTTTTTTAAAATGTTGCAAGTATCAAAGTTTCCCACAGCAGCCCACTTATTTCTCTGCTCTAGATATGTAAAGGTCCCTTGGAAAATACAGTTGCACTCACTTTAGTAGTATAAAAGAGTTGTAGCATCTTTTGGTTTTGATACATTAAAAGGAGGAAGAGTTTTCTCCAAATTTTTGCTAGCTCTTCAAAAGAAATCCATTATTTATGTAGACAATAAAGTAGTAAATGTATTATGTTACCTTTGTGTCTTCCCCTGAGCTCAAAAGGAGTGGTTTGGCATTCAAGTTATAATAAAAGCTCAAGGTTGGACTGCTGAACAGAACATGACCAATAAGAATAAGTAATCAGGAACAGGCTACAAGACCAAACATCAATAGTTGTGAGTTTCCCTTTTCATGATACTAAAATAAAGTGTGCACACATATGCAGACATAGAGAGGATGCCAGAGCAATTATTTCTGCATCCCCAGTTCTGAAGTAGATGCCAACACATCTGTTTGATTTGTGTGTATGTTTGGAACTTTTGGGGGCAATAGTGAGCGCAGCAAAAACGTTGGTGACCTTTGCTCTAAAGGAGTTGAGTGTCATAGAGATATATCAGTCCATTGGGAAATACACCTATAGTCATAGTGGTTCTTCTAGGGATTAGCATCTACTCGTTACAGAAAATTATCACGTAAGGCCGTAAACACACTTTCTAAACTGTAGCACTATTCGCCCATCTGTATTTACAGCTGGAAAATGTTAAACCTTCCTCCTTGCTGCTTCTACCCTAGTGCTCTTTCATGTTACTTGAGACCTATTTTCCCTTAATACTTTTAATGAGTATTTTAAGTATCTTGCAGGTGTAGCAAAGTCAGCAAAGTGATACAGTATTCTAATTCCACAATAAAGAAGAAGTTTTATGTAAAACCATAGAGAATAAGTCTCAGAAGAAATCAAGTTTAATTAAAATAAAATAAATTGTAGAAATTATCTTTTAAGGATTTTCTTGATTAAAAAGAAAGTTTCCTGGTAGTTCTTCATAACTCTTACAATTGAGAATGTCTCTAACTTAGTCTAAGAACAAGAGAGTATTAGTCTATTCACTTCTTTTGACTTGAATGGTAACAAAGTGAGGATTACGCAAGGTGACCTGCTGTCCTTAGCCAGGTATTGTTCTCCTGCAGGAGCTAATCCACAAGGAAGAAATAAAAAGAAAAGCAAAAGAAAATAAAAAAAACAAAACAAAAAAAAAAAAAAACACCTCTCCTCCTCCCCCCCACCCCGAAAATGCAAGATTATCTAAATAAGTAGATATTTTCACTGCATTCCTACTGTCCTTGTCCTTGTAAGTGAGCTCTTCTTTGGCCACTGCAGAAATTGTGCAAGCATCTGCTTCCTAGCTACCTTGTTTCATCCTTCCACAAACACATTTAAAAAAATGGTTGATTTACTACTGTTTAAAAACCCCCATAATTTACAACTTCTTGTTGAAGATCGTTATCAATACTTGAAAAAATAGTATCATCTAAATCTGAAAGCTATCAAAAACATCTATATTTTATTTCCATTCATGTTTCTTCTTTTAAAGTATGGGTATCTTCAAGCAAGTAAATTACTAGTTTTGCTTCTCTTGAAACTTTGCAAACTTCAGTTACCTAAAAAAGCATTTTGGATGTCTTGCTTAAGCTGGGTCATTCTGTGACTTGCACTTATTCAAACAGGAAGTTCAACTGAACATACAGACACATCACGAGAACCTCAAGTGCACACAGTGACAAGATCTAGACTTTTGAGGATTGCATCTCTGATCCAGGGACAAAGGATTTTACAGAAGGTCAAAATATTGTTATTATTACTACAAGGATCTGGTTAATGCCTAATGATAAGCTCATCTTCATAACTTCCAGATATCATATAAATTTTTAAATGGGCCATGCTTTTAAGCAGGACGTGCAACTTGCCCTTAGACCTTAATATCTTTAACAATTTTACTTGAATACCCATTATGATAATATAACAGGAGTACCAGTAGGGCATAGGAAAGAAAAAACAATGGCATTACAGTGTGTGGTGGTGGGTCCCCCTCCCCATGGTCGTTCTGTTTGGGTTTTGGGTTTTCATTTCACCCTGGTTTCCCCCTTCCCGAGTCCTGCTGGCAGTTACCCCTGGCCACACCTGTTACCTCATATACATGATGTCAATCTCACCTGGTTCCTACCCCTAGCTCCAGAGAATTCCNATTTTGGCACAGCCGATAGCAGAGCCAGCTGGGATTCTGCTGGTGCAGTGTCAAGTGTGCATTACTCTATGCATTTCAGTTACTCTACATTATGCTTTTCAAATAATGTTAATTATATTTTCCTCAGTTTCCTCATTTTCACTGTTTTTTTTTTCAGAATCTACTGTTCTGCCTCCTTTAAGTACATTTTAAAAAAATGTTAATTAACCAGTTCAACTTCTCTATTTTTATGATCTTTTTCTTTTATAAAATCATTCTGTATTCCTAAAACAAATTTATTATTTTCTCCTTCTGCTTTCTTTCTTCAGGATCTCTGTATGAATCTTTGACAATTTCATATCTCTTTTCAAAACTTTGCATTAGTGTTTTGCTTTGAATGTGTTCTAGGTATTGTCAGTCATTACAATGCCAATGATAAATTGTAAGTAGTCAAAGTTTGATGCCTCTTGACATTACAGAGTCTTTTTGGAGGATATTTAGGTAATTTAAATTTCCTCCTGTTAATATTTATGATATGATCCTGAAATGGGAATGCCACTGATATTTAAGGTCTTGAGTTAGTTTTGTTTAAATATATCTATTCAAGAGGAGAGCAATCCTAATGAGTAACCTAATGTTTTGTGCAGGTACCTCAGCTTCCTGGAAGAACAGTAAAGCAGCCAGGACAGGAAAATCTTGTTTTAATAAATTTCAGCACTGAATTTTTTGTAGCTTATCAGGGTATAAAAAAAAATTGCTTAGAATCCCTGAGGTGCAGGAACACTTGCTGTGCACACATACCAACTAAAATAAGACCATTCTACCCTGCATGCACCTCAAGACTGAACTCCATCAAAGAGTGTGACTTTTCCCAGTTGCTGATCCCTGACATTTCAGTGATGGGACATCAGTCCATCAGCTTGCTTAACTGCAGTTAGTTTTGAATGTTTTGAAAACAGAGTTTAGTTTTTATTGCCATTTGCAGCTAGCCCAGTTTTCTCAAATGTTGATTTTTAACTCATCTAAATAGATGAATGTCTGGCTTCAAGGTAAGTGATACTTGATTCATAGCTCCCTACAATGTCATTCCCTTGAAAGGAACTGCAGGAAAT
The DNA here is from genome assembly GCA_013398275.1 of Promerops cafer. Classification (NCBI taxonomy): domain Eukaryota; kingdom Metazoa; phylum Chordata; class Aves; order Passeriformes; family Nectariniidae; genus Promerops; species Promerops cafer. The sequence continues at coordinate 692,468 of VZSE01007029.1, read as the reverse complement.
GGGAACATCAAGGAAAATTGCTTTGCAATGGGCTTTAGCTCTTAGCTCCACACTTTTCAAGATACAAAAGTAAAGATTAAGCTCAGGAAAGAAAAACCCAACATTTACCAGTGAAATAGGAGAAGCTCTCTTCTCCTTTCTATTTCTCACACCTCAAAAGTAGCTTCCAAAATGCATGTAAAACTGTGTAGTGTGAGCATGTGGATCAAAAGCCACCCCACGTGTAGTCAGTGATGGATTGAGACTTAATTTGTTAAAGGTTATCTTTGATAATGGAGAAATTGAAGAAATAAACTGGGTTTTAACTGCTCTAACAGTCTTCCAGAAAGCTGATCTTGGTTATTAATTCAATGAAGTAGTACATAGCAGCTATAATTAACTATAGTAATCTTACAGTGCTTTTTCTTTCTAATTCACCCCACTGGTAGGAGGTACAAGTGGTCCCTTTTTGTGCACAATACAGTAGGATTGCTGTTCTCTCCCTTGTATCCTATTAGCCTGATAAACCTTCAGGAAAAAGAGATTCTTCTATGATTAACTAGCTAGCTCCAGTGTGAAAAGCAGCACAGACTGCAGCTTGCACTGCTTCAACTTATCAAGGGTAGAGTGGACTTTCTCCATTGCAATTATATGTCAGGGAAAAGAAACTTGTCATTGATATGGACTTCTAATATTGATAACCTGTCAAACTGGCACTAATTTTACACCTTTACTGGCAGTCCCTAATGTTAAGTTTTAGTGTGAAATTCCTTTCCCCACCCTGATCCAGATGATGAAAGGAATTAGGAAAAAAATTTAAAGAATACTTTATATTAACATCAAATTTCTTCATTGCCCTAACAGCTCATCTTCTACTCTGTCCATAGATCAAAAATTTCAGTTAAATTTACCTGTGAATAATAATAATTTTTAAAATTACCAATTAGCTATAAAAGCTATAAAAATAATTAAATATAATTACCACTTGATTATCAAAATTTGGTTAGGTTTTTTTTAGTCGCTTGGGTGGTTTTTTTGTTGCTGTTTTTCAGAGTCTTTGATGCATTTAGACTAAGTTTTCAGAGACAGGAAAAATTTCCAATAAAACAATAATAATTTAAAAACCTGTTCAGATTTAGTGTATTCATATTTACCATGGGAATTCACGCAAATCTGCATCTGAATATTAAAATTAAAAAATGAAAGTAAAAAAGAGTATTTGCACAACCCACTGACTGGCATTTAGGCTGCACAATTTAACAGAAATGCTGTAATAGGATTATTGGATAGGTTTTCCAGTCGAAAAGCCAGGTACAGAACAAATGACTTGCCTGCTGTGCTTACATTCGGGTAATAGGCAGAAATGGCTCTTCACTCAGGGGTTTCCACTCTGGCTGCTTGCAGAGCAAGCTGGTGGTCATGACTCGCCTCCACTTGAGCACCATCTGGTTTGTTCTTTTCCCTACTGACATGATTTTACTGACATGTTCAAATAAACATCATTTGCCCTTTGCCTACCCACTGTTAAGAAACCCAACCTTACTTATGCCTCATGGAGAAGCTTACTTCCTTGTGCCTGCCACAAAACCTTCTACATTACTACTGGTGGAAGGGCTGGCACCATATGGGCTGAGACCTCAAATTATCAGCTGCCTTGACTCCTGCTTAAAGCCTGAGCAATACAGAGGTTAGCCTGAGGTTAAATAAGTCTTTGATAAGAATATGATACCAGAACTGCTTGAGGTGGGCATCAAGGTATCACAACACACAGCAGACAATTAATGTTATGCTTTGAAGTGCTGGTGCACAAAATCCAGGAACAGTATCTTTCTTAGCAGCCCTCCCTGTTAATAGAGACTGATGATTACATACTGAGTCTACAGGTGTTAACTCCTCACACTTTTTCCAGTACTCTGTATTATTTTCTTTTGAGTATGAATGTTTATAAATTAATGTTCTATTTTCTTCCGTGTCCATATTAAAAGTTGATAATTTTCAAAGTTCATGAAAATGGTTCATGAAAAGTGTTAAAAAATTGGTAGAGTGTTTTTGTTTCTTTACTCAAGGAATATTGATGCTTCCTCAAACCAGATGTTATGTGAGAACCACAGCCAGAAAAACCTTGCTGTAAAAATGACAAAGTGTCCCAACAGTTCATTTTAAAAACTATCTTGTGATTTGGTATTGAGTGCTGAAGATTCCCTTCCCACAGTAAAGGCCACTGTCATTTTCTATCATGTACAACACCTATGAAATCTAATGTTTTCGGTACAACAGGGCATGAGTGGATTTTGCCCTCAGTGGATAATTCTGTACCTCTGGATCCTCTGCAATTTTTTATTCTCAGAAATAAGTCTTTTAAACTTTGACCAGCCAATCAAGATGTACTGACCTGCTGAACTGTACATCTTGAAAAGAGAATTTACAACACTGAACCATGGAGCAGTAGGCCAACAGAGCCACCCTGTTGAGAGAAAGCAAGTAGCATTAATTTTTGAAATAGTTTCTAAAAAAACCCCAAAACTAATCTCCAGAGAATTTCTAGAACAATCAAAGCTATGTTCATAATCTTGAGGTGTTAGGATGGATTTAATCAATCCTTTTCTCCTCTGCAGCAGTTCACACAAAGTGGTACAAAGACAGAATTCAGAGCATAGTTGCATGGTAATAAATGTCATGGAAAATATAAAGAGCTAAAGTGTGGGGAGAGGTTAAAAAAAAAAAAAGAGAGAACCAGAGAGGTTTATATGAGAGAAGCATATCAAGAGAAGACAGAGAAGAAAAAATAGCTTTCTGCAAGTAATTGTACTAATATGAAGAGGACAGGGATTCAATTATTCATATTGACTACACAAGAATTAAAGACAAATAAAGTAGAGAAATATTTGGATTTAAGTAAAATAAAGGAAAACTATTTTGTAAAAAAATGAACTAAAATTACCATTAAAAAGAATATTACAATGATAAATAAAACTATTCTAGGGGTTTTCTTAGTAGGTTTGTTTTCTTATCATGGAAAGACTAAAATGAGTTTAAACCAGTCCTGCCATTAGAGAAAGGGACTTGATAGCCATTACTGTAATTTCACTCTGACCTAATGGATTGCATGGTAAATTCAGGGTGAAGCTAAAACAAATGGCATTTGCATTATCATAGAACTCAAGGACCAGTGACAAAGTGGGAAAAAAAACCCCATTGATTTGAATCATTCTGTGCTGGCCCTATGCCCTTTCTAAATGTTGTAATATCTAGATTATGTACTTGGAATAGGCAGCTAGATTATGGTCTACATAATTCTTCCCATTCTTTGAGGTAGGTCAGTCACTATTAAGAGAACAATAGAAGAATTGTCACACTGGCTCAGAGGAAAGATCCATCTCATAACAGGCAGTGGCAGAGGCACTGCAAAAGAATGTCTAATCGGCCGTTTCAGTAATATGCAGCACAAAGTCTTCTTGAGGTGGTGGTTCAAGGTTTTTCACCTTTATGTTTAAGGGACCATTGAGAAGATCTTTTTTTAACATTCTCTCTTTTAGAAGCCGACAACTGTCCTTGTCTCACCAAAACACTCTCATATCAGGGCTGACCCACAGAACCTGAGTCTGAGGTCTTTTTTGTTTTGTTGGGCTTTTCGAAGTCCAGTTCTGTTGTTTCTTCTCTTTAGTAACATGAATGCTATAGTTTGGTGATCGCTTTTGCATAAATTATCTTCCCTTCATGTCAATTTTTCAATCAGTCTTTGGGACTTAGTCAAAATCAAATTAGAATCAAATGTAAAATAACTGATCGGTGTTACCAACTCTTTGTATTCCCTTTATTACTTCTGCACTTTACAGAAATGTTGGAAGTGTCTCTTTTTTAAAAAAAAAAAGTGATCTATTTAATGTTTCTCCAAGCAGTAATCAAGGAATGAATGTTGCTGTTACCAATGTATTTATCCTGTGGTCAAAGAAAAATATTATCTATGTGCTAGTGTAAGGTTCTAGGATAGACTTCTCCTACAATGTCCATGTTTCCTTCCAAGCAAATCTTACTGTGCGTCCCATTTCATATTTCTGGAGTGCTCTATATACAGTATTTTCTTCTTGACATCTTTGCTGATCAGACTCTATACTAACATTCCAGTCCAGAGATTACCTCACTAAACCTAAGTGATGCCAGAGATGATGCCTAAGTGGTGCTGTTTTTATATTTTCAGTTTGTGTATACCAACATTAAGGTTCCTCTTTGTCTTTTTCATATAAAATTGCACAGATAATGAAGATTTCAACAAGTTATATTGCTGTGTCCCCTTTTATCTCTGATAATCATGGAGCTATTTCTGTGGTCTTTCTCAGAGAGATTTAATTCTATGAGGCAAACTGTTTTTCTAGTCCCCTAAACATACCTAAAACTTTAAACTGATTCATAAATCAATGACCTTCCTCTATCTCAACCAAGATAAGTAACCATGTTTCCTGGCAGAAAAACATGGTTTCCATGTTTCTTTTGTCATCTTTCATGGATTTTCATGCAGTGCAACACAGGAAAGAATTGTCATGGGCATACCAGCAAAAACTGCCTTTGATGGCTCCTGAAGAATTTCTCTTCATAAGGGAAAGTTCCTTCAAAATGTTACTTCTATTGTTGAGCACATGATGACAACCTCACCTTTTCTAGAAGCTGATTTGCTAAAAATGACCAAAAAAAGTAAAACTTTCCTATTAATTCTTCATATTTTCTTAGCTGACCTTCAAAAAGTTCTCTCAGGAACTGTATCAAGGTTTTTACATGAATAACAATTTGGAAAGAACACCCAGTTCATATAAAAAAAAAAAAATATCTTTAAAGCTGCTCTGTGCTTCTGCTGGTCATTTCAATAAACAGCAGTATTTGTCTTGGGAACTCTGAAAGCCTGAAGGAAAAGTTACATAAAACAGTCTACCAGACAGTTATAAATAAGCTAAATGGCTATGAGCTGTTGAAATTTGGTGGAACTGTGAAAGTCGTACAGTTTCTATACTTATCTTTGAACTTCATATGGAATAGCCTACATAAAAAATGAACACTAGAAAATGGAGGAACCAATAAAACTACAATGTTCCCTGTATTAATGTAAGAGCAAGAGAGAGAAGTAAAACTCTCCCATAAGAAGAACTTTTAGACCTAGAGATGAGAAGTAACTTCTGTCAGACTCTGAAATGTATGCCACCATCCTAAAGAGGACAGAACAGTAATGTGGAATTGTACCATTACACACAAAAAAGGGCACAAAAAGTGTACAACAAACTCCCAGGAAGGGTCAGAGCACATCTGTGACATTCAGCACATTATATGTATGTATCACATACTGTGAAGCCACAGATTATGAAATATTTTATTCCTCACTTCAGGAAATTACTGACCCTCTACTAGGGCTTAACTAGCTTCATTAGAGCAAAGTGATGACAGCTTTGCAAATGTATTCATCCAGATATTCCTCTTTTCTTTGTTGTATTCCTGGAGAGTTAATACTCAACAGGGTTGAGGAACACTCTGACTCTCTAAGGAAAAATCAAACAAATCAAATAAAAATAGACAGCCTGTTCTAAACAGAAAGGCAGAGCTTGTTAGTCAGACATTCTTTACAACTCTAATTCCATACAAAGTTGGTGAGTTACTGAATTCTAAATAAATATAAAAAATCTAACTCATTGTAATCTCAAGATTAAGACTCATTTAGTGACAACAATATATTTAGACTCATTTTTTGGACAATCTTAGAATGGGAAAGTTTTTTCTGCTCATAATATTAATGAATCAGTTTTTGTCAGATATTTAAAATATCAAAAATAAACCCCACATTTTTGCATTCAGTACAAAAAAATATTAATTTAAGCAAAATATTTTATAAACAGAACCAAGTCAGCATCTTCTACATCTAACAGGGTGAACTTCCTGACAGCTAGAAATTTTGTGACATATAGAAATTATTTTCACTTTTCAAGTCATTCTGTTTGCAAGAACAGAGATTATATGAGACCATATTCATTTTTAGAGAAAAAGTTGGGACAGAAATCATGCAACACACACATATAGTAGACAAAAATAAATGCTACAATTATATCTCTTATGGGAGTAATTCTCTCCTTTCACACCAGGCGTGTGCAAAGAATACCTTGCCCAACTGCTTACTCTGGTGAATACTACCTCCATTAATCTGACACTGTTTAGTCATCTAGCAGCCACACAAAAGGCAAATAGTAGAAGAAAAAATTATCTCCTGGAAAAGTCTAGACAGCTCTGGTCATTCTGCAACTACATTATAACCCACCATTTCAAGACTTCTTCTTACAGAAAGTAAAATGTTTGAGGAAGGCTGAAGAGGAGGAGAGACCTGCAGATGTGCAGGTACAGTTTCTAGACCTTTGTTTCCACTTCACATGGAATGGAATAGTTCCACTGTAGGATTGGAAGAGGCCAGAATACTCACTCAGGAATAGGTATTTAAAGCTGCTCCAAAGCCATCAATTTTCAGTATACACCAGTGTAACCTGGGCCCTGGGACTCCATGAATGCAAAAAATAAAGAAAACTACAAAAATGGTATTTTTTCCCCTGTTTGGCTGTGATTATACCCCAGAGAACCCACATGGTATTTCTATCCTGATAACTTGACTAAAGAAGCGCAAAAGCTCACAGTATCTTCTACATCATCTCCTTCTTCAGGGACATCTGTTCAGGTGTTCATACAAAACTCCTGGAGAGAACATGTGCTATTAGCAGATCTTTTGAACAGCCAGTGCCAAGACAAAGGGATGCAAAATGTAAATTGCTCTGACAGCAAAGTGTTTCTCAGCAGGGTGTCCCTTTCCATCCTGTAGTCATGACTATGAAAGGCAACGAAAAGTACAAGATGAATTGGAGGCTCCGACATTCTTTGTCCATTTCAGTGGTTGAGGAATTGTTAATTCTAGGAATTGCTAATTCTAGGAATTGCTAATTCTGACCAGAGATCTGAAATGGCAGCTTCAGCAGACCTAGGAATATGAGCTAGCCACCTGCTTAAAACAAATGAGCAAAGGGGAAAGGGGTTTGGGGAGATCAAGGAAATCTTACATCAGCGATGCAAGGGCATTTTGCAATGCTGCTTTCTCTCAAAATGATTCTCCACATACAAACTGCAATTCTGGTAGTAACCTGTATATTTTCAAAACATTCCTCTGCATGACATCCTCTTCAAATGTCAAGACTATACCAGAGAAACTACTACACAGGGACTCTGAATAGGCAGCTAACCCACAGCCTTGAGGTTCACCTCTCTGTGACCAAAAATTCAGTTTTGTGAGTCACAGCTGTGCCATATCAGCTCCGTTTTACAAAGAAATCTGTTGCCTAAGCTGTAAGACAGAATGTAAGGTAAAGCTCTGCAAGACAAGAAAAGTAAAAACACACAAAGAATGCTGAAAGACTCAGGGTTATCAACTGGAGGATTCAAAATAAGAATATAAAAAATATATAAACCCCAAGGACCAAAAATAATAGTGAATCAAAAAAGAAAAGGAAGTTCAAGGAGGAATTGCCCCAAGGAATAATGGAGGTTGATTCTACTCCAACTGGCTGATTCCTACCAGCTAGCAGGGACTCATTGGGTGGCTCAGTGGGAGGGGGGAACATATTAATGTCAGTAAGATGACAATCTTTGCCATCTGTTATTAACAGGAAAAACTTGCAGTACATTAGCAAGTTACATGAATCTTGCTTGTAGAAACTTTGTGTACATGGTGAAAGTTGGCCAAACAAAAGTGGCTGGTACAGGGAAGATTACAGGCCTGCACATAAGTAAGCTATTAGGCAGAGGACACAGCTTCAGCAAGACTGTTCTTCCAAGTGGGGTGGGCAACCAGCAAAGGGGGCTGAGATGGATGCTCTCTGCATTCAGTAGTGATTATGGTGAGGGTAATGAAATAAATTTTCAACATGAAGTCACTGCCAAGCCAGTACTTATTCCAGCTTACTTCAAGGAGGTTCCTCACTGTAGGATGCTCTTCAGGCCCAACCCAGGCACAAGTCTGATGAAGAGCAGCTAGGGGTTCTTTAGCTTGGAGAAAAAGAAGCCCAGGGTGGACCTTATTGCTCTCTGCAACTCTCTGAAAAAAGGTTGTATCCCAGTAGGGTTTGGGATCTTCTCTCACTTTTCAAGTAATAGTACAATAGGAAAAGGCTTCAAGTTGCACCAGAGGAGGTTTAGTTTGGATATTATGAAAAATTTTTTTCGCAGCAAGGGTTATCAAGCATCAGGGCAGGCTGGTTGGGGAAGCAGTGGCGTCACCATCCCTGAAGATATTTAAAAGATGTGTGATAGATGTTGCACTTAGAGACTAAGTTTGGAAGTGTCATGTTAATGGTTGCACCAGATGTCTTTTCCAACCTCCATGATTCCATGATTCAACTTGTTATCTACATTTACATCACCTGTGAAACCCAATCTTTCTTTGGCCAATGATGTTTTACTTGAAATGTGTGGTTGCAGGCTTTGTCAATAAAAGCTACTGAGTTAGGAGTTCATGAAATTTTAAAATTATGACAGGTTGCTGGACTACCTTGCATGCTACATGTTCTCCAGTGAATTTTTTTTCCCAGAGTCTAAGTAGGATTTATCTGCAGTTGAGAAGGTTTCCTTCCTGACAGCTGTGGTCATCTCAGCAAATAAGAGAGAGAAAAATCTACCTGGACTGCAGAGTTCACGGTGGACAAATATAAACTAAATTGAAAGAAGATAAAATAGTTCATTTGGGATTGCTTATACATTTTCCAGAATTGAAGGTCTGTTTACCAACAGAGTCTCTGCCTTTTTGATCCTACAAATCATTTCTGATTCCCTTAAGCTCTGAATAACAGATGTGCAAGAAGTGATTTAATTTATAAACTTCGGCACTGAAACTGCTTTCTTATAGTTTTTACACAGCACTTAGCGAAATAAGATGCTAATTCCTGATACCATTTTAGATATTTTCTTGAATCAAAAATCATGACTATTACAGTTGTACAGAACATATTATTTACCTATTGTAAAAGTCAAGCCTAGAAGGGGTACCAGGGAAAAACATCTTATAGTGTTGATATACATGTATATGTATGCAAAATAAAATATTCTCTCTAGAGGGCACCTGAGAATGCAACTTGTGGCAGTGTTGATCCAGTTATTTTTAGTAAAACAAGGACATGAAGGGGGATACTTGGTTCTTGAACACTCATATTCAATTTCATCCCCTTTAGCTTTGTTTAAAGTATAATTGTCTGCAATAACACTCTTGCTCAAAATTAGGGTAATTGTTACAGATGGAGTGCAAATAAAAAGCTGAAAAACCTTCAATTGTTTAAATGTACATAGAAACTTTTCACTTTCAAATTCCTCATCTCCCTGTTGCTGACGGTGATTTTTTTTGAGGCAGTGGGGCAATGATGAATGATGCACAATGATAACTGAAGAAACTATTGAATCAGGTGCAGGCAATTAAGGACAGTCCTGCAACAAATGTCTGTCTAAACCTATAAGCCTGAGGCTTGTTCTGATTACAGACTGAGAAGCACTAATCTTATGGGGACTGTATGATTTCAGACACTTCTTTGCTATCATTTACAAATCTGTGAGGTTTCTACCTATCAGCTGCAACTTTTCAGTTCATGCTTGAGGGGGTTCCATTTTCTCTTTGTAGTTCTACCTATTTTTGCTCCTCTGCCAGACCTGATAATATGCTTTTTACTTGCATAGAGTTATCAGAAGTCTCCAGGCATACCTTAATCTTTATCACAAACAGAGGGACAGATGGGAGGACTGCCAGCTTTTTAGGCAGCATGTTTGACAATCCTTGCAGAACTGAGGGTTGTCAGTACAAACCACAAGCTGGCATAGAGTTCCTGTTAGGTGTACCTGAGTCTGGCCAAGTTCAGTCATGTGATGCATCATATCTTAAAGTAGAAAACAAAAAACAAAAAACATCAAAGTTTGGACACTAAGAATATAGTCGCCGGATTTGAAGCCAATCCATACTAAGCTCCCCTTACAGTGATTGTAGAGTTACTTCCCTAGAAGATAATTCATCTCATGTTTATGAAGTATCTAACTGAGATATCTGGCTTTATCCCTACTAAGTTTAACATAAAAAGTGTCATCCAGAGACACTTCCAATGATGGTACACTTTTCTGGTTTTAATATAATATTCCAACGTCATCTTTCTCCAAATCTTGAAGTCCTGGCTCCAGAAACAAAATAACTCAATAATCCTCTTCAATTGGAATAATTTGTGAATCCTTCAGCTGAAAGATTCACACCTCCCACTTTACAGATTTAAAGGAAGAGAGTGACCCGCACCTTGTATGCTGATGCTGGGTTTTTAAGCAGCTAGCAGCACCAGAAGATGCAGGTGGAAAAAAAGCAAATTACAACACAAGTGTTGTGTAAATTTTAGGTATGCAGCCCTAATCTAACACTTATGATAGCTGAACTCTAGAAAGCACTGCTATCATTATCTTTCTACTTGATGATGATGTCTTAGACAAAGTGCAGATAAGAACAATGCCAAAATACAAAGTCCAGGGGTTCTAACCTCAGAGGTCAGGAACCAGCTCTGAATCTGCAGGTACCAAAGATCTCCCCTGCTGTGTTTCATCACAGAGACAATGAATTTTGGTAAGAATATACTGGGTATGAACATTTTTTCAGAGAGAATTTTTTTTGACCTTTTCTGGTAGGGACTGGTCTAGATGGTTGGTCTGTGGTCCTGTATCTGTGTAAACAAATGCAAATCCAGCTGAATATGTCCAATTGCATAGGATTTGAAAGACATGTTTTTTTCCTGACTGAGGCATGCAAGCATTTAGCATCCTGTTTCTTTAAAATGCCAACACATAAATAAAACTTCTACAGGAGCTGGGTGTCAAAGGCATCCACTCCCAGCACTGAGGGCCTATATTGCAGCACTGTAGTGCTAAATATCATCATGCTTAAGGCTTACAGAGCAACTAGTCTTAGGAACTTAGCAAGTTATGGAACTTACAAAGCTTAATAAAATCTGAAACCTGAATCATTTTCCTGGCCAAATGTGTAGCCAAAACTGCACGTATAGGGCACAATTCTTGACGGAGGAGTTCTAAAACAGTGTCCATCATTGAAGAAGCTAGAGTGAAGTACAGTCAATTCAGATAGTTCTACGTCTCACCATGTTGCAGCAAAAGCAGCTAAGCAACCTTTCATAAGCTCATTTTATAGAAACAGAAACTAGTTGTTAGGGAAGAATCTCCTTTAAGGCATCAGGACAAATCAGGAGATGGGTCAGAGACTGACATGACCATGACATTCTGTTCCCATTAGTCATGGGCAAGATTACTGTTGAATTCAGTGAACAATGAATCCCAGAAAACCTTACTCCCAAATATCTAGATACATATTTTCTGTAAACAATAATATGTTATTTCAGTTTGAAACTCCACGTTTTGCAATCTGTACTTTCAGATATAGAATCATAATGAATGAAACTGACTCAGTATGAACAGCCAAGGAAGCAGTTTTTCTTGTACATAATTTTAATGTATTGGTCAGCAAGTTTGCTATTAATACAGAAAAGAGATAAGCTCAGGATTTCATTTTTACATAAAGGCAGCATTGTGCTCTTCCACTAGCATGCAAAGGAAGGTAATAAGAAACTAGTAATGTATTTTATTTGTGCTTGCCCTGCTGTAAAATAAGAAGTATAATGTAAAGGAAAACAGTACTGAAGGTAAGACAGGAAATTGCACGTTATTTCATTGAGGAAAGAAGAGATCAAAGTTCACTGTTTTCCTTTTCTTTTCCTGACTACATAGAGCTCCAAAATAGAGTTATTAATTCTTCAGCACAAAGTAACAGGTCCAAAAGAGTAAGGAGAGGAAAACATTTATGCTGTAGAAAACTCAAACTGCAAGCCACAAAAAACTGCAAAGACTGCAGAAAAGTATTCCACTAATAAGTAATCTACTTTTCAGACAAGAATAGTTCTTGTAACATTGAAAAGACTGTTCATAATTTTACCTATAGCTGTATGGAATATATTTTATTGCAAAATGAACACTGAGCAGATATGGAACAAATGACAGGGCCTTTTGAACAGAAGTAATATACTGTGACTAGGTGTTGCTCCAGATTTCTTGCCTTTTTTTTTTTCTTCAAATGTCAGATATTTCCATTTTAGAGCATTTTATATTTACTTACACATCATTTTACCATACTCTTGTTCAGCCAAAATCCAGAATGAAATAAGCCTGGAAGTTTCTTTGTTGTTCCTACCGACTGTTTTAAATGTTTCATTCCAGTGACTCACTGCACAGATTTTTAGCATTTTCCTGAGTTCATGGAGGAAATCAACAGGTCACATGTGTTTTTTACATTATGAAGTAATGAGGACTATGAAGTTAATCTATAGGTAATTCACCTATACAATTTTTACCAGAGGTTCAGCGTTTCAAATAATTTTGAGATAAAAATGCCTAATTTCTACCTTCTACCTGTAATGTTACCCACTTGTCCATAAGAGCATTGCATTATAAATGGAGGAAGATTTTTTGCCCACTTCACATGCAATCTGCAAACTCAGGCACTAGAGTACTTTGGAACTAATCCTTCAATTAATCTCACATTTTACAAAGTTATCATAGCAATAAATATACACTCATATGTATTATCACTTTCCACTTCAATCATTTAGAGAAACTAATAAATATAGCACTGACTGAAACTGCACCAACACTGTTACAACATGTGTTGAAGTGGCAGCTAACAGTAGGTTTGCATTTCCTGAGTTAATGAAGAGCACATGAGATTAGAGATTTCTGCTAGTAGTGTGAAGAACAGGAAAATGTTTGGTAGCATATTGCATATCTGAGTAATTTTTTCTGATAAAGTGGTCGATTATTCAATGATATAAAATGTGTTTTGGTCTTATTCTAACAATTTCTTAAGATGTGGGTGAAGGAAAGACTGAAAAAATATAAGGATTTTTGAAGGGGGCTAAGATCACATGAAAAAATAGGGAATTTATTTGTGAATGAAATGGCAAGGATAACAAGGAGGAAACTCAAAATTTGTAAGAATAAACTGAGGGTCATAAAACAATGTACATATGAGAGATGGGCAATCACCAAACATATGAAGTTCAACAAGGGAAAGTGATGGATTCTGCACCTGGGATGGTGCAACCCTGGATGTACGGACAGACTGGGACATGAGAGGTTGGAGAACACCATGGGGAAAGGGACCTGGGGTTCCTGGCTGATGACAAGCTGGGCATGAGCCAGCAGTGCCCTGGCAGCCAGGAGAGCCAGCCCTGTCCTGGGGACATCAGGCCCAGCATGGCCAGCCGGGCAAGGGAGGGGATTGTCCCGCTCTGCTCTGCACTGGGGCGGCTTCACCTCGAGTGCTGGGGACAGTTTTGGGTGCCATAATGTAAGGAAGAGGTTAAACTGTTCGAGAGCATCCAAAAGGGGGCCACGACAATGGTGAAGGGCCTTGAGGGGAAGCGTGTGAGGAGTGACTGAGGTCGCTTGGTCTGTTCAGCCTGGAGGAGACTGAGGGGAGACCTCACTGCAGTCACAACTTCCTGTGAGGGGAAGAGGAGGGACAGGCACTGATCTCTGCTCTGTGGTGACAGTGACAGGACCTGAGGGAATGGCCTGAAGCTGAGTTGGGGGGGCAGGGGTGGGGTTAGGCTGAATATTAGGAAAAGGTTCTTCCCCCAGAGGGTGATTGGGCACTCGAACAGGCTTCCCAGGGAAGTAGGCCTGACAGAGTTCAAGAAGTGTTTGGACAGTGCTCTCAGGCACATGGTGGGATCCTTGGATGTCCTGCACAGAGCCAGAAGTTGGTCTTCATGAGACTGATCTGTCCCCTCCATCTCAGCCTATTCTATGATTCTATGATTCTATATCTACAACCATATGAAATTATTTGAATGAATGTGTAAGTTCTACAGAAGCCTCTCACACATATCTCCATACTACATTCATATGAAGAATTCCTTATAACTGTGGTAGAGGACCTGACATGCCATGTTTGGATTGTGATGGGAGTTATTAAACAGCTGGAACTTATTGTAAGTAAAGAAAACATACAGGCATTAGGCCTAAAGGGCTTCATATCAGGTTCCCAATTTATGCTTGTTTTGGCATTTTTTTCTGTCAGAAACTACCAACTTTAAAGAAAAAAAATCTTTGTCTTTTTTGTTTTTACACCAGCAATGGTATAGTTGGAATAACATCAAATGCATTACCACTAGAGTAGCAACCTGTGGGTGATACTTAACAACGTGGACTAATAGATATAGTCCTCTAATTTAGTATTTCATGATGAAGTGATGCTTCCTGAAGCACTCCAAGTAGTAGCTTTAACTTTTTAAGTAACTAAATGCTGTACCTTGAATCTCATTTTTCAAATAAAGCCTAGCCAAAGGGAAAAGCTAGCAATCGGTTGTGAAAATAAACACCTGCACATCATTGTCAAATGGCTGAGATTTTTATGAGTTACTAAATGCTAGATTTTCTTTCCAATATGATTTTTTTTCAGAATTGTCTGTGGGGATTCTCTTACCTGGAGATAAAATTATTTTGCTTGTTGGAGGGTAATTTCATGCAGAAAATTCTAAATAGTTGTTGTGATACAACATGATGTAATTAACAGTGGTGAAATGAATGTTAATGAAATGACTGATTTGAAAAATTATAACAGGATAGGATTTTGACAGAAAAACTAAAACCAGATTTTTGCAGACTCTTCTGCCACTTGCAGATTTTTCAGTTATATTATTGCTCTATTTGCAACTTTAATCAGAAATGGAAATATAGATGCCAATGAAACATTTTGGGTTTTACAGAAGTCTTCTCAAAAGGCAAGCTGGAAAATTATTTGGCTTTAGGCATCTAGAAATTTGTTTCTACACCTGAAGAATATTGGTTCCATAAAATTAAGAATATGTCTAGCTATAAAACTTAATAGATGGATTCTATGCAAGATATAAAACCCAGTGGAAAATACATTCGGATTTTGGTAAACACTACCAAATTACTTTATCTTTAATGTATCTTAAAGGCAGCAAAAAAAGGAACATGTCAGGCTTGATATTACAGCTGTTCAGAAAAACATGCATTTTGTTAAAAAAAAGCTGTGGAGTGACAAGACACAAGTAATATTCTGAAATAGCTGCATAAATTATGGGTTTTAATTCATAGGACATTATATCTTCCTTAGCTGATGTGAGTCGCAAGTGTCTTCCTTTAGCTCCATATTGATGTTATTCAGCCACTGGGGTCTGACACTGACCTTAAATTGACTTGTTTCTGGCAAAGTAAGAAATTCTTTTAGAATCACACACAGCTTATTTCTGCTGTCCTTTAGATCACTGGCAATTTTCTACTCAACATCAGCATAAAGAGCTTTGCCACTGTTGCTATGGGAATGTCATGTTTCTCTTCATTACACTGTTCCCCCTCAACCACTGACTTACAGACATCCCTCAGCAATGCATTTGTGCTTTTTTGCATACACAGCCATGACAACATGCATACAGGAGAGAGAGAGGCATAAAATTCATGCTGAATGTCAAAATGCCAAATCAGTTCCAGTAAGGCAACCAAAACCAAAAAAAGATACACTGAAAAGATTTATCCTATTCTCAAGCCTAAAGCAACTCCTGTGGAGTCATCTAGAAATGAAGAAACTGTAATCTGAAAGCAAATTTCCTGAAGGAGTGGAAAAGGAAGGACTGTCACAGAGACTTGTAACAAAGCTGGTTTCTTGTCATCCTTCAGGGATCCTAATTTTTTATTCAAATTTTATTTATTAATTTTTTTGTTCATTTTTTATCCTTTTAGACTGCATAGTAAATAGAGTATCTGTAGATTGGTAGTCAATCCAAACACATTTTCAGCAAATTAAGTTTATATCTTATTGATGCAATATTCTGAGGACTTTACAAGTGTTATTGATTAACCTTCCAAATATACCCTGAGACACATTGGAACTTTCCCATCAATTTTATAGCTGGAAAAATCAAGCCAGTAGTTAAATAGCTCACACTAGGTCTGTCAGTAGGTGGTGTCAGGAACAGAAAATGAGAATTACAGTTCCAGTTCTGAGATCACAATGGTCTGCAAATTATTGTCATGCAATTTTGTTTCATGTGTGCCGTTAATTGTACTATCCATAAAGGGATTTGGAGACAAGTGATAAAAATACATTTGAGTGCAAAGGCTCTAGACACTTACTAATGTAAAATGTTTTATAGCAGGCAAATCAAACTTAAATGCTGCCACTTACAGTCACATTCATTTAGGTTTTGAGGATCCTCCTTCCCTATTGAGGATGCTTAGAGAGTAGCTGTTTCCATTACTTTCCCATACAGCTGTAATCATTTCACTGCTTTCTATGGCTGTCTCACTCCCAGAGGTCTTCCTAACCACCTCTAAATGATTTGGATGCAGTTTCTCACACATTAATATTAATACTTGACTGTGAACATCAAACCCTTTAATTGCTTTCATAGTGAATACTTGATGTGCCTGAGTAAACATTCCTTACTTAAAGCTGTAGCTCCATTAGAGATAATACAAACAGTACAATTTATAAATAAATCCCTAATTTTAATATATTTAAAGAGTGCAAGATATGAATAACTAATTACTTTTTAGAGATAGAGAGTTAGGAGGAGCATAAGGGAAAATGTGAATACATGGAGATGAACTGGTGAATTGTTATGTTATAAAATGCAAGTTCTTTTTAGAGGTCAGAATACACATTACCTTCTATAAATTTACCTTCTCTCCTTACATTTCTTTGTCTTGAAATCCATCTAACATGTCTTCTGGGATGTAGCCAGAATTTTTTCTTTCTGAAGTGCAAGCCTGACTGAAATTCATTTCTTTATCATTTTTCCATTAGAGTAGTTCTATTTCTTTTATGGCTTTCCAAACCCTGCACTGCAAACTACACAGGCTTGCAGAAGTCATTGCTCCTTCAGCAAATGCTTCCCTTTTAAAGTCACCTCCGTCAACGTTTTCAGAAATAAATTTGTAGACAGGAGCTGGGCCTTTACCCCCCTGCTTTTCTAATTCTGCTGCATGCAGTGTGTGAGTTCTGGGTCAGAGAATGGGGAGGACAGAACCACCACTTCTGGCCCATCCCCACTGTGACTGCCTTACCCCCAGAGCATTTCTGTTCCTGAGAGTAATTCATGTGGATTTTCTATGCTCTGCAGTCTAATTGACCAATAGTGGCACAAGTGGAAATTACATTCTTCCCTTGAAAGAATTTCTGGTCTGAAAAAAGCCAAATATTTACATAAGAACACAAAGGATGACTGATTAGGTACAACCTAATTGTAGTTTACTCATTATTGCCCTTTTTCTGCAAAGTTCCAAATGCCTCTTGATAAATCAATCAGAATGGAGATCACTCCATTTCTTACTGACTTTTAGAAACCACACCTAAATAAAGTGGCAGGAAAGAATTCTGCCTTTGTAATGAAGCCAAATCTCTGCTCATTATTAAAATCAGACATGTCCCAGGAAAGAGTCAGCTATTAAATATAAACTAGTTCCCTTTTAGTCATCTGTCTACTTGGTGCTAACTTTGTACTTATGTAAGATACTTACGTATCTTCTCTCCATATTTTTTTTTCTATTAGCCTTATCTCCATATGCTTTTCTATTAACCTAGATATTCTTCTATCTCTGTAGAAAATACACTGAATATATCCTCTGCCTGTAGGGAAGAAGAAAAAGAAGTGCTGCCTTATATATCAAAGTGCTTTTATAATTTCTCTCAGGTCATGTTGTGGAGAAATACAAAAGTTATGATGAGACCCAACTTAACTAGAGCTAAGTTAGTTTGCATTTGCCTTGATTTTCTCCTTAGGTTCACTATCAAAAGAAATCCAAAGTCCTTAAAGTGTGCTCTCTGCCCAAGTTTTATTACTGTAAAAAAGTTAGCATAGTTAATATTTAAAACAGTAAAAACCCCAAATGACCAAGGGAGAAAGTACAGAAATAGAATGAAGTTATGAGGAATTCCCTCTTTCCATTTGCTCTCCTCCAAAGAAGTAATTTTTTTTCCAGGTAAGTATTTGATACAAAGGGTTGAGAAATAACTAAAGGTGAGTCAACTGATATCTCAAGAGGGAGGAACTGGTCAACAATGTTAATAAAACAGAATTTATATAACAAAAAGATCAAATGAAAGAATATGAGGAAAATAAAGACAAAATAACAAAAAACAGCTTTTAGAAAGATATACTTAAAAAGAATCTTGAAAGTCAGGAAAAAGGAGGAAAAAGGAAAAAAATTAAAAAGGCAGGAGTTTGATTTAAGGGACACAGATACTAAATGGTTGCAGAGGAAAGACGGAAAATACAGGAAGAGGTTAACACTTAAAAGGAAGAAAACATTACACAGAATGTTTAAAATACAGCCTGTTTATTGAACACAAGTGGAGAATTGTTTAAGTAACTAGGAAAGTCAGAAATATCAAGAGAAGAATGATATGGAAATTGAAAGGATTGTTAACACTAGAAAAAATCTTTCTGAAAGAACATTTCTAAATAACAATAAGAGAGAAGGATCTGGTCTGCAAAAGACTGAAGTGTTTAACACTACTTTTTTTCTTTAATCTTTTCCTATATCTTCACCTCAAATAATGCTTCTAACCATACAACCATAAAAACATTAATTTTTGTAATAAAGTAATAAGAAAAGGCTATGAATACAGCTGAGTAAAAAAGCAAGGCACAGTAAAAATCCCTTTTAGTTTAGAAAACTCTTTTTACCTTTTCATATGTTTAGTTACAAAACTGGTTAGGAAAATTTTGGATCTCTTGACACACTATAGGATATGTGATGCACTTGGAGACTGGAAAAAACAAATAATGGTGTGCATCAAAAAAAACCCCATCAATATAGACCAGTTGGCTTCTACTTACAGAAAAATACTGTAAAAAGTAGCCAAACTATTCCTAATTACCTACAAGATAGTATGGAGATGAGTAAAAGCCTGCACAATCTTATAAGAAAAACTTGCAAATCAATCTAAACTACTTCTGCAGCATGGAAGCTGGTTTTGTGAGCATGGAAAAGAAAGAACATGTACCATTTATTTTGACTGCCATATGATTTCTTGGCAGTGTCTCAGATGTCCTTCTCATAAACAACTTGACCAAGTAATATAGGTGAAGATAAAACACTCAGTGTTTTTAAAGAAGGATGATTCAAAACCCATTCTTAGAGTGTAGTTTGTAGTGGCAGTCTATCAAAATTAAAGACTTGCTCAATATAGCTCTTGAAAGATCCGTCCTAAACTCTGGATATTGAACAATTCAATACTTTAATTAATAAAATGGATGAAAAAACAGAGAAAATTAAATCCATGTGCAATCTTAGAGGTATGTTTGAAGACAAGATTAGAGGTCTGATCAATCTTAACAAAGTGAAGATACAGAGATAAAAAATGGGTGCTATTCAGGGAGACAAGTACAAGATATGATTTACGGGCACAAACACAGGATACAAATCTGGTGGTTAGGGAGCAATGTTAGAAGGTGTGGGAGTCACCAAAGTCCCAAAGTGAGAATGACCAACAGGGTCACACAGTTCCAAAAAACACAACACACCTTTGTGCATGAAGACTAAGCTCTGAGAATACATGAAGCAATCCCTCTACTCTCCTCAGCACTGGTTACACCTCGGTTCCAATGCTTCCAGCAATTAGAGAGGCTAGGAGAGAATTAAGAGACCATTATAACCCAGCAACAATTTTAGCAATGTTAACTATTTAGTTGGTAATTTTTCATACTACTTTGGCCAAGCGTTAATGTTTTGATTATTTTCACCACTTTTTGTATGCACAATAACATTTTTATATCATTATATAAGAGCTCTTCCCACTGATGCACAAGAACAGAATTAGATTGCAGATGAAGCAGAGCTTTGCAGAGCTATGTGGAAGGGAAATTTATACAGTCCTGTGCTATTTACTACAGAAGCTGGAAATGTATAGTACTTGGGGAAAGGAAAGCAATACCTTTATCAAAGACGAAGACAAGTGTTGCTTTGGGTAACCGAGTTCTGGCTATGTAATGGAAAAATCATTCCACTCAAACATTTAACAGGTGATCATTAATTGCATGTTCTTCATTTCCCGTGTTTTTAATTAAAGGCTGTGATTTTTGGTTTGAATACTTTCAGCTGCAATTTAAATTACAGTAATTGTGCTATATTTTGCACGATGCAACACATGCTGACATAAATCAGATCCAGATACTCAAAACTGACCTCCAAAAACAATGCATGTTTCTGACTGTCATGCCTCTGTTTCCAGATTCCCCATATGTCAAATTAGAAAAACATTTCTTCATATTATGAAGCTGCTGACAAAAAATAATAAATAAATCAGTGTTTGTGAAGCACTTGCATATTATATTAAGGACAGCTACAAAAACCTGTAGGGAATATTATCACTTTTGTCTTCAGTGTAATAAAGATGACATGGGACCACACCAGTATTTGTTCATTAACTGCACAATAAATGAGACCAAGCCCTGGAGGAAGGGTATGCTGTAATGTACACACAAAGGTCCAAAAGTGCAAGCAATCTTCACAATTACATTTTGCAACATTATATTGCACAGTCAAACTCTCTAAAGCTTTTAACATGTTTTTTTATATCTAATAAATATCCATATGTCTCAGTTTGGGAGGAAGTGAGTTTTTTGGGAAGTTTTAGTTAAACCAATCAGTGGTTAGATTCGAATATTGACACCTGGTGTGACCACTGAAGACGTGAGTCACCTCTGAAGACACCCGGGGTTAAAAGCAGAGATTTCCCAGAGTTCGCTCTCTTTCGCCCGTGGTAGCCCAGGGAGCGGCACCGTCTCTGCCCCGCCCGGCCACATGGCTGGGTGGGGAGGGGAGCCATGGAGGCCCAGGCTGAGGTAGGCCGGAGCCCCGGAGAGAGAGAGAAGGTGGAAGGGAATGGAACCGGGCCAGCCCCTGCAGGACCGAGGGGTGGAGAAAACACCGAGGTATCTTTTGTTCCCCCCCCCAACCCCAGAAGAGAGAGCGAGCGAGCCTGTGCCGGCAGAGGAGGCGGCAGGGGGGGTGATGCCCAGCATGTGGGAGTGCCACCGTGAGATCTCAGTGCCCTGAGGGCAGCGGAGCTCGGACTTTTAACCCTTTCCTGGGTGAAGGAAACTTTGTGAAACATTAGTCCTCCTGGCTGGTGGTTGGAGAGAGAAGAGAGACAGTCTGGGACCTGAGATGTTAAGAAGATGTGGAAAAGCTGAAGTGGGAGGAGATGATGGAGTGGCTTTTTTAGCTGGACTTTTCTTGTATAGCCATAGACTGAACCAAGTTACCTGTAATACATGAGACTGCATTTGGGTGGATGCTATAGCCTGAGCCAAGAGACTGACCTGCTGTAATGATATTATATAAAGGAGTGAACAGAGGAAGATGAAGAGGGCGTGGTGGTGCCTTCCATCTTCAGGGAGAAGAGCTCTGTTCTTGAGAAAACCCTCGGCCCCAGGGGATGAGAAAATGGGGGGGACTGTTGTCCCAAAAATGAGACACGGTTGTTTTTTTCGGCACTTGGCAAAGCATCCTTGAAGAACCCTGAGCAGTTTCGGTCCATGGACGGTGGTGAGAGCACTGTACATGGAAGGAGGATGTCACCATGGCAGATTTTCTCTGGGCGGTGCCATGTGTGACAAGGAAACGTGGGGAGTTTCAACCCTGTTTCGTAGGGAGGACTGTGGTACAAGAGAGACTCCTCTCTCCCCTGATGGACTGAGAATTGATTACTTGAGTGAGGGTAACTTGATCAGGACTCCAAGATTTTTTGTCTCACTGTGCTTTGGTGAATTTGGGTGGGAGGAGGAGGAATGGTTTAAAAGGTGTTCACTTTGTTTTCCTGTGTGTTTTTGATTTTAGTTTGTAGTTTAGTAAAATTATTGTTTTTCTCTCTTTTTCTAAGTTTAAGCCTTCTCTGCTCTGTTCCCGGTCACATCTCACAGCAGTTAGTTAAAGAAAATACATTTTCATGGGGGCACTGGCATTGGGCCAGTCCCAAACCATGACACCATATAACCAGGAAGTACCAAACAGTGTTATGGAAATTATACCGTAATTAAAATAATTGTGATTCTGTAGTATCTATGAGTGAAAAAGACCCCATTTAAGTATATTTCATTCTTTTCAGCATGGCAGTGTTATTTTCTCTCAAGAAATACTTTGGATATCTCTGAAGTTGTTCCTGATGGTGAGGTAAACACACCTGCACTCTAGGGATTTAATTCAAACCTGAAGAAAACTGAGATTGGGATAAACTGTAAGCAATTCTCGGCACTCCTCAGTCTGAACCCGTTGCTCCCAATTTTGGAGAGAATGTCCTAAGGGGAAACAAAATATCCAAGGGAAAGAATCTGTTGTCGTATACTCAGGAATATTAGTTTGACACCAGAGTAAGGGCAAATATGGAGGAATTCAATGGTGCACCTTATTGCTTAAAGTTACTTGTGAACGAGTCCCACAAATATAGTTTCTTTTTCATAGACTGCTTAAAATATTTAAATTTGAAAGTTGTGATAGAGGAATATTCATAGACTTAGTCAGAAGAACACTTGGATATTATAACCCAAACAACTGAAGGAGATAGGTGTTTATAGGGTCAGTTTATCCTGCAGAATGTTAATTCTGGGCATGATCCAGATGATAATAAGCATTTATCAGGGTTTAGTCATGGAGGAGATCATTTTAGAAGTGTTTTTTAATGATCTAAATCCTGCATAAGCCTCATTTTACCTGCGTAATCATTTGGGTCTTCCTCAAAGTGTTGTCACAGGCAACAAGTGCTATTACTACCATTTTCTCAGGTAAATTTATATAAACACAGATCTGGATTCAACCAACCTCTATACAAACATGTCCAACGTGATCTAGTGCTTATAATTCAACTAGAACATCACTCTATTTTAACCACAGAAATAAACTATAACTATAGAGAAGAAAAAAAAGGGGGAGTTGGGGGAAGTTGTTGATGTCATGGATTGTATGAAAATCTCATTTTGATAATCTTTCTGTGTGAGAATTTTCCTGGTTTTGCTTCCTCCAAAAACTTAAAAACCTGTTTGCCTAAAATAAAAACTGGGTTTATGCTGCAGAATTTATCTTCTTTGGTTGATTTTCTTTTACTTAGACTAAATAAAACATGTCTGGATGGGCAGTAGCTGGTAATCTTTAATTGGTTAATTTTCAACTACAGAGGCATTATTTCTTAGACCCTGTCAGGGGCTTTCTTAATGACAGTTTTATATTGAATCTCTTCCACAGGGATGTCCTTGACTTAATTGGGTAGTCACACATAGCATCATGCTGCAATAAATATCTTGAAATATGTCTATTCATTTTAAAAGTATCAACAGAGGAAAAAAAATATGGTAAAGAAGAAATTAGGATTTCTTTTAATCATCTTTGTCTTTGAAAATTACCCAAGAACAGTAGAGAGAGTGTATCTCAAAGAGCCATATTGTGAATCAATGTAGTTGTGTTTTAAAGCAAAGAGGTGTACAATTTTAAACCATAAATTGAAACAGAAGATGAACAATTTCAACTATGTTACTCTGCGCCTGCATTGGGACACAGGGAGACAGGAGACAGTCCATGGAGCACTGATGTTGCTCCAAAACCTCTCCCTCCTCAAAGCATTCTCCAGCACAAATAGGTGCTACCCTGGCTGCCACAGATACTTACCCATTCCTACCACATTCATCTCCAAAGTGACAGAAAGACAGAGAATTAGAAATAGAGGTCTCCATTACTACAATATTTTATCTTGCAATATAGTCCTTAATGAATACACAAGAGCTACTAGAGAAATCCTGGTAAGCATTTCACTCACAGAACTTTATCAAACTAGTGGAAGTCTATCGGCAGATCCTCATGGTTTTAAATTATCAAAACTGTGCATTAGATAGATCATATATGTGACATATATGTGATCTAAATATACACATACATATACTTGAGCATTTTAAACAAGAAATTTAGTATATTTTTTCAAGTATTTCTTGATATGTCATTCAAAATACTAATTCTAATTTAGAAAATAGTGCTAGCAAAATGAAAAATCTCTTTTATTGTCTTATTTTTAACCAATGTTGAAATTAAATGGCTTTTTGGTGTACTGCTATAAGTTGTTGGATAACAATGATTGCCAATGATCTCTCTCTTAATCAAGAAGGCATTTATAAAATAGTTTTCTGTCTCTTTAGTTCTTTCAAGATTCTAGAAAAATCCAGCATGATAGACTTGAAGAACAAATAATTAAATTTAAAAATAAATATGGAAAACTGTAAGTAAAATATCTTTCCTATAAGCCTCATAGTAGTTTCACTTGGCACTGAAAGCTGAAATAACAAAATGAGATCATGGATTTATAGTCAACAATCTCCTTCTAAAATAGGTTTCCATTCTGTTTTCCAAAATAGCTTTCTCTCCTCCTCTCACATATAGTGAGATGTACAATTGATTTTACAGGTGCTTACCTTAAAGAAGCATTATTAGGATTTAGAAATGGCAGGATGCCCAAAATACTTTTCATGCACTTCAGTAATCTAATATTAATAATTAATTAATAGAATAACTGTAGCTACTGTTTGTGAGTCTCTTACTTTTTTTTGATTTCATTATATGTGACACAGTTTACTCTACCATCAATACACAATTTCAGCTCAGGAGAAGAAAGTCCTATATGCTGGTCTTTGAACCCAAACCCTTTGCCTGTCATAGTTCAAACACAGATATTTCATCCCTGCTCTAAATAGAACACAGTGCATGGTCACCATGATAAGACATGATCACTAGATAATCAGCTAAAACAACTTCAACTTTTGGTGAAATACTTGGCTAAAAATACAGGAACTTATAATTTCTTCTTCAGAAGAAAGTTATCTTTGTACAATCTGTATTCACCCCACTCGTAACATGTTAATTTTACACAACTTATCTCTTCCCATATGAAAACATTTGCGATATGCCAGTTTTGTCAACTCATTAACTTCCAGCGGTTACCATCTTAATAAATCTTTGAGACTACTCATGATGGACAATTCCATTCATTAAGTAAAGATGTCAAAGTCTGGTTCACTGTCATTCAAAGAGCATCAGCTGGAAGATTATAGACTTCTGAATTACCTTTTCTACTTTTGGAAGAAAATTAAGGAAACTGTGCATTTCAAACTGAACTGAATTTGTTTAGTATTCTTTTTTTTAAATATATATATATATATATTTTTTAATTTTAAAGAAATTACCTTATTTCAAATTCTCTGTTGACCTATATGTTACATAATATTCCAAATCTAAATTATTGGAAGCTGCAGTCAGTAATAAAATAATTGATGTGAACTTAATATCTACTTAGTTTAAGTGAAACCAAAGTTGGAGACCAGAAAATACTTTATTAAGAAAGCTGAGAAATTATGTATATGGCTTAGAAAGCATGGAAAGTACTTTGGTGAACACAGAGAATATATTTCTACATGTTTTACTGAAATAATATGTTCTGAATAAAATGGGATTTAAAATTTGGGGAAACAGACAGAAAGCTGAGGACTGAAGGCGTGAAAAATGCACCAGATCTACAATAGTAGAAAAGACAAAGAAAATAGATTGATTTAGGAAACAGAGGAATGGGATCGCCATCTCTCAGTTGAAATTTGATTATTTATGTGGTAGAGTCGAGATTCAATTTAGGAATGAAATACTGAAATTTAGGGGTTCTTTCCCTAAATTAAATAAGTGAATAAATGTTTATTTGTCATTTAAGTCAGAGAGACACTGCTCTTGGGTGTACAAAAGGTTGACACAAATTTAGTACATATGACATAATTAATGTAGAAGACATTAATGTTTTTGGATCTTCAGATAAAGATTTATCTTGAATGGTGCTCAGTATCTGTGTAGGGACAACTAACTGCATATTAGCATCTACTTTAATTCAAGCTTCTAGGTCTCTATTGTCTGCCATGGACCCTCAGTCATCCAACATTTTTGTAAGCAGGTGCATGACCACTTGCTGCTCAGTTCACTGGGTCCTTTGCAATATCATAAGATCCCAAAATAATCCATATGGGTGCTGGCATATATGACACAAAAGCAGTGGGAGACACCTGACCTTTCCAACAACAGCAGGATAGCAGGAAGCACAACCTACAATACATCAAATGGCACTCGATGCTTGAATCAAAACCTGAATCAAGTCCCTGCTGTTCAGCAGGTTTTGGTTCAGTCTCAGTGGGATTGCCTGTATNTGACGCTGGCCCAATGCGTCAAAAGTGGGATTGCCTCAGAAATCAATCTGTGGGATTGCCTGTAGAAACCTGCCATCCAGCACTAAGAAATTTTCTATAATCCTTTCTCCTGCAACTGCACTTAATTTGGAGAGTTTAGAAAATATATTCCATTATAATTTCTGTTGCATATGTTTCTTTCCCATTCTTCTATATGCTCTAAGAATATAAGTTCTTCTGTGAATTTTCATTATTCATTTTTCCTAGAGAAAATAATATTGATTATCAAATAGTTTTAATATATATTTTGGGCAAATAACCATTCATTTTAAATGCCTCACTCAGCATCTATTAACATTTCATAAATAACTGAAAGATATTCAGAAATGGTTAAAATAAAGTACATAACTGAGAACAAATTATTTGCAAAAACATATTGTCTCGGTTTGAGAGGAAGTGAGTTTTTTTGGAAGTTATAGTCAAACCAATCAGTGGTCAGATTTGAATATTGACACCTGGTGTGACCACTGAAGACATGGATCACCTCTGAGAACACAGGGGGTTAAAAGCAGAGAATCCCCAAAGATCGCTCTCTTTTGTTCTGGTCAGCAGAGGTGCACATCTCCTCTGCCCAGCCACAGGCTGGGTGGGGGAGGGGAGCCATGGAGGCCCAGGCTGAGGTAGGCCGGAGCCCCGGAGAGAGAGAGAGAAGGTGGAAGGGAATGGAACCGGGCCAGCCCTGCAGGATGGAGGGGTGGAGAGACATTGAGATGTCTTTTGTCCCCCCCGCCCCCAGAAGAAAAGAGAGAGAGAGAGAGAGAGAGAGAGAGAGAGAGAGAGAGAGAGAGAGAGAGAGAGAGAGAGAGAGAGAGAGAGAGAGAGAGAGAGAGAGAGAGAGAGAGAGAGAGAGAGAGAGAGAGAGAGAGAGAGAGAGAGAGAGAGAGAGAGAGAGAGAGAGAGAGAGAGAGAGAGAGAGAGAGAGAGAGAGAGAGAGAGAGAGAGAGAGAGAGAGAGAGAGAGAGAGAGAGAGAGAGAGAGAGAGAGAGAGAGAGAGAGAGAGAGAGAGAGAGAGAGAGAGAGAGAGAGAGAGAGAGAGAGAGAGAGAGAGAGAGAGAGAGAGAGAGAGAGAGAGAGAGAGAGAGAGAGAGAGAGAGAGAGAGAGAGAGAGAGAGAGAGAGAGAGAGAGAGAGAGAGAGAGAGAGAGAGAGAGAGAGAGAGAGAGAGAGAGAGAGAGAGAGAGAGAGAGAGAGAGAGAGAGAGAGAGAGAGAGAGAGAGAGAGAGAGAGAGAGAGAGAGAGAGAGAGAGAGAGAGAGAGAGAGAGAGAGAGAGAGAGAGAGAGAGAGAGAGAGCCTGTGCTTGCAGAAGAGGCAGGGGGGGAAGGTGTCCAGTTGGGGAGTCTCCGCCGTGAGATTTCAGTGCCCTGAGGGCAGCGGAGCTCAGATTTTAACCCTTTCCCGGGTGAAGGAAACTTCATGAAACATTAGTCCTCCTGGCTGGTGGTTTGAGAGAGAAGAGATACAGTCTGGGATCTGAGATGTTAAGAAGAAGATGAAGAGAAGCCGAAATGGGAGGAGATGATGGACTGGTTTTTGGCTGGACTTTTCTTGTACAGCCATAGACTGAACCAAGCTACCTGTAATACGTGAGACTGCATTGAGGGGGATGTGATAGCTTGAGCCAAGAGACTGACCTGCTGTAATGATATTATATAAAGGAGTGAACAGAGGAAGATGAAGAGGGCGTGGTGGTGCCCTCTGTCTTCAGGGAGAAGAAGAGCTCTGTTCTCAAGACCCTCGGCCCCAGGGGATGAGAAAATGGGGGGGGACTGTTGTCCCAAAAATGAGACGTGGTTAGTTTTTGGCACTTGGCAAAGCATCCTTGAAGAATTCCATGAGCAGTTTTGGTCCATGGACGGTGGTGAGAGCACTGTACATGGAAACATGGGAGGTTTCAACCATGTTTTGTGGGGAGGACTATGGTACAAGAGAGACTCCTCTCTCCCCTGAGGGAGTGAGAATTGATTATCTGAGTCGGGGGTAACTTGATCAGGTTTCCAAGGTTTTGTCTCACTGTAGTTTGGTGGAAATTTGGTGGGAGGAAGAAGAATGTTTGGAAGGTTTTCATTCTGTTTCCTGTGTGTTTCTGTTATTTTAGTGTAGGTTAATAAAGTTTTTTTTCCCTCTCTTTCTAAGCTTGAGCCTGCTCTGCTCTGTTCCTGGTTGCATCTCACAGCAGTTAGTTGAAGAAAATATATTTTCATGGGGGCACTGGCATTGGGCCAGCGTCAAACCATGACACATATATACAAAAATTATGTGGAGTTGTTTCTTTCTGTTTGATCAGGTTTTTGTCCATCGTTAAATGCAAACTCGAAACCCTAGAGAATTTAAAAATCTTCATTTTTAGCATTCATAGGAAATAAGAAAGAGGTGAATCATTGATTAATGTTAGAAAGGACTACACAAGTGTGTTATAATCAGAAAACAGAACTAATTCACCTACTTCATTTGAACCTCTTGGGTTCAGAGAAATGCTAAGTCTGTGTATTTTAATATTGCATTAGCAAAGGATTACTTTTATTGGGAAAGTATCAAAAGGGATATATCCTCTAATTTCTAATGGCAATTACTTTTGTTACAAAAATAATATTTACAGTATGGAAAATATTGCACTCTATTCAATTTGCATGGTTGCAAGTGACTCATTAGAATATTTTAAGAAACTACAACTAATTGCAGTCTTACAGTTAAAATTATGGCATTTGCATTTCAGAGGGAGTATCATCTGTGCAAAGGGTGGCAAGTTCTTAAAAGTCACTTTCAGACTGAAATATGAACAAATGAGATCATTAAATGTCTTGTTAGATAAGTGTACATAAATAAATTAAATGCTTTTTCTCATATTGTGTACATGAATTGAGCTACATTAGATTCACAATGTACAGTCATTCCTATTTTTAAACAACAAGTAGTCACTTTAAATAAAAAGTGAAGCAATTGTTTTCACCAAATCTACCAGGGTTCTCTTCCCACTAAGCAGCTGTTTTGGAGATTTTTTTTTTCTCTTCACCCTCCTCCACGTTTTTTTCCTTTTTTCCTTTATAAGATACTGAGTCAAAAGATTGAAAATCATCGTCATGACATGGACAGCAGAAAAAAAAAATCAGCTTTTTTCAGGTAATTCATTTCTTTTAACAGAAAGTTTGGAACAGCTGTATTTTATCCTAAACTATTCCTTAGATACAGGGAAGTCAAGGATGAAATTATAAAAATTTAGTAGTAATGCAACATTAGACAACAAGTTGGAAGAGGATGGTTTTGGAAGAAATTTCAAGAGATTATCTACTTTGTCCTCTTCAAGGCAAGATCACCTGTACCTATATTATTTTTCACAAACATTTAACTAACCTGTTCTCTGAGACCTCTGATAAATGAGATTAGCTTAGGATTGTCATTTCATTCTTTCAAAGGTGACACACATTCGTAAACTGGTTACTGCTGAGAACGGAGCTATAACTCTATTTCTTATGTTTTATTTTATACTTTGAAATCTATACATTCAAGATAATTATTATAAAATACACATGAAGATTAGGGAAATTCAGAAGATGATTTCTGGTCAATGACATGTTATGCCAGAAATAGAATAGAAAGAATAGAATAGAAAGAATTTGCAATAAACTTTGCATTCCTCTATTCTGCCTTCAACAAGAATGAGATGAAGAATTTGCTGCGGCTGTGTTGAAAAATGGTGTAAGTAGAATGAAATCTTTGGCAGACAAGAACAAGCTATTGGCCCCTCCTCTTTGTCACTACATTGGGAAGCTTTTAACACTCCCTTATGTAAATTTTAATAGGACCATTCCAGACTTGTCATTTGGAAAACTGTCCCCTTACCCACCTCCGAATTCAACCCCTTCATTGGAGTTTATGTGTATATAAACATCACAACAGAGAGAGGTTCTCAAAATGTAGTTTCCCCTTATCAAATTAACCAGCCACAGAACACTGATATTGTGCAAATACTGTTCATCAATAGTTAAAACTTTGGTGTGTTATCAACACTGTTTCAGCCACAAATCCAAAACACAGCACCATATGAGTTACTGTGAAGAAAATTAACTCTACCCCATTCAAAACCGGTACAATAAGGCACTGTTTCTATCCTTAATAATCCATAATCTAGACAAAAACTATAGCAAATGACCTTTGTACGCAGAAAAAAGCAAAACTAAAAGTAGAAAGTGGGACAGAAAACAAAAATGTCAGTGCTTTTCTTTTTAACAACCAGTAATGAAGTAAAATAATAGGTGGAGATAGTTCAGTAACAGTAGAACAAGAAAAAAAAAAAATTAAAATGTAGTACTTTTTTTCCCAAAACTAACCTTCCAACAAAGACAGCACTGAAGTTAATGAACAGCATTGTGGAAAAGTGGGTGTTTTCTATTTTGAATTATCTTCTAAATGTTTGGGTTTTTCCTCGTTTCATATTCTTTTTTTTCCTTTTAATTTTCTTCAGGGGAGAAATATCAGGAAAAAAAATTGATTTCACATCAAGTATAAAAAAAAAAATCTCAAACCAAGGGCCATGTGCCGACATTTTAATCTGCTTCTTCTATGGTCTTCATGAAAAATCTCTTTAGTTGCCAATTTTGCAGAAAAAGGACGTTTGCACATGCACAATTCCTGCTTGATTTTGCAGTTGTCTTTTTGAAACACATTACAATCTGAGTAAAAATTCAGTTAGGTTGATGAGAAGCAATAAAGAATGACGGATGAAATTTTGTCCTATATAACTTAAATGAATATTTGCGTTGTCTTTCCAGTATTTAATTTGAAATTTCTGATAGTATTAAAGGTCCAAAATGATCTCTATATTTTGAATACTTCATCAGACCTACTAGACCTGGAATTGCCCCAAATGAAATGTCCTTTTTTCAAAAGACATTTCTTATTGAACAACTCCTTTTAAGTACTGGAGAGGAAAGCAGAAGATGATGCTTTTCCTCCCTAGTGTTTTCATCACTTCACTTAAAGTAGGGGATGTTCCCTAAATTGCAGGAGCTCAGCTCTGTCCCAGAAATACTATACCACTTGAGCTTCGCCCTTACTGCGTAGACCTTCATATTGCCCGTCCCTGGCTCTGGGATTATAATGAATTTCATCTCATTTTTCTTGATCTGAGTGTACATTTTTCTCTTCAAGGTCTATGACCTTCTAAATCCTGCATTTATGCTTCTCTACCATGGTCTGTGGGTTTTAACTACTCTCGCTATTTTATGGGACACTAACTGCTGCAGGCATATCAGCATCAGATTGACTTTGGTGACATGCTGTTTGGTTCCCACTGGATGGCATGAATTTGTCATTTACAGACTCTAGATGGTAAAAGTTCTAATGAAATCAACAGTGATAAAATACTTGAAGATTTGTATGAAGAAACTAATTTTGTTAGTCTGCTCACCAAATGAATTAAAAATTGCAAGAAATGCTTTTGAAATATTACTAGGACAGTGTTACTGAAATACTGTAAATTTGCTGTTGGAAAAAAATTCCAGTAATGAACAGTCACAAAAATTAATTTCAAACTTTTGATAAGGTTTGATCTCTCTGTTTCAAGTTTTTCTTTATCTACAGCAATCAAAACATCAGTTGGGTTATGCATTTCCATCTCAACACAAAATTTACTTTCAAGGATATTAAAAAAATCCAATAAGCTTTTATGAAAACTATGCAGTC
This sequence comes from Promerops cafer, assembly GCA_013398275.1. Taxonomy (NCBI): domain Eukaryota; kingdom Metazoa; phylum Chordata; class Aves; order Passeriformes; family Nectariniidae; genus Promerops; species Promerops cafer. Next base: position 660,429 of record VZSE01007029.1, on the reverse strand, counting down.
ATAGAGAACAGCACCAAATATCAGGCACAAAGTTACTTAAAAGTACATTTACATGACAGATTGCTGCACCATGCACAAATACCCAGGCTAGAATACAGCCAGCCAGCTCAGGTGACATAAGAAATAGAGAACATGTATTCCCATCCTCTCTCTTTCTGTTTCATTACTACCTCCTTGTGTTTCCTGTTCTCACACCCACATGGGGAGTGACACTAGTTTCGAGGGTCTGGAATGACTTTCTATATCAGGTGTTTAATTACCTCAAGATCTGTTCAAGTTGTTTGTTTACATTCATACCATCATTTGGAAGTAATTTTTCTCTTCAAGATTTCATGAAGTGTATTCCCCGTCTGCATACAGCATATGGGTCAACATCCTCAATACCAGATCTTCAGTTTGTGCAAATCGGTGTAGTTTAACTGCTGAATCTCTCAAAAGTCTGACAAAACAGAAGAGTAAGATTCATGAACATCACCCAAAATTATGAGCCAAATACTCATACAAAATGGATATAGATTATGCCCCAAAATACCTAAAAACTTGTATGAACAGCTCATCTCCTTTGATTCAGTCTAAAATATTGGAAAAGTTATAGGAACAGCTCTTATTTTCAATCCCAGAGGGGAAAAAAAAAAAAAAAAGATTCATTAATCTACTGAGATTTCTGTATTTTCACATATTTTAAAATAAACCAACCTGTTTGAAATGATTCAGACTGGGGAATTAAAAAAATAAATCTTGTGGAAAACACTCTCAAAACTCTTTCTAACTCTTCTAACACTGCATGAAGTGAGAATTTTCTCAGGAACTAAACTTAAAAATACTGTTTTATCAAAACAAATCATGAGTAGATAATGTTCTGAGTTTACTTCAGGGAGCAAAAATGTTTCAAATTAATCTTGTAATATATGGCATGATTTCCATAAAACCACCTACAGAAAAGACTGCTTCAAGAGAGACATTGTTCTTGGTAGATATAATTTTAAACTAATCAGTGTGTGTTTTGAACTACAGAAATCTGCAATTCCTTCTTACTTTCTAAAAATAAATATGTTTAAGTAATACAGTGTCAAATCTTGTAATGTGCTACTAATTACTTTAGGGGACATAGAGATCTTGCTACAATAAGAAGTAAAAATAAAAGTTACTCATAACCTTGAGGTAAGAATATTGAAATAAATAATGGATTATAGTCTCTATTTCTGTTGTTAGAGATTAAATATCATTTCCATTTTATTGCTAAGGTCACATAGGAGAATAATTAAGCCACTGTTAGCAACCCAAAAAAATTGTCACCAGATGATTTCATATATGCTAAAAACCAAATTACATGTTATTCCAATGCTAATTATATCTGACATATATCTACAGTTAAGAAATTCTTGGCCAAATTCCCTTGTCTACACCTGTCTTGATCACCCCACAAGCATAATATCTATTGCAATCCTGAAACTTTTGTCTTCCACACAGCTGTGCTGAAACTAACAAGATGACGCATCCTGGGATAACCTAGATCATATTACTGTTGAGGGCAGAGGAAGAACCCTGCCACCATTCCCTAGGGAGGCAAACTGATTGAAAAATATCTCAGCACTGAAGGCAGTGCATTAAATTATCCAGGTGGCTTTAAAGATATAGGACAGCTTATTTCTCTTCTGAAATTCAGTTCAAAGAGCATGAAAGTATGTGTGCATGAATGATGAAACATTTTCTCACTGGGTACATTCTTTGCTTGTTAAACTTTCATTTTCATCACTTTAGGTTGCAAAGAGTCAACATCTAAAATACTTCAGTCTCTTTACTGGCAGGGCTTTTCAACACATATTTTTTAATTTCAGTTATAATACACCAATAGTACAAATACAATCGCAGTGTTTGCAACAGCTTTTATGTCTTAGAGGCATATTTATTCAAGTTTGTTGTAGTATGTGTGAAATGGTTAATTTAATTTGTTGCATGGGAGTTCTCAGATTTCAGTTCAGCTTAGGGTAGTTGCTTTGCTATTGACTGTATTGTTCTGCTACACTGAATTAAAGACAACTTGAAAGACTGTTCTTGTACTAATGTTTCCAGCTTCTCCTTTAGGGTCTCAGTAATTATTGTTTTGCAATTTAACAGACTGAAGCTGTGTCCAACAGATAGAAAAAACCCAAACAAAATCCACTTTAAAATGTTTTTCAATCAACCATAGAGAGTTCAGTATTCAGAACTCATAGTTTCAGGTCACAACATCTAAAATTCTGTCCTTTTCCAACTCATTTGCTGAATAAAATGTATCACTTGAACTAAGCTTCACAATAACCTTTATCATAAGTGCAGATCAATTTGACTTGATAACTTAGGATCTGAATAGTGCAAATGCTGCAGTTTACATTCAAGATCAATATCCTCACTGCAAGGATAAAATATTAATATATAGCATGACAGTGAATCCTTAAATCATCATATTTCAGGAATAGGAGGGAGCTTAATCTTAACAGTGGGTACAAATTCTCCCTTTGTACAAATATCCACTTTTACTCTTAAATTGGTCATAGCATTCCTGTGTTCGTAGTAAATTCTCCAAGGACATAATCTTTCTGTAGCTCTGAAAGAATAGGTAGACCAGTCTCTAAATCTCATTACAGTTTGTTGTAGCCCTCAGTAGCTAATAAGGCTTTTCATGAAGTGCTCCTCTGAGAAATCTCATCATGCAGTTCTCCCTTCAGTAATACAACTATCATACTGTTTGGATGCCTTACCATAGAGTTGAGAAATAATAATTTTTGGGGGCCTGTCAAACTATTTAAATAACAATAATAGATAGATAGATAGATAGATAGATAGATAGATAGATAGATAGATAGACAGATTTAAACTAAGAATAAACAACATACAAAATGTTTATTTTACTTTTTTTAATACACTTTGAAAGTAGTCAGTTAACTATTAATTTGTTCAAATTAGGTAATTAAAACATTTTACTTTGTCTTCGTGGGGTCTCATGGGTTTGTCAGAAGGGTACAACCAATATTTGTCACATCTGTATAGTCACTGTTCGATTAAGAGATGGAGACAAAGGCTATTTCCGGAGTGGATTTATCAGAGGAGACAGGTAATATTGGCCATGGCCTTCTTCACCAAAAAATTCTTCTTGCGGGAGAGAGAGGACATGCTCATGTCAGAAGCTCCATCATCTGGTGGCAGCTCCTCATAGAATGAGGAGACACACCAGCCTTTACACGGGGCCTCAGGCATGGCATTCCCTCTGCTCCACGTTTCAAAAGTTAGGAATAGAGTTTAAGGTTTCATGAGATGTATTAACACATAGTCCAGAGGGAATTTGCCCCTCACTAAACACAGAATCTCAAGTACTAGAAAGCCATAGCCCATACTCAGGTTGAATTGAGAAGAAGCAACATGAACCCAGAAGTCTCATTCACTTGCAGGCTTTAATAGTTAATGTGCAGTTCACAGAGCTGAACATGGACAGGCTGCTGCAATATCAGAACCTGTATTTTCATTGCTCCCTGTGCAAGTATATATGCCCAGAGAGAGCTGGAAGAGAGCTCAGAAAATAGCCCACTTTATTTTGAATTCCCATCCTTTATTTTGCTAAAATAATTTTCTATTTAAAACGGCCTCATGAAATTTAATGGAAGTATGCCAAAAATTGGCACTAAACTTCATTGAAGTCACACCTTGCAAGCTGCAATGAAATTATGTAGGTGAAAGTCATAAAAAAATATTCATTTTCCGAAAGCTGATTACTTCAGATCCATGGTTGATTACTATTTCAACAAAATAAATGGGACAATTAAAGAACACTATTGCTGGACACTGGTAAAAAGAGAAGATGAACAAACAACATATCAAAATGATCCTATAAAATGCAATATCCTCATACATTTTTTGATCTAGTAATGTAGGCATCATTGAAATTCATGCCAAAAAAATTTTGATGGCTGATGCACTACAAAGAAAAATGAAAAGCAAAAAGAGTAAATTGCAAACTCTTAAGAATGATCAAAAGCTGCTATCAGGTAAATGAAACAGGTTGATACACTATTAAATGTACTTTACAAACTCATTTTTGTCATAATAATGATGTACCTGGCTGTGCTCCAGGACCTGGGGAAGCAGGCAAGTTGCCACAAGTCTTTTTTTTCCACAAACAATACATCCTCACATCTCTCTGATTCATAATCTGTCAGTGTCTTTTTTCAGAGATTTGACTGTGATCTCTAAATATTTGTTTGGTATGACCCCAGCCCACTGTAAAGATGAATTTTACCTCATTGGCAGGACTTCCATGAAGGGCATATGTGTATTACTATGGGGAAAGGAGGTAACTGCATTCTGCTAGGTCAGACAGCAGCAGATTTTTTGACGGTTGAACACACTCAAGCAATTCTGTGCATATTCTTCACCTAAAATTACCTCAGAATATGCAAGCTAAGAGTGGCAACTTTACTTAAATCCAAAGGATTTAGACTCTGAGGACTAATTTCTAATACCAAATGTGTTAGGATATTTAAAGCTCCTATCTTCTGAATCTTTCTATATGATGGGTATTCAGAAGTATTGTGGATAAGATAAGATGAAAAAACCCTATCACAGCTCAAAGAGACCAGTATAAACCAATTATTTCCCTAGCTGCAACTTAGGGACCAATTAGCAGCAGCTGACATAGAAGGCTGCAGCCCAGTTTAAAAAGGAATAGCAGCCAGAGGGGTTAGGGTCTCTTTTGGAAAAGGGCCTCAGATCATAAATGTAGTTTTTCAAGAAAAAGTAGAATATAGAACACAAAAGTCACAACTATTGGAGGTGAAGATAGGAGACACCCAGAGAAGAGGAAAGCACAGACCCTCATGTGCTACTGACTCCTCTGACTCATCCACAGGGGGCCAGGGAGGACCTGGCCTTTAAATGTAAAGGACAAGAAGGGTTTTGCACTTGGAAGGGCTGAAGTACGGGAATGAGACCCAGCAGACATTGCACTTTGTTTGTAAATTCTATTACACTTTGATTTCCCTGCTTCTCTGCCGTTTGAACTGACTGGAATAATCCTAGTGTGTCTCTTCAAAAGAGAGTGAAAAAGGATCCTGCTCCTGCAGCTTTGAACTGCTGCCTCTGTAATCTACCATCTCACTGACCAGCTGAGCTGAATGAATTAAAACTTTCGTAAGGTTAAGACTGCCCAAAGAAATGATGAACAGAACAACGTCCTTTCCCCAAATTGTGAAGCCAGTAAATTTGCTACATTCCATTCCATTCCAGTTTATTGTCTTCAACCCAGATTTGTTGGTATAGTGTATTAATCTCATTTTGAAACCGAAAATAAAAGAATTTTCTTCAGATGTATCTTTAGAGTTAGAAGCATTCCTTGTCCTCCAGTTTTCTGCAAGGGAACAATTACTGTTTTTTTACTGTTCTATATCGGAAAAAAACCCCAGCCTTGAATTGCTGAATTGATCTATTCGTACAAGCTTCTCATCTGCTTATTCCTTGGGATTTCTTTGAAATCAGGACAGAAAATCTGAAGAAACCCACGAAGATCCCTTTTCCTGTTGCCAGGTTATTTCAAGAACTGAAGCTAGCTTATTTAAAGGCAATTAAAAGTCCACTAAAACTCTGTATGTGATTTTACACGGCACACACGTCTCTTAATTTTTTCCTTACTTTGACATTTCTGCTGGGATAGGCCAAAAATTGTTAACTGTTATAAGAAAATCTGTGGGTTTAGTTATAGATCCCACACATAATATAAAATTACTTAGCAATTCTTGCAGTATAAAACAAACGTTTTGAGAAGCAAAACTCGCTGCTGTATGTATGCTGTATGACTGTTGATGTTGGGTGTTATATTTCTAATACAACTTTGTCAAAAGTCAGTGTCATGAGTATCCTTAATACTCACTCTAAAAATCATGAGGTTTCCCAAAACCAAAAATTTCTATCTCAGTGTTAGCTTTTATTTTACTAATGTTTTCCTCTCTAGTTTTTCTGGCACCTCCTGATCTGTCACCTTGGGCACTGCATTGCAGAATAGATTTCAAAACATACATATCAATAGAAATTTAAGGGATTAACTGTTACACTGGAATATCATTAGTCAGTCTTCATTTTTATTAACTAATCATAATCTCATCAATGTGTTTGCAAAATAGACAAAATAGCAGGGATCATAAGATAGCCTTGTATTTGTGTTTACTTGTGTAATGAAGGCAGTTGCAGTATGTGTTGAGATAGCAAGTGTAGGGAAAGGCAGGTATCTTTTTATGATGGTACAAAAAATTACATTTACTAAGTGGACAAAAAGTATAAAATGGCCACTAAAAAGCCGGTGGTGCCTTTTTTTCTCAGGTACACTACTCCCATATATTCTTCTATGACTGTACCCACAGGGAAGACCTTAACATAAAAATTCTGCTCTTCTTGAGGTGATAAAACATACTGGTTACACTGGTCATGATGCAGATTTTTGCCATTGTTGATTTAAAACTTTTTTCAACATAGCAAAGCTAACAATTTTTCATGGATGAAAATGTTTATGTTTCCCCTGAAGTTGATTGTGGACATCAATACATTTATTATTATTTTTAGCGCAGTTTCAATTAAAGAAAGATCTCAGGGGTGTGTGGCATCATGCATACCTGATCTGGTTCATGTTTGATATCAATATTAAATATTTCTGTAAAACTGTGGGGAAAAGCTGTTCAGCTTGTGAGTGTGTGTATATGCATGCTTACTTCTCTATCTTGCTATCTGCCTTTTATTTCTTTTAAAATATTGGCTCCATTTAGATTCCTTGAAAATAATGTATACTTGAAATGACTGAAAATAGATCTTGACATTGGAGCCACTCTATTAAGCATTTTAATTCTGACTGTGAAGTCGTATTATTCATAACACAGTAGTTTTACCCATTTGGTATTCTGCAATTATTAGCATTGTATTTAAATATATTAATCATATAGAATATTTCCTTATCATATACTAGACTCATATATTGTCAATTTTATGCAAATAAAGGAAAGTTATGTCTCATATTGTCAAAAAGGAGAAAGTATTCTTTTTTCTGTAATAAATTTCCTTGGGAGAAATCTTGTAAGATACTCATCTTAATTACACTAGTATTTTAGTAATGCTGTAAGGGTAAGATAATGATGAGGGTGAGTCATGCTGAAAAGACCTTCAGCCTAAATTAAAGATGATTATTTCCAATTTAGAGCATATTTCCTAAACTTTAAACTACAAAGGGCATCTGTGTACATAATATTCTGCCTAAGTCTGAGTGAATTTGCCAGAATGCATTTTAATGTAGAAAATAAGTTTTCTGAGGTGTACAACCAACACAGATTTATCCCAATTGTAAACATATTTTTTCTGTTAGTTCAATAAAGGTAACTCTCAGTTTGAAAACGTATATTGTTAATTTGGACAAGAAAAATTTGTCTGCCAAGCTAAACAAAGTACGGCCCTCACATCTTTCACATCTACAATAAGAAAGCTTGTCAGAAAAATGGGCAGGAAAAAAACCCAGAGCACAAAGGGTTGGGTAAGAAGGGTAACAGTCAATTTGATAGTTACCTAAACACAAGTGACCATACTGAGATGTTTAAAGTTTTGCTAGGTTATTCCAAAGAAACATAGTCTGGTTAGCAGAGTCTAAAGCGAGATCTATTTTACCAAGTATTAGCATGTGGTGTGATTTCAGATTCATAAGATATGAAAGATATGTGCATGCAACATCTCAGATAAGAAATAGAAACTACAGGAAATTTGCCCTTCTGAAATGCCCCCCAGAGTAGTTAGTATGGTGTGAGATGCCTACATATGGACAAGTCAAGCTCATAGTGGCTGCTCTTGTGCTTTAGCCCTGGTTTAGGCAACATAATCAGTGTACACTAAAAGTGTTAATTATGATGTCATGAAGAAATTCAGTACCTATACAATGTTTTCAAGGATGCTTTTTAGAAATCATTACATATTCCATTCTATTCCATGCTAATCTCAACTGTGTTTGAAATAGTGCTGGTTTAACTTTGGCAAACAGACAAAAGCTCACCCAGCTGCTCACTCTCTCACTCCTCCTCCTCAAAGGGGAAGGGGAAGAAAATAGAATGAGAAAGATCATGAGATGTGATAAAGACAGAGAGATTGCATACCAAGTACTGTTGCAGGCAAAGCAGACTGAGATTGGAGAAAATTTATGTATAGTCAATTAAAAAAATATTTGGGTTGTGAGAAACAAATACAAACATTAAACAGCACCTTTCCTTCCACCTTGTCCTGGTTCAGCCTGTTGCCAGATGAATTGTTTGCACCTGGTGGCTTAATACAATGCCTATTCTTCAAAAACCACTGGCTTATAGACCCTCACAATGTTTTTTTTCTGTGGGAAGAAAAAGTGGAAAGCTACCAGCCCAGTTGTGCCAACTTTTACCAGTTCACCAGGAGGTCAGGTATGACTCTGGGGTGTTGACCACCAGAGCACCAGAGACCACCTAGGAGACCCCCAAGACAGAACTCATGCACAGAGGGGAGGGGACATCTTTTAATGATTTTGGGGGAATTATTATTCTATGTGTGTTTATTCCAGAAAACTCAAAGATTATATATGTAAAATACAGTATTTAAACAGGAGATTTTCTATAATCATCACGTATGCTCGGTGGTGTCATCCCCCATACATCCGGTCAAATGAATAATGCCAGCTTCTTAATGCTACAGTGGTGCTAAAGAGTTTTATTTTAGCAGGTTTTGGTAACAAGGTTCGCTCCTTCACTCCTGACTTTTCTGCTGCCCTGAGCAGTGCAGAGGGGGAGTGGGATGGGGGATTAAGGTCAGTACATATTGGTTCCTCTCTGCCAGTGCTTTCACGCTTTCTGCACCAGCACTAGCTCTCCCATGGAATGCAGCCCTGCTCAAAAAAAACCCCTCAGCTTTTGCATGAGTCCTCCAAAGGTTGCTATTCCTTCAAGAAATGTTAATGTGCTTCAGTGTGCTTCTTCCACAGGTTGCAGTGGGTATTCACTCCATGCAGCACCTCCCCTAACCTTGCTTTCTCTTCTGCTGCTCCCCACTATTTTTATGTTAAATCTCTTCTACCTCACAATCCCTTTTTGCCCTCTGTCATAGTTTGACGTCGGCCCAATGCCAGTGCCCCCATGAAAATATATTTTCTTCAACTAACTGCTCTGAGATGCAACCAGGAACAGAGCAGAGCAGGCTCAAGTTTAGAAAGAGAGGGGAAAAAAGACTTTATTAACCTACACTAAAATAACAGGAACACACAGGAAACAGAATGAAAACCTTCCAAACATTTCTCCTCCTCCCACCCAATTTCCACCAAACCACAGTGAGACAAAACCTTGGAAGCCTGATCAAGTTGCCACCACTCAGAGAATCAATTCTCAGTCCCTCAGGGGAGAGAGGAGTCTCTCTTGTACCACAGTCCTCCCCACGAAACAGGGTTGACACTCCCCATGTTTCCATGTCACACATGGCACCGCCCGGAGAAACTCTGCCATGGTGACATGCTCCTTCCATGTACAGTGCTCTCACCACTGTCCATGGATTGAAACTGCTCAGGGTTCTTCAAGGATGCTTTGCCAAGTGCCAAAAAACAACCGTGTCTCATTTTTGGGACAACAGTCCCCCCCATTTTCTCATCCCCTGGGGCCAAGGGTCTCGAGAACAGAGCTCTTCTCCCTGAGGACAGAGGGCACCACCACACCCTCTTCACCTTCCTGTGTTCACTTCACTCTTACATATGGTGTCATTACTGCAGGTCACTCTCTTGGCTCAAGCCATCACATCCCCCTAAATGCAGTCTCATGTATTACAGGCTACTTGGTTCAGTCTATGGCTATACAAGAAAAGTCCAGCCAAAAGCCAGTCCATCGTCTCCTCCCACCTCGGATTCTTCCTATCTTCTTCTTAACATCTCGGGTCCCAGACTGTCTCTCTTCTCTTTCAAACCACCAGCCAGGAGGACTAATGTTTCATAAAGTTTCCTTCACCCGGGAAAGGGTTCAAAGTCCGAGCTCTGCTGCCCTCAGGAGACTGAAATCTCATGGCAGCGACTCCCAGGACTTTCCCCTCCCCACCTCCTCTGCCAGCACAGGCTCTCTCTCTCTCTTCCTCTGGGTGAGGGGGGGAACAAAAGACATCTCAATGTTTCTCCACCCCTCCATCCTGCAGGGGCTGGCCCGGTTCCATTCCCTTCCACCCTCTCTCTCTGTCTTCAGGGCTCCAGCCTACCTCAGCCTGGGCCTCCATGGCTTCACCTCCCCCACCCAGCCTGTGGCCAGGCAGGGAACGTGTGCACTCTCCTGCAGCCGGCCAGAACAAAAGAGAGGGAACTTTGGGAATTCTCTGCTTTTAAGCCCTGTGTGTCCTCAGAGGTGATCCATGTCTTCAGTGGTCACACCAGGTGTCAATATTCAAATCTGACCACTGATTGGTTTGACTAAAACTTCCTAAAAAACTCACTTCCTCTCAAGCCAAGACAGCCTCTTAAATCTGTTTCACAGAAGTGCCACCATCTTTTCTGATGGGCTCAGCTGTGTCCTATGGTGAGTCCATTGCAGAGTCAGCTGGAACCACATGGAACCAGCTGTGCCCAGCATGGGGTAGCCCCCCTGAACTCTTCCCATGGAGGACACCTCTGCAGCTAATTCACTGCCTAAGTCTTAACACCTATATGCAGTTCAGAAGCCAAACAAAACTGAAGAACAAGAAAAGAAAAAGAACCACAAATGTATTATTTACATCCAAATACTCCCTCTGTAATTTGAATTCAGCAGTGAATATGTCCAAAAGGCATAATGAGAACAGAATTTAATCAGCTCTTCAATCATACCCATACCACTCAGAAGTCTGCCTTTCATGCTTTTGTAAATGATGAGAGAAGCTCAGATCTTCCTGAGATGATAACAGAGGAGGTCTTTGCAAGTAACAGAGTATAAGCTGATCCTATTGTTAAAAAGTCAGAAATTAATTCTTACCATTGTGCATGTCCAGGACTACTTTTCTCATCATTTCTTGCATATCACCGCTTATCTTCACATATATTAGAATGGAAGCAGAATCATTACAAATTTCACTTTTTACCAGCAAAATTATTCAAGCACACACTTGTTTTCAATATAGTAGTGAGGTTCAAATATGTGGACAGATTTGTGATCTTATTTACTTGCAGATCATTTCAGTTGAAGTCACTCAGCAGGTAGTAATGGTAAGACTATGCCAGGTTCCCTTTATAATTACTGAAACCATTACAAGTTTCCAGATACTGATTTATCCCATCCTCCCCATTGTATCCCTTTTGGCCTCCAGCTGCTTTTCCAGAGAGGCCTGAGCACCCCATGGACTCCTTTCATATTTAGTATAGTTGTATGAATTTCCTATATACACTCTGATTCAAAAAATGCACCAACTGCCCAGAGTCTGTGTCAATGACTGATGCCAAATCACTCTTCACCAAAAGATGGATAGGCTCCAATATCTCTATCAACTTGATTTTTTCTGTCCATATTTGGAGTGTAGATAATGAGCATTCATGTGGATGTTTATACTCCACCAAATTAATTTAGGTTTTCTAATCTACAGCTGAATGTCATTCCCAAAATCAGTGAGAGGAATTCCTTCTAAAGTTCCATGTGCACTAAAAAACTAAGCAATGCACAGATGCACTTAAAGTAACAGGAATATAACTACGTGCAATGTTAGGTTTTTAGAATTTCAGCCAAGGCCACATCTCCCAAAGTATTTCTGGCTGTTTTAACAGCATAGGATGGATACCATTCCCAGTAAGCAGTTTGGATGTGATTGCCCTGCCCTGAGATCTAATACATTTTATTAGGATATATGTGGCCAGACTCTGCTAGCTGGAATAAAAGACAGAAGACTCTGGCACCATATTTACTTTGAAAGACATAGACAGAAGTTGCCACAATTAGTCAGCTACAAATCTCCTTAGTGAAGAAGCAATTTGCAGCTAATTAGTTAAATGCAAGAAAATTGTGTTCTTCTGCATTATCCACACACTCCTACTACCACATGGAAGGCAGCACTGGCAACATTCACCTATGAATACAAAGAAGTCATGCTTAAGTTGTCCTAAATGCACTTGTACCCTTATTTATGTGCTGTGTATAAAATAAACCTGTCACAGCAGCACCAGTGGACCATAGACTATCTTACTCTACCCTTCGTCTTCTCTGCTCCACCTCACTCTGGGGCATCCACTCACTGTAGCTTTCCTAGAGGCTAAAAATCATAGAACCATAGAATGGTTTGCATTGGAAAGGACCTTAGAGACCATTTCATTCCAACCCTTCTGCCTTTCAAGAGACCAGACTTCTTGGGATGAGTAGGTACGTTGGTTCTACAACCTGACTTCTAAGGTCAGTAAAGTGCAAGTCCTATTTTGATATCACATATTGCACTGAGTCTTTCAGGGACTATGTTTTTTTGGTTTTGGTTTTTTTTTCATTTTTCTTCTCTACATCTCTGTGTAAAGGAAAAAAAAATAGAAAAAGTAACCACTATTTTTGTGTGCTGAGGGTATATTAAATTATTAAAACATAAAGCTATTCAGCAGAAAATATATGCTATGCTTTTCCCTTAATAGAAATTGGCAAATGCTCACTTTTTAATGCCATTTATATGCAACATTTTTCTGTCTTAAAATGTCTCATGCTTTGTAAAGTGTGCTTTAGAAGCCTCTAGAGATATGATGATGAAATATTGATTGTCATTTTCTTGACTTTTCCCACTCCCCAAACCCTCTTCACCACATGCAATTCTTCTGATTTATATTTTTTTATTATTTTGAAAAATTGAAAACACTTCATACTGTGAAATAACTAGTAACAAGGGAGAATTTCATACACACATACATAAGAAAGAAAAACAAACAAGCATGGAGCATATATATTTCCATTACTGCTAGATGAGCTAACTTTTCAATCCCTGAACTCTACCCTTGTCTTGAATTTATGAGCTAAGTTCAGAACACTTAGTTCTTGATTCTGCAGACACTTGAGGGAATGCCAAACTTCAAGCTTATGAGCAATTATATGGAAGTCATATGTTAATAGTTCAATATATTGTTAAGTGCTTATAGGTTCTTTATTGTTAGACTGACCTAAAAGCAATATTCTAGTAATTTATTTCAGTTATCCTAAGTTTGATTTGGATTGTCTTTTTTTTTCTTTCTTTAGCTTGCTCCATGCCTTTTCTATATTAATCAAAATTGTGATCTATAAATTTAACTAGAAGTGAGGTATCCTGGATTACGAAAATCCGTGTAAATTAACATCTCAGGTTAAATCTGTGGAAATTTTCCCTATAAATGAGACCTAAGAAGTAAATGTGTAAGAAATGGCAGACCTTCAAAAACCTGAAGGAAATAAAATTGTACCCACACATACTGTAAGTTTTGTCTGCAAAACAGCAACTGCAAAATTATGTGTGCAAGGCTCATGGCAGCTGGAAGCAAAATTTTGTCTAGTAAATCTGCATTCAAAATTTTGTGTTGCTGACTAGGAAACTGGCTCCAACTGTTGGTGTCCTGATTTAACTTCAACCTTTAGCTTAAAGTGTCCTAGAAAGGGCTGCATCTACCCCATATATCCATGCTGCATCTTTCCTAGTAATGCCCCTCAAAGTAAGATGGTTCACTTTCACATGCCAAGAGGGTAAATCTTACCTGAAATCTACAGAACAAGAAAAGGTATGCCAAAACCTGGGAGGAAACTTGTCTATTCCTATGAAAAATCATTTTAATATTCTATCATGATTAACAAATAGAAAAATGCAATACATTAATTGAAAATATAGTAATTTGTATTTCAAAAAGGAAAATTAAGTCAAACGTCACTATACAACAGTATCTAATGTCTTTTTAATAACATAGGCTGTGAGAATCTATGTATATTTCACAATCTATCTTTCTGCTTACTCTAAGTTTTAAAAAACATAAGTCTGTAAGAAGGATATGAACAATTTTCAGTGTTCCGCTTTAGCACAAAGGATTTTCCCATTTTACAATTGGCTTTTTTATTTCCATTGCAAATTCCTTAGTGTTGCAGTAAGAGGCAAGCTAGCAGGTTGATGACCATCATCATTTTCATTCAGTAAGTAACTGAAAATTTTTTTAAAAAGCACTGTACTTTAAAATAGCCTTTTAAATTATAACGGCAGCACAGTCTTAGGTATCACTGCTAATGCAGAATAAGAGAACCTTGTACAGCTGAGTGCTAATCCTTATACATGCGGCAAATTCAGTTCCCTTTTCAGATCTACCCACAATGACATTTCTGCAGTACAGCAGAAACAGCTCAGAATATAAACGATAGGCCTGGCAATTACATCAACTAATCAGTAGCATTAGAAACAAGGTCATTTTTGGTACAGTAGTTACCACACACTGTTAATTCTTGACAATATACCACTGGGGATTGATTAATGGATCATAGTTTTACATGTTGGTCTGCATTGTTGGTGTCAGCATATAAAAGATTTGCCAATTCTTGCTAAGAGGTACTTTGAAACTTTTCTTTACAATTTGATCTAAAGGTTTTTATTGATCTGACCCCTATCTCACTGTTGTCACCAGCTCAACCAAACACTTTCAGTGGTCCTGATTCTTAACCATGGGAGGTCAGAGCCATCCAATGTCTTCCACCTCTGCAACTGCTGTGAATTGAATTAAACACAAATCCAGCTAACTACTGCAGGCACATTTTATTTTTAGAATTGACCTAAAGCCTTCTGAGCATTATGGAAATTACAGCTATGGAGATAAAGAGCATGCCTTTTTCTGATTTTTGCCCTATAGGTGATGCTACTGAATAGCTCTGGCATTCAGTAAAGTTTTGTAGATACTTGCTTATCTTCTGCTACTTTGTATCATTGTTCTTATTACAGTTATCTTCTTTTCTTGTGTTTTACTAGCTCTAGCTCTAAATGTCACAACAGCTGAATGGGGAGCTGATGTTGCTCGTTTGCATAGCCCAGGAAGCAGATCTGTTAACTATTTCACTGTGCGTTCACCATCCATTCACAGCTACACCCAGCGAGTCAATATGGGTGCAGCTCTAAGTCTCACATGAGGTTTCTTTTGGGGGATTAATGGAGAAGATTGCTTTAAATGCTAACCTCTACGGAGAGTGTAGAGGAGGTAATATTAAATTTATCTTCTTTTAACCCATTCTTCACCACTGATCAGTTAGATCTGGCATGCATACATGACACTTGTGTCTCCACGGCATGGACTATGGAACACATCATGCACCCCTCTTGTGACAATATAATACAATTTTGTGGCAAATTAGGAAAATATTTAAACATTTCTTGGAAGCAGAGATATCACTTCCTTGAGGGTCACAAAAATGTATGAATGTTGGAATAAAACAAACAAATAAATCAAATCTCTGATGACAAATAATAAGATCTCTGACCTGGCTCCAACAGGAAGTGCACATGGAATCTGCATTCAGTAGTAGTATTATGTTGCAATAAAGTGGCACTTCCTTTTGAGACTGTGGTCTGTGGTCACAGAGCTAAGTATTGAAGCTTTTAACCCAAAATTTTGCAAGCAATCAGGATGATTCTGCTAAACAGTAATGGTACAGACTTGACATTATACAAAGACCACTGTAATTCTCAGAACATTTGGCCTTTTCCTCAGACATCCTGGTCATTCCCTGAGTGCACACTTCCCAGATGCCCTCCTGTGAATTCTCGGCTTGATTAAAACATGCATGTAATCCTTCAGTGTCTGAATACATCCATTAAAGAGACCAGGAGCTGTGAAATAGTAACTCCACAAAAGCTGATGTCCATTGCTGGGAAAAGAAAGAAAATCTATCTGTTCATTCCAGAGGAATAAATATAATAATCTTGTGAACACTGCTAAAAGATCTAATGATCCATTTAAGATACAAGGAATTCAGAAAATTAAGTCTAGTTGCCTAAAAGTTGGAGTCTACCACATTTTCAGATGCCTTATTGTATTTTTCCTGTCCATTAAATGGGTCATTCTAGGGCCTTTTGCCAACGTTACTATACCCATCAGGATGTGTCAGATAATCTTAAGGGACCCAGATGACTCTGCACACCTTTTCTAGGCAAAAACATTGAGCCATGGGAGCCAAGAGGTAGAGGACAAGAAAAGCCTGCCTCTCCATCAACTGCACAAGGAAGAGCTGTCTGGATAGTTTCGACATATTTTTTCTTTGCACAGTAAAAGTACCCTGTAATTAAAATAAAAACACAAGAACTCAAAAGTTCTATTCAAGAAGTTCTACTCAAATGAAACACACACTGCCTGAGGAGCATTAAAGCAAGAGTAGGACAGGACTAAGCAGGTTCAGAGGCAACTCTCTTATTGCAGCAGGATCTGTGTAGCTCTGAAGTATATTTTTAAAAATTTGTGGAAAAGGAAAAGATCAGTTAAACTTAATGAGTGACTCTAGGAACATCAGAAACAGCTTTTTATGAGAAGAATAAAAACTATTATTTCTATTATTTAAAGCCTATGTCGTAGTTTTATAAGATAGTGGTGTAAATCCAAATGACGTCTTAAAGCAACACAAAAGGAGTAAAGTATTTATTTACACTAAAAAAATACTAAGACCTTAATCTTTAGCTCATCTTTCAATCTCAGATTTTTACATGAGATTATTTTACTTGGGATCATAATTTTACAGTTTCTTTTTATTGGTGAAAAAATGAGACAACTAGGCACCATTTCTAGAGCTGCCCATCTCAAATAATGTCTAGCAGATATTGATTTCTATTTTGTTCTTTAAAAACTAATTTAAGGATTGATAAATGAAATAAAATTTAATAACCAATAATGTGCTTAATGAGTGTGAAGGAAACAAAGGTATATTTCACACACAAAAATCACAAACATGAAAATCTGAATTATTCTATAATATTTTATTTCTAAAACATCAAATGGTATTTGTCAAACTAAAATAGAAAGCAACCTACACAATTAGAGTTGGTTTCATATTAAGTAGTCAGGATCTACAGTCTTACATCATCCATGAGCATATATAAGAAGGTATTCTTTTTGCCAAATATTTGTAGGAGTTTTTTGTAGCTGATATATTAACAAGTTATCCCACCTATACCACCCCAAGAAGTTAAAAATTCATTCGTTTTAGGACAGACAGGAGTGAAAATCTTTTAAAAATTGAAAACATTTCAAATTCAGCCATCTTGTCATTTGGGATTTTCTTCTTGAAATTTCCCATTATTTTGATACAATTTATTATGATACAAACTCCCTTGAAGATTTAAATTTAGTGCAAAAATCTGTTCCAAAAAGCTTTAATAAAAGAATCAATTCTGAGTTTCATTAACTCATTCATTTTTTATATTATTCTACCTTTCTCTCCTTTACTGGGTTTGTCTATGGCCTATGCATACTGGAGCACACAAATGATGCTTCCATTGTATTCTGAATTCTTTTTCATTACTGTTCATGTGTTTTCATTACTATTCCTATGTGTCTCGCACTTTGTTGGTAATGAGATCAAGCTGGATTTCTGCTAAGGCTGTGACAGTTGTGCTGTCAGCTTTTAATCTGTCAAGTCCCTGTGAAACCTCCTTCAAGTGCTTTTGTGACTCAGTAGGTCTTTTGTAGTGTCCCTTTCTATACAGAATGTTTTGATCAAATTCCTTCTCGTGTTCCATCAAGCTGTAACATGCATTCAGTCATTGTACAGAAATATGGAGGACCACATTCCTTGCGCTGACACACAACCTGTGTTTGTCTGACAGCTCAAGAAATTGCTATTCAGGAACTGGAATAGAAATCAGTCTTACTCAAACAGACAGGAGTGTTGGAACTGCTGTGAATTTTACTCACTCCTTTAGCAAGCTTGAAATGTTGTGACAAATGATAAGTATGTTTAGAAGGATTGAAAAAATGTGTCTGCATAAAAAGATATTTCTTTATTAAGGATTTTTTCTTGCTCTGACTGTCTTTATCAGTCCCCCTGCCAACTCCCTTCAAGACTTGCCCTTTCATTTGTGCCTGAACTAGGCTACACTCAGGCTACACACACAAGGAGTCTATAAAGCTTGCATAGAAAAATAAGGTCTTTAAGAACCTTAAGGTCAAAAAAAAACCCAGTTTACAAAAAAAAAAAAAACCAAAACTGAAAAATTTACTTGCAATCCACTGGATTTCTGGGGCATGATTGTTTGCAGTCATATTCTTTCCTTCTTCACTCTCTTGCCAATGGCTGGCGTGCAAGTCCAAATCACTGAAGTCCTTTCTAACTCTTGAGTGGTGAAGAATATCTGTTGCTGCTTGGATAACTCAATATGTCCCCTAAGAGAGGAGACATCTAGGGTTAAAGATAACATTAAGATTAGTAAAATTAAAATTATTAAAATTGTTTGAATTAGCTAGGGAATCATTAGACAGATGAAATGATCAAAAGATCTGGAGAAGGATTTAGACTGCACAGAGCTGGTGGAGCAGGTTTGGTATGCAATTAGATACATACCTAGAGAATCCCTGAGGACACAATGGAGAAAAACACAGAGGATTTAACCCTAGACTGTTGTTCCTTTTAAAATACCCCTAGACTGTTGTTCCTTTTAAAATACCAAGTGGTATTATAGACAGACATAGGTGGATAGAAAATGGCATTCAAGGAACTTAAGAAGATCTATTTTGTGTGTTTGGACTCTCTTAAGATGTCATCATAACAGGTTGGTTTCCTTCAAGATGGGGAAGTAAAACAAAGAACTCTCCACAGGAGAGAAACAATGTCCAATTTAAGATGGACAGAAAAACATTTTTCAGCAAGAATGGTTTCATTCTATTTATGTAGCAAGACATGAAACTACTGAGCTGGCTGCAAGTCTGACTGTAGTGCAGTGTCATAACAACAGATTCTAGCCTCACGGGCATGACAAAAACTGGAAGTCTGAAGGCAGCAGAGGTCCTCCTTGCATATTCAGCTGTCAGAGCTGAGATGGGACATCTGGGAACCTTGTTACATGCAGATCTCTGGGGACTACAAGGTCAACATGGCTAACAGCAACAGAGGTGCTTGTAAGCATAAAGTGCGGGATTCCTGGAATTCCTAACCTGCCCCTAACCTCTGCACATTTTGTTCAGAACAAGGCTTCCCTACAGGCAAATTCAGAGAAGGGCAGTAGAGGAATTCACAGTGCAGTCTCACCATGAGTCTTCCTTATGAAAGGCACCTTCCAAGGGTGCCTGCATTAACAATGTGAAGATTGAAAATGCCTTCATACCCTCACGTTCTTAAAGCCCTACAATATTACAAAGTAGAATGGGGTGAGAGGAAATCTTAATAAATCATGAACCTTGACTTATTAATTTGAATTTTTAACAACACATCTCCTAAATTCTCTGGGTTTTACATGCTATGCAAGTATATCACTGAAAGATAGTAATGGAACACAACTCAGGAATACCCCAAAGCACTAACCACAAGCATTATTTTCTGTGAAATTAGAAGCATACTGAAGTAGCAGGGGCAAAAGCATTCCAGAGAGATACTTATAATGTAATCAAATTTACCACCTTTACGTACTCTGGCATGAATTCCAGAAGCTATTATGCTCATTAAGAATCAGACCAGGAGGAAATTTCTTTGTATACAATTTAAATGCAGCCTGAGAATCAAAATAAAAATGTGAGTTTTGTCCCTTTTGTTCCTTATGGGCAACAAGCTGTATCGTATAATTGCCCCATATCATTATGTGTGATGAGTAGGCTGTAGAACACAAAGCCCTGGCCTAAGCTTACAATGGAATTGGAAGAAGTTCATTATTACTTGTTTCAAATCCAAAGAGAAGAGGCAGTATGAAATAAATCACCAAAACACATCTGTCTGTGCTTGAACACCTCAGTTTTCTCTCAGAATCAACACAAATACAGTTTAGTTTAAACAAGAGGGAATGAATCACAACCAGCAGCACTAAATAATTTTAAAAATTATCAAATAAATGTGAAAGCCTTTTACATAATCTTTATTTTTCACAGATAATTTTTTTATTTGTTCGGTTTTATAATATTTCCACAAAGTGACTCACTTTTACGTAATCAAAGCATATTGAATTTCCCATTGTAGATCTTTGACTCCTGTTTGTAAAAGATCTGGACATTTAGTTCTCAAAAAAATGTGTGACACCTATTTCTTCTTTATGCATATGTGTGTAGTTGTCAAATTCTTAATTTCACTGAACTCCTAAGTTCTCAGAGAAACACAATTTATCAAAACACCTTCAGAATACATGCATCTTCATTTAAAAGGTAGTTGAAGAGCAGACTTTTCCAATTAGGAAAAAAATGAGACACTAATGTTTTTATGGCACTGCAAGTCAAGAAATTTATTTCAAAGTTAGGAACCTGGCTTTCTAATGTCCAATTTACGTGATTCAGTATGCTCTAATGCCAGATCACAGACTAACAAGCCACACAGTTCTCTGAAAAAAATTGCAGGTTCTGCATATGAAGCCACTACAACTTCTATAAAAATTGTTAATTTGGGACACATCTGGGATGTCTGCCTAAAAAAAGATGAAGGAAAGACAGGTTCAAGTGACCAATTCAGATGACATTTAATTCCAAAAAGTTCCGTACAGTTAACTGGCTTTGGTTTTGAGAGCTGCCAAGAGCTGACTGTGAGCCAGCAGTGCACCTTGGAAGCAAAGAAGGCCAATAGCATCCTGGGCTGTGTGAGGAAAAGTATTGCCAACAGGTCCAGAGGGGAGATCCTTTCTGCTCTCCACTCGTGAGGCTGCATATGGAGTGCTGGGATCAGTTCCAGGCTCCCCAGAACAGGAGAAACATAGAGATACTGGAGAGAGTCCAGTGAAGGGACACTAAGGTGATTAAGGGTCTGGAGCATCTCTCTTCTGAGAAAATGCTGAGAGACTTGGGGCTTTTTATCTGGGTGCACTTAATTAATGTATATAAATGCCTGAAGTGGGAGTGAGAAGACGACAGAGCCAGACTCCTCTCAGTGGTGTCCAGAGAAAGGACAAGAGGCAATGGGCTGAAGAAAAAATACAGAAAATTCTATTTAAATACAAGGAAAAAAACAAAACAAAACCATTTTTACTTTGAAGATGTCAAACACTGGGACAGGTTGCCCAAAGGAGCCATGGAGTCTTTGCTCTTGGAGATATTAATAAATTGACACAGCCCTTAGCAACCTGTTCTGGCTGACCCCGCTTTGAGCAGGGATTTGGAGTAGACAAGTCTCCAAAGGTCCCTGCCATCATCAACCATTCTGCAATTCTNAAAAGCATTCCAGAGAGATACTTATAATGTAATCAAATTTACCACCTTTACGTACTCTGGCATGAATTCCAGAAGCTATTATGCTCATTAAGAATCAGACCAGGAGGAAATTTCTTTGTATACAATTTAAATGCAGCCTGAGAATCAAAATAAAAATGTGAGTTTTGTCCCTTTTGTTCCTTATGGGCAACAAGCTGTATCGTATAATTGCCCCATATCATTATGTGTGATGAGTAGGCTGTAGAACACAAAGCCCTGGCCTAAGCTTACAATGGAATTGGAAGAAGTTCATTATTACTTGTTTCAAATCCAAAGAGAAGAGGCAGTATGAAATAAATCACCAAAACACATCTGTCTGTGCTTGAACACCTCAGTTTTCTCTCAGAATCAACACAAATACAGTTTAGTTTAAACAAGAGGGAATGAATCACAACCAGCAGCACTAAATAATTTTAAAAATTATCAAATAAATGTGAAAGCCTTTTACATAATCTTTATTTTTCACAGATAATTTTTTTATTTGTTCGGTTTTATAATATTTCCACAAAGTGACTCACTTTTACGTAATCAAAGCATATTGAATCTCCCATTGTAGATCTTTGACTCCTGTTTGTAAAAGATCTGGACATTTAGTTCTCAAAAAAATGTGTGACACCTATTTCTTCTTTATGCATATGTGTGTAGTTGTCAAATTCTTAATTTCACTGAACTCCTAAGTTCTCAGAGAAACACAATTTATCAAAACACCTTCAGAATACATGCATCTTCATTTAAAAGGTAGTTGAAGAGCAGACTTTTCCAATTAGGAAAAAAATGAGACACTAATGTTTTTATGGCACTGCAAGTCAAGAAATTTATTTCAAAGTTAGGAACCTGGCTTTCTAATGTCCAATTTACGTGATTCAGTATGCTCTAATGCCAGATCACAGACTAACAAGCCACACAGTTCTCTGAAAAAAATTGCAGGTTCTGCATGTGAAGCCACTACAACTTCTATAAAAATTGTTAATTTGGGACACATCTGGGATGTCTGCCTAAAAAAAGATGAAGGAAAGACAGGTTCAAGTGACCAATTCAGATGACATTTAATTCCAAAAAGTTCCGTACAGTTAACTGGCTTTGGTTTTGAGAGCTGCCAAGAGCTGACTGTGAGCCAGCAGTGCACCTTGGAAGCAAAGAAGGCCAATAGCATCCTGGGCTGTGTGAGGAAAAGTATTGCCAACAGGTCCAGAGGGGAGATCCTTTCTGCTCTCCACTCGTGAGGCTGCATATGGAGTGCTGGGATCAGTTCCAGGCTCCCCAGAACAGGAGAAACATAGAGATACTGGAGAGAGTCCAGTGAAGGGACACTAAGGTGATTAAGGGTCTGGAGCATCTCTCTTCTGAGAAAATGCTGAGAGACTTGGGGCTTTTTATCTGGGTGCACTTAATTAATGTATATAAATGCCTGAAGTGGGAGTGAGAAGACGACAGAGCCAGACTCCTCTCAGTGGTGTCCAGAGAAAGGACAAGAGGCAATGGGCTGAAGAAAAAATACAGAAAATTCTATTTAAATACAAGGAAAAAAACAAAACAAAACCATTTTTACTTTGAAGATGTCAAACACTGGGACAGGTTGCCCAAAGGAGCCATGGAGTCTTTGCTCTTGGAGATATTAATAAATTGACACAGCCCTTAGCAACCTGTTCTGGCTGACCCCGCTTTGAGCAGGGATTTGGAGTAGACAAGTCTCCAAAGGTCCCTGCCATCATCAACCATTCTGCAATTCTGTGGAATTAAATCTAAATCACAGAGGTCAGACTTTTAACTAGGAGAACATCAGATTAGGAAGATACTTTGAACGATACTGCACATTTCTTTTAGTGAATTATTTTGTTTTATACACGGATTTCTTAACAAATAGAGGGCTTTTTCTATAGTGTTTCACAACTACTTATTTTCCTTGAGTATCATTCCAATGTTATTGCATGTTAGTTCTGTCTAGGGCAATACCCTCTTTAGCCTTGAAGCTGAAAACACATTTCACAGTAATACCATATGACCCAACAGGTTGGGTTGTGATCCTGTGACACTACATCAAACAGGATCTATAACAACAAATAAGAAGTTTCACACATCAGTGTGGAGAGTTAAACTGAATGTTAATTGCCTGTAATTAGGAGGATAATTTACCTCTGGTTCTTGGAAGATAAATACCTTTTCCCTTACTATGTTTTACACTGAATTTAGCAATAGTTTAAAAGATATTGAGGGAAATGTGTATCAAAACTGTGGTGTAAAAAAATTAACATGTCCTTAGTATCTTCCATGTTATACCTACAAAACTTAAAATATCAGTTTTTTAAAACATCAATTGAAATGCTACGGCAAGAAGCACCAGCTTAATTTTGACCTGAAAAGCTCATATTAGTAATACATTTGTGGATCTCATCAGTTTTCTAGTTCTGATGACCTTCTCTTAAATAAGCACTCAGAGACAACAGTGAAGCCAGCAGTCTGATGAGCATTTCCCCTTTCCTGCCAATGGGGTTTACAGTTCTCTTGTGTGGGCTCTGACACTACTGGGGATTCACATTTCCTATATGGTAACATTAGACCAGGCATTTGGCAGTGGAGGGTAAAAACCACACAATCTCTTTTGGATTTTCAGACACCCACTGCCAGTGCAGCTGCCAAGAGCTGTTTCTTGCAGAATAGCACTAGTGAATGCTCCCTGAAAATAGAAACCTTTGCTCAACAGTGCTATACCTGAGATGAGTAAGGCAGCCAGGTTAAGGCTATTCCCCCTGCAGAGCTGCAGCTGCTGTGGGGGCAGCACTCTTGACCAGATGTGTTCAAAGGTGCCATCGAGGGATAACCTCATGAAGTCCACCAGTTCAAGCAGGACATCTAAGAGAAACAATATTCATACCAGAGAAAGAAAAAAAAATTACATTTCTTGAATGATACAAGACTACAGAACAACAACAAAAAAACTAAAGTGCAATATTTTATTCATAGCTTATGCTCTCTTTCTTCAGTTGAGTAAATGTTGAAGTTCAGTGTAGTGTTGTCTGATACTGCCACATATCTGAGTTCTGTGTCATCACAAACATCATGTCAGAAGAGCTGATTTCCTGCCAGAGTACATATCTGGTGAATGCCAGGAGATAATTTCACATTTACTTACTGTTATATAGAAGTCTCTTCCAAAATACTATTCCAAACACAACATTTTATTAGGCAACGATTTACCTAAGCTTCATTTTATGAAGTAACTGGATAGAGCTAATGAATACTGTGGTTTATCCAACAAATATATTTTGTCTGGTTGTTTGTTTGGTTTTTTTTTTATTTTTACAAATTCTTGATAACTAAACAACTAGAATGATATATCAGAACAGTGTGTTAGGAGGTTAACTGCACTAAGACCATATTACAGCTAAAAAAAGTGACATTATATTGCTTTATGCTCAAGCCTTTTGCATAATAATGTCTTTTAATAATACATTTTTTAAGGATCTAAAAGCTGAAGTAGCATCATTGCATATCATGCAACCACATACAGAGAAAAACAATGTAATGCTGAAATGTCATACTGGCAAAACTGTCAAGAGGTAACTATTGGGTCTAAAAACCAAATTATTCTAATGCAAAAATATTTTGTGTATCTCAGACTGTGACATCTGTTTAAGAAACAGCTCCTACAATAGTTTCCTGTGTCAGTGCATAGGATACAGGGAATATTTAATGCAGCAGAGGAAAGTAGGGAACTACCTCTTCAGTAATCTCTGTCTGCATAGCCCAGCCATTCCATGTTTTATTTCAAAGAGGTTTTATACTTATTATTGCTATATTTGCATTCTTCTATTCTATCTGTGTAGAAGAGTTGACACACAGCAGAGAGCTTGGTGGGGCTGTGACACAAGCTTTTACAAAAAAATCACCCTTTACTCAAAAGCACTAAATGGACAGAGCTGAATAAATAAGAGTTTCCAGCCCCCTGCTGTTCAGACCAGGCTGTGCTGATGTCTCCCTAGGAGCAAGACGATCCCCTCCTGCTGCTCAAAAAAATTTGTTGCCCAGCAGAATGTGGAGAATTTCCTTGTATAAAAGAAAGTGCGACAGAAAGTGTGTTTAGGAAATGTTAGAAGGGGAGTGGTTGATTTTCCCTCACTTACAAACAACCTGGGATATGCCACTGGTGGCTGGTTAGTACAGAATTTGTTAGCTACCTTTCAGGTAGCTAGAAGATTAACACTTGACTTCAAAATTTATGATTGCCACTTTCTTGTTCTGTTAGTTTGTGATAAGACCCAAGTCCATGTTCTTTCTCTATAATCTATTTCGCGTAATTTGCACATGAAAGAGCTGTAAAGTGCCTCATATCTTTTAGGCAGGAAGAATGCAAGTCTATAATATATTTAATTATTTTGCAAAGAGGCAGAATCTCTTAAGTAACTGTAAGTGCCCTGTCTGTATCTTTGGACTTCTTGAATTCCCAGTCAGTTCAGCCTAATTTTAAAGAGAAAAGAAAATAAATCATAATCATGGAAAAAATTCCCATCTACTAGTACAAAATGGAATCTCTGCTCATCTTCAAGTGGTTTTATCTTTGATTTAATGTCTTAATTTAATTCACCATTTCTTTAGAAAAAGATAACATTCAGAACATTGTCTTTCTCAGTAACACCTAATAACACTTAATATTCACCATTCAGCTACCTAAGGAGATCACAAATCCTATGTCCCATGGAGATGCAGTCACTCTGCTGTGATGTTCCTCAGTAACCTGTAGTCCTGCTGCACAAGAAGAAATACCCCATTTAAACCAAAACATAAGGCAGTTGAACACAAATGAACATCAGGGCTGAGCAATGTCTGTCCAAACCTGAGTGGCAAAGAAGGAAAATAATCCCCTAGACTAAATCCTCTCACATTGACACAGACTGGCTCAATGGAACAGTTTACAGCACGAATTCACAGACAACTCTATAAGTACAGTGGACACTAAAAGGGAGAGTAAGAGCAAACAAGTGGCACAGAAAAGGATACCAGGAATTTTCTAATTGGCTTTGTCACTGAATATGGCATTTTCTACTATGATGGCCAGGCTGTGCTCATCTTTGTCAGTGTTTAACACCCCTCCCTACCCTCAGACTTGAGAGTTTGGCACAGACATCAGGTATGTGTATTCTCTGATGGTAGGGAGCTATAGTCTTATGTCACATTTAAATCTGGTTAAAAATTAAACATTTCCAGTCTCTCAATGTCTCAGGACATTGTGTAAGTGTGATATAAAGTCTACATCTATACTAGAAAATAATATTGTCTTTGGAACACTTTCTAGTCCTTCGGCAAAATAACAGTGCATCATGCATCCTCATAAATAAACTCCCTTGGCCACTAACACAGCACAAAGGGATGTACTGTGGCCAATGCCAGTTCCCTGGGAATTGTCCAGGGAGTGAATGCTAACTTAGGCAAAGCCCATACCAGGGACTGAGCAAACAATTTATCAGCTAGGACCTTTATAAGGAATGCTTGAGCCTATGCTTTCAGTGTATATTTCAAAACTGTAGATGTAGCTGCCTGGTTAGATCTCCCATCTCAGGGTGAAATTCTCTTACTGCCAGTGAATTGCAATAATTCTCATTATTGCTCATTCTCTGTTCAGTTCTAGATCAGCATAAATTCCTGGGACAGAGATAAAGCTCACCACAAACCTCCATTTCACTGTTCTGCCTTCTTTTTCTCTCCATAACTGGCCCCAGCGGAGCACAGAAAAACAAATGGTTTCAAGAACCTGGAGCTGGATTCCTTTTCTGATTTGTGGTCAGTGGAAGAAAAGGGAGCTCTAGGACTCCTGGCAAGGTAGATGAGAGAAAATACAGGAACCAACTGCAGAAGGTGGTGGTATTTACTGAGCAGAGGAACTGCATAGATCTTTTGCCTAAAAAATTAGCTGAAGCAGAAGGTGGATAATATTTTTGTTGCATTTCTCTGAGAAACACTGCATCTCAAAACAATTCCTCTTTCATTGAAAGGAAGGGGGAAGGGCTGGGGGCATGGGGAGCGAGGAGAGGTTTAAATGTATTTTTTCTCCAAGAAAGCTAATTCTTTATTAGATATGTATGTTTTCTGCATGCTCATCCAACTCACAGTGCATTGCTTCAACACTGTCTTTGCTCTGTGTGGTTCAGTTCAGGTGGATTTGCAATTTAGGTGAGTTGCAAATTTAGCCAAAATTTAAAAATGAACAAAAACATTTTTAGTGAGCACAGTAAGGAAGCAATTTCTCAACTTTTCTTCAAGTTTTGCAGATGTCATCCAACTTAGAAGACATTTATAAGAATGATAAATCACATTTTTTCCCCAGAAAACCAACTCCTATAAATTTTTAGTTCTTTTTTTCCAAATGAAGGTGCTAGACCTTCTTTAAAAATGTTTGCAATAGTTTTTATAATATATGAAAACAACATTTCTGCGTGTCCTATTGTTAGGAAATGAAAGAATTGATTTTGTTCAAGCAAGCAAGTAGGAAATCAACCTTTTGCAGTTGTTTGGTGAGTAAATTTTTACCCCCTGTGGTTACGCCTTGTCAAAATTACAGGCCTTTGAAAACAAGGTGTTATAATAGAAAATGTCAGTCATCCTTAATAATAGATTGACTTAATAACTCTGCCTATGATGAAGAATATTGTAAAAGAAAGAAAAGATAAAAAGAAAGAAAAACAAGATTTTAAAAATAATTCAACTTACAGATCTGAGGAACAGTTTGAAATTCACAACGGATTTGTTTAGCCTCTGGCAAAAACTACCACCAGAAAAAAAATATTACTCTTTCATCTCTGTAACACTATGAACTAAATTTTTAGCAAAATCTTAGACTTAAAGAAATGGATGGCTCTCTAGGGGATGTGAAATATACTTTCAAGCCTCTCATTTTTCAGAAGAGGGCCTAAAAGGCAGAAGAGATACATGAAGACTTAAAGATTTTTACATTGGTAGCTATAACAACACTCAGTGTTTCCCAAAGACTTTTCATTTTCTTGAAATGTCATACAAATAATATGCAAGACATATTAATAATTTTTGGAATATGGTAAGCCATGGAAACTGAAACATATTTCCTTTTTAGAGAAGTAGAGAGGCCCTTAAGCTAGGATAAAAAAGTTAGATAATTATGGAAAATATGGACACTTACTCTCCAAGCCATCTTTTCACCTGACTAGAAACCTGTGGTCTCTGAAGTTCTGAATCCAGAATAGTGCAACATTTTTGTGAAAAAATAACTTGGAAATATTTTTGGAGGTTGAACTTTTTCACTTACTGTTAGCTGAAGATGGTCTTAGGGGATATATCAACAAACTTCCTGAAGAACCCAAAACTCAGGTCAATGGACTAAATTTTGACTAAGAGAATTCCACAATTATAACATGTGCCATGAATGCACAATTATTTTTTTCAGTCTAGGAAGGTACAATCAATGGTAATCAGAAGTCTGAAGACAGGGAAAAAATAGAAAATTTCACATGATAACAGTAACACCCATCAGGCTGTCAATCAGAAATTGAGAGCAATACTATCACTGTTCTTTTATTCATAAAATCACAGAATCACAGAATCGCTAGGTTGGAAGACACCTCCAAGATCATCAAGTCCAACCCATGCCCTAACACCTCAAGTAAACCACGGCACCAAGTGCCACATCCAGTCTTTTTTTAAACATATCCAGAGATGGTGAATCTACCACCTCCCCAGGCAGATCGTTCCAATACTTAATCACCCTTTCTGTAAAAAACTTTTTCCTAATATTACTATATTGCCTATATTTCCCTTGGCACAGCTTAAGACTGTGTCCCCTCGTTCTGTCAGTTGCTGCCCAAAGAAAGAGACCAACCCCTACCTGGCTACAACCACCCTTCAGGAAGTTGTAGAGAGGGATAAGGCCACCACTGAGTCTCCTTTCCTCCAGGCTAAACACCCCCAGCTCCCTCAGTCGTTCCTCACAGGGTTTGTGTTCCCAGCCCCTCACCAGCCTCGTTGCCCCCTCTGGATGCGCTCCAGCGTCTCGACGTCCTTCCCATACTGAGGGGCCAGAACTGGACACAGCACTCGGGGTGTGGCCTCACCAGTGCCGAGGACAGGGGAAGGATGACCCTCCTGGTCCTGCTGGCCACACCGTACCTGATACACGCCAGGATGCTGCTGGCATTCTTGGCCACCAGGGCACACTGCTGGCAAATGTCGTGGAACATGAATGAACAAAATATTGTTCGGAATTGGTTTGTATGGGCCTCATGATATTTGCATGGACCATTGTTTGATGTTTGGTTAGTACTTTCTTTGATAAGTATGATATCCTGGGCAATAAAGAGTCACATACAACAGCTGGACTTCTGGGTGAACAACTATCTGAAAAGTGCAACATATAAATTGTATGGAATTCAGTTGAAATTGGCCATGCTAACTTTAAGGAAGTTAAAAACAGGATTTAAAACTGCTGAAGTGTTGCCATGAAAAGATGGGTATTACAAAACAGGTATATGAAGTTAGTGATGAATACAAGGAGAGGAGATAGTAATGAAAGAGGGGAAATGAAGAAAATGAAGGGAGATAAATGTAAAATTAGATCATTTCATTTGGAAAAGAAATGAAACTAAATAAACCAGAAAAGTGTTCTGGGATTTATAATGTCTTAAACAAGTATGAAGTGTCATCCAATTAATCTAATGATACTGCACAGTCAATTTGCTGGTGTAAACATCAGTGCACATTTTGATGGCAGAAATCATGACTGACTGCTCAAGGACAGCAAATACAACACAAAACCTATCTTCTTTCCAGCTTACGAATTTACAAGATGCTGAGCATGAAAGGTGAGAAGATAAATGAAAGACAACATCTTTTAATATGCAACATGTTTCTCTCTGCCAAAGTATGAGAGTAGAGTGATTAGGTTAAAAAAAAAAAGAAGAGGAAAAACAACAAATTCAAGATGTAGTAAAGTAAGCATAACAGCAATGCTGGTTTGTAATGGCATTTGTGCTGCCATTTATCACTCAAAATGTATTCGTACACCTCTGCTGCATCATTGCAGATCAGTTCAGCTGCTGCAGTGTATTCATAATCATGGAGGGTGTGCTGAGAGGAAGAGTGGAAAATTTAAACAAGAGCAACTATCTGAAGAAACATCTTTTTTTCCTATTCAGTATACAGTGATAAAAAGAAATAATGAACAATATATAGAGAGAAAAA
Organism: Promerops cafer; assembly: GCA_013398275.1. Taxonomy (NCBI): domain Eukaryota; kingdom Metazoa; phylum Chordata; class Aves; order Passeriformes; family Nectariniidae; genus Promerops; species Promerops cafer. The sequence goes on along the minus strand of VZSE01007029.1, from coordinate 629,888 downwards.
GATATAAGGACAGTAATAATCTTCTTGTAAGTATTGTATCACAGGCAGCACACAACCCTGACTGGCTTTTCAACATAAGGACAACAGGAGACAAGGAATTTCATGTTAGGCAAAAACATCAGACAAGAATTTTAGTCATTGTGTATCGAGCCCTATAGAGTAGCTAACCTGAACTTCACATTATAAAGCAGCCAGAAGTCCCATATATGAAAAAATATGTCCCCTCTTGTGCCCTGTTACCTAGTTCTCATACACATTCATCATGCGATCCTGAATACAGAACTACGTGAACCTATTTTCACTCTTCTCAAACATAGTTTATCAGAGATGAAACCCATCTGATCTTTCCTTTTCCCACATCTGTCCTCTCAAGGCTCTGTAGACGTAACAGCTTGGATTTTGATTACATGGTAGTTTTATTCAATGTTTTTTATTAGTACTGTGTTCATACAAAAAAAATCACTTTTAGAAAATTGCATCTTTTGACTCGGGTAGCTCCTACATTCACAATCTCTCAAAATAAATAAGAATAAACTTACTCTTATTTCTCTTTGAAATTCTGTTTGGCAATTTTGATTCCTACAAATAAAACTTACCAACAGAGCACTTAACACAAAGCAACGACTAGTAACTAGAGTTTAAATAGAAGAAAAAAGAAAAAAAAAAAAGAAAAAAGTAGAGTTTGAACTTCAAACAAAGGCATAGGTGAGGAACACACTGCCTTTGGAAGTATCTCCATGGTGTTACAAGTGGATGAGCTAAATGGGTTCAAAGTTATTTTTAAGTGCCCGAAGTTATGTCAGAAGAAATCCCGCCTCTAATAGCTCATTTACAGAGCATAGAGGTTGACAAGATCTAGGTGAATGACAATCTTCTAACTGTCTGCTAAATTGAAACTTTTTTGTCTCACTTATGAAAAAAGCTAGAGACATAAAACATGAGTGAATTCTAATTTATGAGCAAGATGCTCACTCTCTCCTCAAAACACCAAGGTGTTTGTTGACTCCCTGTTGTTAAACTGCAGGTAAACCTTTTTGTATCTGTCAGTTTATCTCACTTGTAAGGGGCCAGATTGTAACTAAGGGTTTCAGATAAGAAAAATATTCTCCTAAACAATTTGATACTGTGTCTTATTACTCTTTTGAATGAGAAACTGGCTTTTATCTCTCTACTTGATAATTGATAAATTGTTAGTTTAAGTGAATGTACCTATCTCAACTCACTACAGCAAAGTCTGTTCATTTAGAAATAACATGCCAGGTTATAAAATGCCTAGATATAGTCTTGAAAAGTTGTGAGCAGATGAAAAGTTAAGTTATTGACAGTGTCTTAGAATTAATTTAATTTTCCTAGATGGAAGCTTTATAGTAATGATAGCTTTTAGAGCCTTGTGTGACCAAAGAAAACCAGGTGCTTTCTGTGAAGGTTGTGCTGTGGGTCTTGCATTTGCCAGGCTACTATTAGCAAAGTCAGAAACTGACTGTATATCAGGAAAAGGCATGAAGAGTGCCATGATCTCCTTGCATATCAACATGTACATTTCCCCTGGGGTATTTAAGACAGTAGGTTTTAATATGTCTCTAAAGAGAAAACAGTTCTGATGGATGAAGCCTGTCTGTGTCAGAAACAGAAACATGCATATGGGTTAATGAAAGACACACTAAACCTATAAAACAAAGTTTATCTGGTGGTGAAAGTGCTCACTTGCCATGACAGATACTGTGATCATGAAATGGAGACTTGGTCACTGCTGACCTCAGTCCCTGAGTCAGCTGCACTTGCTGCACAACCAGGGTACATCACTTCTACTCTCACACGCTCATTCCTAGAAAAGCAGGTGACAATATTTACTATACTTTCTGTGATTTTTAAAGATAGCAAGCACGGTAGCTGAACATCTATGCAGCTCATGAACAGAGATTCATTAAAGTGGGATTCAGTGGGATGTTGTCAGTATCAACATTTTCAAGGACATTTTTAGATCTGGTCATGTTTCTATCCAATTTACACTACGCTTAAAATAATGGTAAAAAACAAATACAAATCTCTGTATTTTTACACAATGCCCTTATAAATCAATAATCCTTCAATTAATACACACACTGGTACATTCAAATGTAGACTGCTCACAACCCAAAAAAGCAATTTCAATTGGAAATGATACCAACATGAATAAAATGCAACAACACTAGTTTTGATATCATTGAATATTTTATCTGTCCTTAATTTTGTACAATAAAAACATTTGCCAAACTTCCCAATAGCAATGAGGAATTATTTTGTAAGAGGAGAAGAATCAATCTGTCCTTTATTAAAAATCGTAACAGCTTTTATGCAAGAAAAAAATTAAGATCTGATGTTTTCTTACTCATTAATGGCAGTGTGGAGTTATGAACTATCCTACCTGAAAAGAATCTTTTATGATTTATATTGAATTAGAACTTGTGTGATACTAAGGTTCTTCAGAAATGTACAGAACAGTATTTAAAACTCTTTGAACATTTAATATAGCTTTACATTCTAGAAAGTATTAAGTAATTTACTAAGCAAAAAATGTTTTTTAAAGTGAAAGGGAAAATCTGGCTTTGATAAAATATTACACACTGAAGGTACAGTATCTAAATAATGGTATTAAGGAAACTTCTTTAGTTTTATTACATCAATCTAATGGAAGTTATATGTCGGACCACAGAACAACATAAGCGTACTTCAAACTGGATTTCTTCCTTGTGGGAATAAATTACAGGCATGTGATTCAGTTAAAGAAGAACAAAATATTATTTCTGCTGGGCTTTGACCTCATCTCATGCAACTCCCCACAGAAACTGAAGGAAAAGGTGTGAGTGTCATCTACTCTTTTGTGCAGGTCACATATCCCAGGACCTCTCCATGTGCACAGTCAGTTTAAAGATTTCCAGTTATGTTTGCATTCACCACAGCTGGATTTTATTCTTATATTCTCGGAAATAGAGAAATGGATGATAAGTGGCTTCAAGTCTGTCATCAGCCACAGGGACCTAGGCAGCAAGTAAAATTGTCAAATAGCTCAGGTTCACAGCTATACCTGGAAATCTGGGTTCCAAATGCCCCTTCCATTCTCTTGACAGCTGTTTCCACAACCTGCTCATTTCCCTGAAGTGAATTAATAGCTTCCTTTCCTAGAGCAGCAGTGATGATGACAAATTTGGCCAGCCAAATTTCCCACAAATAGGCCAAAGCTTCTCACCACCTATGGTTACAGTTCAGGCCAGGAAGATGCACCATGTGCAATAAAGAAGCAGAAATCAGAGGGTCTTTCTGGACCATTGCTTCACACTTCGTAAAATTGCCTTGTACTGCAATATCTTGAAAACCAGACAGCAGCATTTTATATCAATTTCTGAAATAATTTTACTTCAGTTGGCAATAATTAGTTTTAAAATTGAGTAGGTGATGGATGTTTAAAAAGGTACTAAATCAAATAATAAATATCTCAATAAAAATTTACCATTAACAGCAGTCTTTGTTCCCCATAATTTCCAAAGTTCCTTTAATCAACCTCTGATTTACAAGTCAAGAAGAAAAAAAATGCACCTTATCAGCTCTCACTGCACCAAGAATGTCTCTAAAGACAATGTAAAGGGTGCTTATTTAAAATTGTTCTTTATTTATACACCAAATGAAAGTACTTTATAGGCACTTCTATTTCACTACAAGCTTATTTCAGGTCACCTTAGACTGTATCTTTCAGATCTGATGAAGGTATCACACTGCTTTTCACACTTGAATAACTTCACTGAATTCAGGTAGTCCCTTCTCATTTACACCCGTGTAACTGAGCACAAGATCAGGCAGCTGTTCTTTTCCAAGGGACTAGAATTAACATTCAAATTTCAGGGAAGGTCTATTGCAAGGCAAGTCAAGACCTTGCAATGTCTTGATGTTAATGTGTTGTATCCCATCCATACTAATCCTACCAGGACAGAGTCTCAGCTGCTGCAAACAATTGTAGCTTCAAGATTTCACCTGAGTTAAACATTCTCACTAGCTGAAAATCCAGCTAATTGTCCTATAGTGCATTCTGCAGCACATCAGGGGGAGTATAATAAATTCTTTATGGAATTAAATGGGAAAAAATACATTAATGGGGCATTATGTCTGTGGTGTTTTGCACACAAAAGACAACATATTTAAAATTATATTTCCCAAAGCCATTTTAACTCAGCTGCTTTGTATAAATGTATTAAAGCATTAAAGCTAATATCATGTGCTGAAAACCAGAATGCAACATATGTGCCAAGGGATTGAGACATCACCACTGTGGGAACAGTAACTATTAATTTGCTGATTTTAGTAAAAATAAAGACTAACTTCTGGCATTATTTTTCTCTATTTATTTATCATTATACCTTTTTAGTTTTACTACAATTATTCCCACCCAACCCACTACACTAGGTAAAAAATTATACAATGTGAACATAGATGATAATTCACAAATTAGCAAGATGTCAAATATTGAAATACGGTTCTAGGCAAAAAAGCCAATGTTATATGGACCTCTTCCAGCCAAGGTCTTAAGCACAGAATTAATTCTTAAATTAAAACAGAATTTAATTCTTAAATATTTTATTTCTAAATCTTTATTAGACCCTAGATAGCCAAAGTAGGGGAAATTCTCTGCCAAACTAAAGGCAATTAGAAGCCAACCTTTAGAGTTTTCAGAAAATATTTGTAGTGCACCATACCTTATGCTAATTCACTAGTCCTGTTTCCACTGAAGAGTGTATGAAGATGTTTATGAGTCAACAGGATATAAAGTTATGTGGTAACCATTTATGTTGAAGGAAATGGCAATAAAATTTTCTTTTTTTATTGTGGAAAGCAATAAACATGGAAACCTATAAAGAACGATCTGTGGTTTGCATGGAGAATAAACTCTCACAGAAACAGAACTCTATAACCTTTCAGATATCTTTCATCCAAAGTAGCCTTAAACAAAGATAAACAACATCTTATAAGTTCAAAAACATAATTGATTCAGTTCAGTAAAGTGATGGATGATATAGGAATAAAGGGTAGCTAATTATTAACTATAACATTAAACAAGTAGTTAACAAAGATTAATCTTCAAGACAGCTTACAACAAGCACAGATAGCTCATTACATTACTATTTTTTTTGTGCCTAAATAATAGAAATTATGCAGAATTTTCATTAATGAGGATGTTATTTCCTCTCTGCATGAATACCTTGGCTTTTTTTTTTTTTGGTTTGAACATCATGTTTGATATGCACAAAAAAGACTATGACCAGATGAATCTTAATTAGAAAAAAACTAGCACTTAGAGTTACACATGAATTCCTAATTACTTTTCTTTTTTAAGATTAACCTTTTCTATGTTGCTCTGCAAGATTTTAATTTACAATTAGAATCACGATTTTGTCATGTTGATGAGATATTGATTTGGTGTTTATTTGACATAATTTGTTTTTAAATGTTAAGCATGGAAATCCACATATTACCACAGAATCTTTCTACAGTCCATTGAAATGTATGCTTTGCACCTGGAACAAAATATAGCTCTGAATATGTGTTGTCTTCTGAAATGCTGCACTTTTTGGAATAAAAAATAGATTAAAAAATATAATTCCAATACTATTTACCAAACACCAAATATATAAAGGAAGATCTCTAGGAAAAACATCTAGATACATAATTGGTCTAGATAAAAAAGTAATGTCTTTTTTTTTTAAAGATAAATAATTTTAACAGTTTAGTTCCATGAACAGGAAGGAAAAATTGCAACTATTTTTCCCTGTTTAAAAATGCAGCCATAAAACTATGAGAATGGCATATTTCTGTGATGTTGAGCTCACTTGATGTTCACAGAAGCCATTTTGAGCAGTCCCCTTCTGCTGTGTTGGTGTATTACAATACATTTAACCAGTACTCCAGATCCTTGCACATAGTATTTGCTCTTTTCTTCACTGCACATTTTCAAATCAACTGATGGAAGACTAACTTTCTTCCTTCTTTTTAAGCAACTTCAAGACAATTATCATGCCTGAATTCCAAAACTCTAGGAAATAGCTCCTATCTGACAACTTTTTATTGAACAGGTTTTAATTAACTACATTTTAAGATTAAATAAAACTATATACAGCAAGGAATTTCTCTATACATTTGTGACGTGGATAATTCAATTTCTTTCTTGGCTATATGGGCAATCTCTAGCTATGCTTCAAATCTATTCTTGGAAGTGCCCCTCATTTAAGACTCTCCTGATTTCAGTCTTAATCTCATTCAAGCTGAGAAATATCAGTTGAGAAGATTAAGTATGAATAAACCAGATGCATATCAGTACACCTGCTACATACAGCACTTGGCACAGCTAAATCTTCCAAGGCCTACGTTCTGCTTCTGTGTCGAGAGTAAGTCACCCAAACAGCAATTTCATCACATTACTGAAGAGAAAATAATATAACTCATAAGGTAAATCTGTATCCATAACCATACTTAATGTCTGATATCAGAACATTTAGAACAAAAACCGTTGCATCACATAATGCCATTTTACAGAGACAATGTCTCCTACTCCCCTTTACCTAGTGAAGTGCAACCATTGAGACAACAGTTTCAATCTTGCACATCAGGAAAGAGTTCAGGAAAGACTCTGAAAGAGTCAGAGAATACAGGAAAATGTATCAGTCATCTGTAGGACTTAAATGACCAAAAGAAAGTTCACAGAGGAAAAAGCAAGGCCCCCTTTAACTTAGAGTTCTCTGGCCAACAGACAAAGCCAATGAAAGGGATCCAGTCTCAATAGCTCTTAATAGCTCATGCACTGCTCAAATCTGAATTCAAGTTTTACAACACATCACTTTATGTGTTTCTGTTCTTTGAATCTCAGGTAGTTTTTACCATCCAGTTATCCTCTACAATCATATCATCTTGTCTACATATTGTGCAAACCAATTACTTCTTTTTTTCTGTTCCAGATGAGATAAGAATTCTTGTTGCCTATTTACCTTCCCCATGCCACTCACAATTCTACAGGATTCTGCACCACACAAAATCCATTTTTTCTTTTATTGCACCTAAAAGAAGGTTTTTGTGTATCTTAAAGGAATTTCATGCCATATTTTTGACTACCTTGATAATCTTGTCAATTTTTTTTTAATGACTGACAAAAACAGCACATTCCATTCAGGATGTGCACTACTAGTGCACATGTTCTGTGCATTATATTTTCATTTTCTTCTTTGTTTTTTTTACCTTAATAATTCTTATATGTTTTTAATTACTAGAAATTGAGCTAAAGTTTTAATATTACAAAACTAGACTCCAAATCCTGTATTGTAGCACTTGGAAATGAATGTTCAGTTCAAAGCTCATCTCTATGCTAACAGGTTGTTTTCCAATGCCTCACTTTTTAACCCATTTATATGATTCTATACCACTCAGTCAGCATTGGGATGTCCTTCTCCAATTCCTCCCTGTCAGCTTCTGTTTCTAAACAACTTGACAATCATCATAACTGTTTATCAGCACCTAATACTGTGAACACATCACAGATCCCAATTAAATGCAAAAGTGCCTTCCCTTCATGGTAAGGACTGCATATTCCCACAGTTTGTTTTTTATCTTGTTAATATTATTTATGGAAATATCATCTTTCATTTCTCACAATGAGTTTATAAGAGATTTTGGTAATGGTGTTGCCTTGGAGAAAACTGGGTATGTAATCTGCATGTCCCTTAATTATGCTTATTCATTCATTCATTCAAAGTCCATAGATTCATAACAGATGACCTCCTATTACAAAACTTGTTTTAACTTCTTTCCTTCATCCATATGCCCCATAGCACTGTTCTGGCTAATTGATTTGATACAGATTATCCTGTCTGCAGTAGTTTGAATTCTCCTAGGTAACAGTTTGGGAAATTCACATCATAACTGTCAGCTTCTGAATCACTGGTACTGAGATAAATTTATGCAAGTTTTTACATACCATGATCTATAATTAATCTAGTTCTTACTTTATTTCTGTTAGATATCTTCGTATCTTTCTAGCTGTAATTGTTTATTGTCTTCAATTGTTGTATAATGATTTTACTGACATTTGCTCGTTATTCAAATCTCCAAATTCACTTTGCATTAAAACAAGGTCCATCATATGCTGTTTTCCCTCTCCAACCCACTGAATGTAGGTGTAAAAATTAGGCTTTTTGACAGGGATTTATCTTTTCAAACTGCACTTTATATATATTGATCTTGTTTGCCCTAAATACTCTCTGGCTTCCCCTTATCACAATGTGTTTGATTTTTTTTTTTTTAATTAGTTTTCAGCATTCTACATAATTTTCTACAAACTTCTTTTTACTAGTACTGATTTAATTTAATGTGCTATGGTTTTTATTTCACATTCCTTTTTTTTCTAGGATTTAGCCCACCATTTAACTGTGGAGGAAATTGGGGATTTTTTTCTTCCTTCATTTTCTTTCTAATAAATTCCTGTTCTTAACTATTATTTGTATTGATTCTCAATCTCTTTTAAAATCCTGATGTCATATCATTATGGCACAACTGTCTACATGCAATGTGCAAATATATACCCTCCTAGCTGTTCCATCTAATTCTTTTTTAACATGATTTTCTAATTTAGGCAGATGCCCTTCTTAAAACTAGGCATTATCACACTGGGGGTGGTCTCTGCTCATCATTCTGGAATGTACGTACCCCATGGCTACTGATTTATAGTATTTTGTTAATAGACATTTGTAACCAAAGCATATGCACTGCTCAAAATCAGTTCTCCCTTTGTAGGATACTAAGAGTTGTTCCATTGTCTGTTCATTTACAGAGTTAAAGAGTTCTGTGGTTTGATTTTTACAGGGCAGCATTTTAATCATAACTTTTGAAAATGACCGGTATTTGATGACATTCTGAGGTTTCAGGGTTTTTTCCCCAGTTAGAACAGGGTTTTTTTCCCTAAATATGTTATGGTCAAAGCCTTTGACCAAATATGTATTTGTCAAAGCCTTCACCTCAGCTGTTTCTTTTTCCATTCTTTTCTGTGAGTTGCAAGAGAACAGGCTGAGGGGAATTTCTTAACTTCTACACATTAAACATAACTTTTCTAAGAGTTTATTGTTTAAAATCCTTAGGAAACTATTTCTCCTGACATTTATCATGATATTTGATAAATTTTTGTGAGCACTGTTGAAATAATTCATTGTTACTGCTCTATTAGTTTTCACTCTTTTAAATGTCTCACAACACTTCTCCATTTGCTCTGATGATGAGGTCAGCAGTTCAAATCTATTACATTTTCTATCCTCTCCTGAAAGTTTAGTTCCACATGTCCATTTTTATTACCCATATCTTTTCCCTGAGGAATAGTTTAGGGCTAGATCACAACGTACGATTGATTCTTTTCTTTCAGCTATATTTTGGTAATATGCATTTCCATAGACAAATTTTCTCATTTGGCCAGCCTTCTTTTTAAAAATTTCCCTTTGATGTTCATACACACAACACATGCTGCACTATATTTGGCTCCCATTACTCACAATCACTCACTTGGCAATTTAACTCTTTCTCCAGATTTTACATCGACATGCTGAATCCTATTCCTTTTTCTCTCTCTGCTTTGGAAATAAAAATGAAAAGTATATCCTGATTAATTGTATTCAGAATGGAATGAATCGATGCCAGAAACTCTTGAAGACCTTCTTTACAGTTCTTTTCCAAAGTAGAAGCAATACAGGATTTAGCAGACTGTGAACTAATGTTTAGGACAGCAGCTATATACCTAAATAACAGATTCGTTTGCTTCACCAAACTCAGAACATTTTTGCTCCTCAGTGTTCATCTCCAGGTGTAACAGGAGCTATGATATTTTTAAGGAAATTAATACCCCAGAATGAAAAGAAATTAACGTCAATTTCTAAATACGTCCATGTAAGCTTGTAACTACTACCAAAAAAAAATTTTAAAAAACCTCCAACAACACCAACATTGAGATAAAGAGATAACTTTCTGGAAGATTCAGAGCACATCTCAGAGCATTTAAAAGCAAGGATTTTTCTATACCATTTTCTATGTTATAATGCCGAATGATATTATGCCTTATTAGTTTCCTAAAACTGGATGCTCATAGTTCTGCAGAGTCTGATTCCCTTTTTACCTCTGTGCTGATTACACATTTATTCCTATTCATGTTCTATTTTTTAAAGCTGAAAACTATTATCATCTTCTGCATTTAGTGTTCTCATTTCACTTTACAATTATTGCTTTATTCTGGTATTGGCTTATTTTCTTCATTCCCTTTTACCTTTTGTGAATGCATTTTGTGGGGTTTTAACTGGTGTAACAAACCTCACAATTCAATTTCTTTTATTTCTCTTTTCAGCAACACCTGCTTCTTTTTATGATATTTTAGTTTTCAGAAAGACAGCTGATTGACAGTCTTGGAAGCAGAAGTTCCATTTATATGTTTACCGGATTTGAGCAAGCTGAAGCAGTAAAAGATTTTATCAAGGTATCCCAGCTTCCTTGGAAAGGCAACTGATGAGGTATTTAGCCCAAGTTCTCTTCTCTAAGTCTTCCCAGGATGTTGCTAGTTGTAAAGGGATTTTGTTTTTTAAATGGATCACTGCCTACTGGACTTAGATAAATTGGCAATTTCTGCCTTAGGAACACAGAAGTTCTTTCTCAGGCCAGAAAATATCTATCAATTGCCTGGTTACAATTCCTGCATTCCTTTATAAATCCACAGTACCTGCTCACCCTCTTCAACAACAAAGAGCTTCACGGTATGTTCCAATGAAACTTTAGTGAGGTGAGGAAATGCTTCCATTGCCATTGACAGACAACTAAATCAGGTAAAAGAGATCAAAAATGAAACTTCATATAATATTCAGGAATTAGAGTTTATCCAGCTAAACACCTTTCTTTGATGATCTGGGTTTAAATGAGATGCTTGGGTGCACACAAACCAGCTACCAAACAGAGCAAAGTATTTAAGCCAACTCTGTCCACCATTATGTCAATTCTTAAATTACTAAAGATTTTTCGTTTTATTTTTTTCATGTAGGTCCAAGTCACCAAGAGAAATTTTGTGCCCTGATGTGAAGAAAGGATCATACAAAACCACCTCTAAAGTAGTTTTCTAGAATCACTCTTTTGTTTTACTTAGAGAAGTCTTAAATATTTGGTCAACTGCATAAAAGCTTTCAAAGTTTATGGCATTTTTATTACTACAGTTTCCTTCATAATAAAATATTTGTTGTCTTCAACTTTTATCTTGAAATATGTAGCATATGAAGATCTTAACTCTAGTTCCTTGATACTCCATGTCCAGTGGCTTAACATGGAGACTGCTATTTAAAAAATGTTAAAGAAACCTACAGTCCATTTGCAAAGAAGATTCAATCATATCCATCTAACATTATGTTTTCAAAGCAAAGCTCAGATACAAAGAAATTCTCAGCTTTTCCAATGACTGAATTAGTATATCAATATCTTGGACATTTAAGGATGACGTAAAGGATGTGAACATGGTGGTCACAGATGAAACAATGTCACTTTGTGTGACAAAAAAATGAAAAACTAGCAATGCTTCTCTAGATGAATGACATCGTTTTGTCACTTCAGATCTAGAATTGCATGGATAAGGCTCTTCTGAATACCTTTGGATTCAAAACTCGTTCAATTCCTTGATCACTGATCATTTTTGTTAAAAGCAACAAGAAACAACCTTCTTATTAGGAACCAATACCCCTTGGCTAAATTAAATGAGAGGTAGCCACCCAGCTCAGCTGCTACTAATTAACAGATCACCTTTTAATTTGGGGAGATAAGTCTTCTTTTTGATGTGCTGAGCATGGCATGAACAATACAAGTCCTAAGATTAGTGTCAATGTATGTTTCTTTCTTAGCTAATAATAAAAAAGTATTTTGATCGTGTTACCTGTTATAGCATTTAAATTATGTGAAAGCTGAAAATTTCATGGGGTACAATCGTAACAGAAGAGGTGAAATTGAGTCCAGCTATCCACATCTTCACTGTCCCATTGATGCCTTTTTCTCAAAGGCTCATAATCATCATCTTTTCTTTGTGAATATCAGTAACTCTGGAGCACAAAGCACAGTGTGTAGCTTTCTGACGTGCTATGGGAATTAAGTATCTATAAGCACTCTTGCTATTTCTGAGTCAAAATTCATGGTAGAATATAGTGTGGATTAAATATAAACTGTTCCTCATAGTGCTGTTATTTTTTGTCTTCAAAGTTGACTATCCAACTGAAAAAAGACAACTTTTAAAATCATGTAGTACAAGTTCTGATTAGATTAATTTCAACTAAAATTCACTGTTCACTATCTAGAAATTTAAATTTGAGCTGAATGTCTGCATTTTCTTTACAGTCAGTGGAAAGCAGCATATATATTCACAATTCATTTACTGTATTTTAAATTTCTGTTTGAGAATGAGATGAATGTTTAAATTGAATGTTTTGTTGTCCATATTTTCTGAGATTTATCCTCTGCTTTAATCCTTTTTTTACATATAAAAAACCTGATTGCTTCCACACAAAGATGTGGTGGGGAGGGAAGGCCATGCAGGAGCTGGATAGGGAGTCCCAGACTGTGACTTCAGTGACACTAAAGTGATAACAAGCTGGTCATAGCACCTGTCCATGACAAGAACTTCATTAGCAAGCAAAAATTCTTTTCACATTTTAAAGCCATAGTTCTTCACAGCTGCATCTGCCTAGGGACATCCCCTTCCAACAGATCTTTGTTTTCAAGTAACCGACAAGAAGAAATTCAAATATTTAGCAAAATATATACGACAGTCTTTCATCAGTTTATGAGCCTTTGAATCTTCAGTGACTTGTAAAAGACAATTTAGAGTAATGCACACAGATTTAGGGAAATACAGTTTTATTATTTTTTTTTCGTGCTGTCACTAACATACCAGTAACTGCTGATTATTGCCACACTTAAAACAAGATTTGTTAGTGATACTACTTCAACACTGGCAAATGCATAGCTTCTAATGCACTAAATACCACTTGAATATTTATTGGCATTATAGAACCATCTGCTTTCAGCTTTTCCAGAGTAAAACATAATTTCCTCTCACTGGAATGTTCTCATTTTGCCTACACAAGAAAATCCTTGCAAGCCAGAGATAACAGAAACAAAGCTGAATTCAAAGACAAAAAACAGTTGAAATATTTTTTTTTTCCATTTAGCATTAAGAACCACTTTCAGCTACAGACTCCTTATGCTAGGATACTGAGGTAAAAGGAAGAATCCTGCTGTGAGTTTGAGGAAGGAGCAGAAGGGGGGACTGAAGCTGCAGCTTTATTCCCTTTCAATAAAAAACTGTCAGGATGGTTCTTTTGTTGAACCATCCTTGCTGATGCCACTAATTACTGGCAGAGGGCTCCTGTGATTTTGAGTCATCCCTGTAAAACTCTTTGTTGATGAATTTTTTGTTTGGCTCCATAGCTGCACAGTGTAAATACACAGCAAAGGACCAGGAACTGCAAAGTTAGCATTCAGGCTCTCAGACAAGTTCCCTGAGCTCTGGGTTAGAATCTTGCTCTTTTTATTTGTTCTCCTTCACCTTCATGACTTACATGCTTTTCTGCAAAGTAGTGAAGACTCAAAGGAAGAGTATAGTGAAAGATGCTGTAGTGAAAGACCCTATAGTTCTAATATGGACAGACAGAATAAAAGATCAGGGATCAATCTCACCTTGGATAAATTTCCCAGGTGAGGACAGCCTGCAAATTTATTCTGAGCTCTCAAACAGCCAGACTAGGTCAAAAAAGGTAGATAACACCATCAATACCTGTTGTCAGAGAAAAATGCATAAAACTAATTTAATTACTACTGCCAGAAGAGATCTTTATTCTTTGGCTCCTGAGTGGATGGCAGCATTTCACTTACAGTGTTATTCAGAGGGGAGAGAAATCTCTGACAGACCCCTGCATTTGAAGGTAATGGCATCCATCTCTGTATAGTATTCTAGCTTTCCAAATCACCTTTGGTGTTGGAGTGCATGAAATAGAGCCCTCCTTGACTCCCTCAGGGAGAGAGAGAAATGCAGGGATTGAATTAGAGCCTTTAGAGAAATTAAAATATATTAAGCCACGTACACATGAAATAGAAGTGCAGGTTTTAGTTTTAAATAAGTAGAAATATATTTTAAGTGCCCTAAGAAACTGCATTCGTTAGTGAAGCTCTAAAGCCTGCCATAAAGCCTAGTTACAGTTCAGTAACTTACCTCCAGACATAATAAAAACATAGCAGAGCATTGCTTGCATTTCTAGATAGAAGATAGAACTTTCACATGAATAAGATAGAACTCTTTGTGTTAATAGATATTCTATATGGGTAGATCTTGTGTAAGGTCTGACACTACCTTCATAGTTTTTCGTACTTATAGAAGTTGGCTTAGATTGGTGTAGGAAGAATGTTTTAGAATTGTGTTCTTAATGGATTGGATGACTTATGAATATGGATATGAATATGGATTGATGGTTTATAGATAAAAACCCCTGTACTGCGGTGATGGGTGCCTTCACCATCACCATCTACATCTACAACAAGGAGTGTAGGGCCGTAGCTGCTGCCAGGGAGCTGCTTTTGCTGCTGCTGCTGCTGCTGCTTTGAACTCCATGCCTGATAGCTGCTGCTGCTGCTACCTCCACTGGGACCCTAGGCCAGAAAGCTTTAGCACGGACTTTATACTTAGAACTCGTTGCCTTCAGGACTGATGTACTCATGCAATAAATAACTTTATAAAAACCATCAACTGCTCTTGGCTCTTTGAAGACCCTAGACCCATAAAAGCTCAACACTTTGGAAAGCGTTTTTCTCACCAACAGGACAAAAAGCTTACCAGTTTCAGTCGGTATAGATTACCCTGTCAAAGTGACTGTTGACTGTCTTAACCTGAATCTCACCCTGGAAATAAAAGCTTACAGACTATCCATATTAATTCAAACAAGACTAAAATTACAGTGTCCAAATACCAGGAAGAACAAACAGAGATCTTACTAGAGTACTCATTTAGTAACTTTTCCATTGCAGTTCTCTACCTCAGGGCCCCGAGCACTCAAGGCATTGACTGCCTAGGCTCAGGGTCAGGCTCAATGGTGCAGGCAGGCAGCCTTGAATCAGACAGATGTGTCGATAGAGCTGTGTGAGAAAATGCCCTGACAAGCAAGGTCCTGTCCCCCTCAGCAGGAGCTGCAGTTTAACTCAACCCCTTGCTTTGCTCCTGCTGTCATGGCCATGCTTGGCTGTGTAACTCTCTGACCTGGACTGGACCTCAGATTAGTCCTTGACTTCCTGGCTTGATCTCCTGGCCTTGCCACTGTGGATGAGTCCAAAGATCTCAGGGTGAGCCTGGATACTGTAATCAGATCCACTTGCTTTTCTTGCTCAGGTGCAGTGAACTGTACCTTGTGTGACTTTGAGGCTCCTGCCCTTTCTGCCTCACCAGGGCTCTTGTCCCCCTGCTCATCTTCCCTTCCAGAGTAGCTATGGCACATGGACAGTTCATGTGCCATAACTTCTTTCTCTGTCAGTAAAAGCAGAAGTCAGGTCATACCGTTCAAACTGCTGACACTCAGCAACGATTTTCTGCAATGCATTGTGCCTGCAGCTAATGATAGAGCTCAGGAAAAGTCCTTAGCAAGTGTGGAGCACATTACCACCCTTCTCAGCACAATGAACCATAACAGAATTGCTCCCTTTAATCTTCGTCTATTACTACCTGAAGACTTCAGTCCGGTTTCCAACCATTTGTGTTTGAAAAATACAGGTATCTCAGCAACAACACGCTCATCTCCCTGTGACACAGTAAGAACTTTTTTTTTTGGGATAGAAAAGATGCCCAAACATTGAATTGAAGCTCTGATTCAGAGAGGTAATTTAAACAGATATAACCTCAGGCATGTCTGCTGTCTCTAAAAGTCAGTTGGACTACTGACATGGTTGAAAGTTATGCATAAAATTGAGCACCTTTTTAATCATGAACAAAATAGAAAAGATAAAGCATTAATATTTGAGTTTGCTCAGCTGTGGAATGAGCTGCCTGAAGAGGTTTGACAATCTAAAATCTGACAGCTTTTAGAGTGCTCCACTACCTCCTTTTTTAAGTTTCTTTTATAGCATTTGAATGGCAACAGAAGAAGGATAAATTGTCAGAGGCAAAGGAAGGAAAAGGAAAAACCCTGTTAAATAGACATAGCTGTTAAATAGTTATTACAGTAATAGCAATTGAAAAATAGAAAACTGATAAATAGTAATAGGAAAGAAAGAAAAGAAAAGAAAAAGAAGAGAAAGAAAGAGAGAAAAAAAGAAGAGAGAAAGAGAGAGGAAAGAGAGAAAGAGAGAGAGAGAGAAAGAAAGAAAGAAAGAAAAAGAAAGAAAGAAAGAAAGAAAGAAAGAAAGAAAGAAAGAAAGAAAGAAAGAGAAAGAAAGAGAGAAAGAAAGAGAGAGAGAGAGAGAATTTCTATTTGCTAATGCTGCTTTCAACTATAACTATAAACTTAAACTAAACAACTTAACAACTTAAAACTATAGTTTTCAACTATACTTTGAAGAAAAAGCCAGATTCAGCCTGTATTTTATGAAGTCCCTATGGAACGTATTGGTACACAACATCCTGCTAAGATGCTGTTTGTAAGATGAGTGAATGGCGAGGGTGGAGTGATTAAAAATAAGACATGCATCTCCTAATTCAAACCATTTTTAATAATTAAAATGTTTTCTATCAAAGCAGGAAGTAATAGTTTCCCATTTAATTTATATATTAGCCTGTAGATAACCAAAGAAAATAATTACACCATATGATTCAGGTAAATTTGTGTTTAGGTTAGTACTTAGCATAAGACTCTTATTATAATAAATCTGCATTACCAATTTCATTATTACCACAAACAAGACAGTAAAAACAATACAAAATTAGTTACAGAACCACTAAGAAATAAAACACTTTAATGTCTTTTGGACACAAAAATATGTAAATAGCAGGCTGTGCTATGCTGAACTCTTCCAATCAGTCCGAGCCTTAGTAACCTGCAACTAATTCCAGATTATTAAGTATCTGCTCTATACTTTTCTCAAAATGACAGCTGCTGTTGACTCCCTTACTGGAACATCAAAATACTGCACAGCATGACTACAGAGATTTGTCAAGTGTTGCACAGAGGCAACTTCAGACAACTGCTATATCACATTGTTTCCCTCATACTCAGGCCCATGGTTCATTCACTCACACTGCTGAGCTATGACCTCTTTTCTGGTTCTGATCCTGCCAGATCAGAGCACAGCATTTCCCTCACTCTGAGTGAGAAATCTGGCAGGTCTGTCAGTGTGCCTAGGAACTCTGGAACAGAGGTAAGAGAACTAACAGTAAACCAAATACAGACTTTGGAAGCCAGTGGTTTGTTTGAAGTAGAAGAATTTTCTTAATTCTGAAAAGTTAAGAGAAAAACACCACAAAAATCATAGAGTAATAGAAAGGATTGGGTTGGAAGGGACCTTAAAGACCACCTAATTCCAACCCCTCAGCCATGGGCAGGGACACCTTCCACTAGATCAAGTTGCCCAAGGCCCCATCCAAATTGGCCTTGAACTCTGTGGGACATCCACAGCTTCTCTGAACAACCTGTTACAGTGCCTCACTGTCCTCTGAGTAAAGAACTTCTTCCTAACATCTGATCTAAATCTCTCCTCTTTTAGTTTAAAACCATCTTTCCTTTTCCTTTCACTATCTATCCATGTAAAAAGTTGCTGTCCCTCCTTCTTATTGGTTCTCTTTAAGTACTTGAAGGCTGCAATGAGTTGTTACCAAAGCCTTCTCTTCTCTGGGCTGAACAACCCCAACTACCTCAGTCTGTTTTCATAAGGGAGGGGTTCCAGCCCCTGGATCATCTTTGTAGCCCTGCTTTGGGGCCTCTAAGCAAGGCCACATCTTTCTTGTGCTGAGGACCCCAGAGATGGTTGCAGCACTCCATGTGGGGCCTCACAAGGGCAAAGTAGAGGCAGAGTCTTCACCTCCCAAATCACATATGCCACACAAAAAGAAGGGCTTTCAAGAGTTGAGCATCTTGGCTGTTTCACTCTTTTGACTGAGTTCTCTCATTTTATAGAAGTGAAGTTATATGCTCCATAACTTGTTGTTCCAACATCAGAGTGCAAATTATTCACCACCTTATCCCAGTTATCTGTGGTAGTGAATATGCAGGGTAAAGGAAAATTGTGCAGAGTCTATTCAACATAGATTCTGTGAAGTCTCTAGACATAGACATATGAAATCTCTAGAAAGAATACATCTTCCAGTAACAAAACAGCTCACTGGGATCCAGAAAGTGAAGTAGAAACTGAGATTTCTACATTTCTGCTAATAGCAGCAGTAAAAGGATCAGAGCCACAATCCTAGTTCAGCTGCAACTAGTACAGATATTTATAGACTTACTAAAATTGATTTGCTGGGGAGAGGGGGAGTGAGTAGGAGTACTAGTAATGTGAACAAGCTCCCTCTTTGTCAAATAAAAGTTAATAGAAGATTAAGGATCAGGAACAAAGCAAAATAGAAATATGCTGACCAGGGTTTGCCCAAACAAAAAGAAGTTAGCTGTATGCATCCTTCTGTTTTAGGTTGCTGCTTTAGTCAGAAGAAAGCTTTCCTACCCAAATTCATAATTAAGGATGCCTTCTTAAAAGGAATCAAATGTCACTATGCATACTATGCATACTCTGCAAATCACAACAGAAATTTGGGGACAGTAATGAATACAAGACCTCAAACCACAGAGATTTGGGAAACCATCCATATTTCTCTAAAGTGAGCATATCACCAAGCTCCATACTTCAGCAACCTACAATATGTCTGTATTATTAGACACAGTATTTCATCACAAGACAATGTTCACACTGGAAAAGCAGGACCCTTCGTACATAAGTATGTAAAGCAGGACTGTGAGACTCAGCTGTGGGATAATCCTAAACAAAGGATCAACAAAGATCTTGCTCCTTTCAGCTGTGGGATAATCCTAAACAAAGGATCAACAAAGATCTTGCTCCTTTCAGCTGTGGGATAATCCTAAACAAAGGATCAACAAAGATCTTGCTCCTTTCACCTGCACATTTTCAAGGGAAGTGTCCTCCGCAAGTCTGCCTTTCCAGCAGACTTTAGTGGCTTTCTGGGTTTGTATAAACTCTCAGTCATTTCCTAAAGGTTCCCTGTATTTCAGTCAGCTCTAAGGTATTCTGTAGCTCTGTTTCTGGATGTATCTCCTTTTCCCCCCAGCAAGATGCCTGCCAGTTTCTTGCAGTGTGATGATTCACTGTTTCCTGTTCTTCTCCTATTTCTCACCCATATTTCCCAGCTTAGCTTGCCCAGTAACTTAGGAAGGCACAGTTTCCTGCTCCCTCCATATGGATTTCCCTGGCCCTGATCACAGCAGCCCAGACAGACAAACCAGCAGCCTTCTTCCTTATACAATGCAATATACAGTATGGAGTACCACCAGTGATACAGCTTTAATTTTATCAGCTTTAATTAAATCTGTAGCCACTAGTTTTAACACAACTGTATTATTTTTGGAACAGTTATACCCTGCTTTAAGTGGTCTAGATATCTCAGAGGCCATTCTTTGAACACAAGGTTCAGTGCTTCCCCATCTTCCCAGTTTAGTGATGACATCTGATAAGATCAAGCAGACAGGGCCCTAGATTATGGAGAATGTTCTGGTCTGTTTTACCTCCTGTTTGTCAGCAAAATGAACTGTGAATGGGTACATTGGACACTAGAGAGTCTGCATGGCTCAAGACCAAGTACAGAAATGACTGTAGCCAAATAAAATGTCTATATCTATGCTACCTATTTACCTAGGAAATGTATTGTTCTGAGTAGCCTAAGTTCTGGAACTTTTTTGGTGGTATATATTCAGAGTAATAAAAATAATTTTTAAAAATTAATATTTTTAATCTTCATAATAAGATAAAGACAGCTACATCATGCAGTAGCCAGCATGCAAGTATTCTTCAGCAGCCTTTTAACACATGTACTGTGTTGAGTTTACCGCTAAGTTAAGGCACACAGACGTTGAAAAAAAACAGATTGTTCATTTTGAATACCAAGGATTTGAATAAGATGTTAAATTATCTTTTTCCTAGTTAAGTTTCTATTATGGGCTATAATGCCTTCTTCCTTAAAACAGTTTTATAAATAAAGTAGACACAGACTAAAAGATGTATCTAAATTTTTGGCTTGCTACCCCTTGGTTTTCTGACTGAGTAGTCAGGCCACTCTGGTAAAGACCATTACTTACACAAGCCTAAGGCATCACCCTCAGCTTCATCGTTCTTCAGAACTCTGGACTTAAAACCAATTCCACAGTATTGGAGCTTCAACAACTGTTCTTCTTCAGTGTCATAATCTGTAATAGGAAACATGCCTTTTTTAATGAAACTAATTATGCAGGCCATTAGTTCATTATTTAAATAAAGAATATTGTAGTTCAGAGATTAATGTGGCACAAGAAATCTTTTTGTTGTCGCAGTGAGTGTAGGATTTCAAAGAATAGCAAGTCATGTATCTTATTCATCTTTTAGTAACCTTCCCAACTTATCTTTTTAAATGTTTTTTTTGTATCTTTTATCCAGAGGACAGTTTTTGCCCTCAAAACTATTAACATTGTCTCAAATCTATGGATTATTTCTACACAGCTTGTATCAGACAAGAGTATTAGTTTATCTGGGGTTTTTTTCAGACCCTTTCCTGAGTAACAATTTCAAAACAAAAGAAAATTATTTTTAATACAGCCGTTCAGGTCATACATTGGGTTAAAACCATATGACATAAACAATAAGATAAATTTTGAGAAAATCTTCATCAATGCCTGTCTTACCAGCTTCAACAACTCCATTCAGTTTTTACTGAAGTCAACAGAACATGTTGACTAAGATTTGGAGCGGGTATTCTGTTTTCGTTTTCTCTGCTTGAGGTCAAAGTTGTACATTGAGGTGTCGTCTTAATGGATTTAGCTGCTACTTTCATTTAATCTTACTAGAATTAACTCCTATTGTATCAAGGTATACACAATCGCTCTTGGCAAAGCATTTAATTGTAACAAACTAACTGTGTCTAAAGTTCTGTGTATTCCAGAAATCAGTTGTAGTTTCACCAATAGCATTTACTGAGATTGGCATTTGTGTAGCCATCATCTGCCTTGGTGAAGCACAGGAAAACTATGAGTAGCTACTGTCTTCCCATCCCACCAGTTGCTCCAGGGGGGCACAATTCCTTCTCCTGCCTCCCTGGAATAAAGGCTTTCCCAGCTCCATCTTCTGTTACAGATCTCCTTCAATACTTGGTCAGGGACACCTCTCACTAGGTTGCTCAAAGCTCCATCCAACTGGCCTTGAACATTTCCGGAGTTAGGGCATCCACAACTTCTTTGGGCAACCTGTGCCAGTGTCTCATCACCATCACAGTGAAGAATTTCTTCCTAATATCTGACCTAAACCTGCCCTCATTCAGTTTTAAGCCATTGCACCTTGTCCTATCATTCTCTCCCCTTGTAAAAAGTCCTTCTCTCCTGTAGCCCCTTTAGGTACTGGAAGGTGCTGTAAGGTACTGGAGGGCTCCCCAGAGCCCTCTCATTTCCAGGATGAACCATCCCAACTCTCTCAGCCTGTCTCCAGCCCTCTGACCATCTTCATGGTGTGCTACCTTCTTGTTAAGTGTGGTCATAGGATCTTGAGCTTTGAGTGGCCAAACAAAGAAATTGTGGCAGGCAGCAAAAGTTATGAAGTGAGTAAAGTGAGTAGACAAGCAGATGCAGAATGTTGTCACACAGGTAAAAAGTCAAGATTAAAAGAGTGGATTTTCAGCACAAATTTTTTTCCCCCCTTGGGACCTTGGTGTCTCTGAATAAGAAACAGCAATCCAGACTGATGTTCTGCTTCCAAGTATGCATCCTTACCACTGCCCAAGTGCCATCATTAAGCTTACATAGCCATGTGACAAGTCAGTTCAGTGAACTCCTTAGTGCGAAAGTATAATTTAAGAAAATACAATATACCTCTCCAGGTAAATCCCTTTCTCAGTTTCAGTTCAGTTGTCCTCTGTGTATTACCAATATAAAATTGCACCTGCATTTAAGAGCCAGAAAAGTACCATCCCATCTGCAATTATATTGGCCTGAAATTATCAGAGACCTTCAGTTTATGCACAAAATTTCTACCTTCCTGCTTGCCTTGGCTGCATGTTCTCAGCCTGTCACTGGCAGGAGTATTGTAGCTGTGGTAAGTAAAACTGACATTCCTCTACCACCAAAAGATAGGTTATCCTGTCTCTCTGTGATCTGCATGGTAATTCCTCAAAATCCTCTGGTGCCTTTCAGCACCTCCTCTGATATAAACTCACTTATTAAACATAAGATGAATGAAAGAAAACAAACCAATGACAAAGTATCCACTGTGAGCTCAAATGAGCCCCAGAATAAGTAGAAGTAGGAATGAAGCATAGGAAGATTTAAGAAGTAGTAACTCTGTATTTCAAAAGCAGCTTCAGACCAACTTAGCCATTTGTGATCTCATCTGATACCATCCTTTCTTACCACCCTCCCCAGGAGACCACTAGCAGCCTTTGAGCATGTGTAGGTCCCTGAATACCAACTGTCATATCAACACAACACCTGCAGCATGCAATTGTACTCAAAACTGTTCTGCACAAGTGAAATCTGAATGAAAACTATTGTTAACATTTCACGAGCATTTACTTTTCTTGTCAAGGTTTTCCTTCTTTAAGTATCCTTAGACATTCTTGCTCAAGTGGAAATACTTTTTTTGACACCAAGACTTCTCTTTCTGAAGGAACAGTTATTCTGACTTCAGCAAAACAACTTTAAGAACTTCCAGCCCCCTTCATTTCCCTGCCCTGTCATTCCAGCACCACCGATTTGATACACCACAGTGTTGCACAACAGTTTGTCTGGCCAAGCTGGGGAACCGGAATACTGAAATAATCTTGATTAAAAGTAGCACTCTGAAACAAACCACTGTTTTTAATCCATGCCCTTGCTGTCATCTGCCTCTGCTACAGACTCATGAACAGCTGTCTCAGCATAAGGGGGGAGGTAGAGTGGAGTTTGAGATTTTCTTCACTCCATAAATCACTGTTATATACAGTTCAGGTATATATACAGTTACATACAGTNTTTCTTCACTCCATAAATCACTGTGTTATATACAGTTCAGGGGCAGATTTCATCACACTTAGCTATGACTACAATGAGCTGAGATCAAAACCTCTGAATTAAGGTATCTTCATGAATATCTTTACATAGGTGCCAGGTGTATAAACTCTAGGGAACTTAATGTAGAGAAATCCAATTCATGTACAGAGTGATTCAGCTGACTTCAGAGAGGAGACAGCCTGAGACACCTGTATCCAACGGGTACCTGTGTTTAGGTGACTGAAGTCAGGTAGGTGCCTACCTGAGGGTGGACTACATTGGCATTCAGCTCTGCTAGCTGTGTTGAGAAGCCCTCTGTTGGCTCCATGGGGCAGTAGACAGCTGCCAGGTCCATAATCTTAAACTGAATCCTAATCCTAAAACTTTTATGTTCTCCCAGTAGGTCTTAGGTTCTGTGCCCACTCATATGTATCTCTTACTGTTTGAGAGCTGCCATGGCAGCCAGGCTGCATGGGACTAATGAGATGTGAGGTTCAGCCTGTGGCTTGATGAAGCACCAGGCAGGACATTTGGACAGCATTACACACGAGTGCTCAGAAGGCCTGACCCTGATTTAGGGGTAGGTGTGACTCACGTGCATAGACATTTCTCTAATGGTACAGCCACTGTGTGTAGCTTTCCATGCCATGTCACCTCTTAGTTCTGCCACGAGGACTCTCTGTGAGTTTCCCAGCTGAATCAACCTTTAGGAAGTCATAATCTTTATCTGAACTGATTTACCCATGACTCCAAAGCCAACTATATTGGAAGAAGTCATGTGACGATACATGGAGTCACTGAGAAACTGGGCAAGGAGGGGACAGGAGGGGGACAGCAGAAACTTAAACCACTTTTACACCAGAAAAAGCTTCCAAAAACATACAAATTTTACATATATATTTAACAAAATCAAAGCAAAATAACAGAATACCCTGAGAATCTGTAATGCTTAATATGTGAACAGCATGCTTCAATGCCCAACACGCTGAGCAGTTAGGTTTCCTGCTTACAGACTAATTGATAAGGCATGTGCATAATTAACATAATGCTTATGTAATGAAAAATTAATTTAAGGTTGTATGTAATCTTTCCTTTTCACTTTGTATATTAACTTATTTTAAAAAATAAGTATGCATGAGGATTGTAAATACTGAAAAATATATTCTGTTTCTAACACCTTGAAAAATAAGTACTTCAGAAAGGATTCCTGAAATACAAGTTGGAAATTAATTTGAATATAAATATTTCACTGTAGATTATGTATCAGATTTTTCCAAAAATTACTTGTTCATTTTATGACAGGATAATATATGCATTATTTTCACCTTATTATCTGTTCAGTTAACAACCCTGCAGACCTGTATAGTCAACATGAATGAAAAATGAAGATGAGAAACTGAAATTATCTATAATTAGACTAGGTGGTTGGTTTTTTCCATAATTTTTGGCGTAGAACATGGTGCACTCTGTAGGAAAAAGTCTTTCAATTTTTGCTCTCAGATTCAAAGTTGTGAAAATGTAAAATTCAAATTTCTATGTATTTTGATTGATTTTGCCTTCATTTGAAAAGACCTAGTTTTAATATGTATTTTAAAACTTTATTTAAAACCTTATTTAAAATTGTAATTTAAGTTGATTTTTCTAAGATTTATAATACCAACATTTAGCTTGGAATAAGAGTCTTCATCCATTGTAACAGAGCTAAGAAAACAGGGGAGCAATATAAATCTCTAATTTAAAAACAGATTAAAGGATCCCTCTAGTTACTTCCTGGGTGTTAAAAATAACTTTTTTTTAAACTTCTTGATGTCTACAGTTCCTATAAGTAGGGAATTTTTTTTTTTAATATTTTCATCTCAATCTTTTGATCTGGGAAAAAATGCAGAGGAGGATTGAGTTGTTTGGGAGATAAGGAGATCTTATTTATTTGCAGAATATTTTAGATGTGACTCAGACAGCAAAATCCTCACACGTGTCTTGCCATTATGCGTAACTTAGTAATTCCTTAAAAAAGCAGGTGGATTTTGCAATGGAGATCTAGGGTCAAGGGACTGAAAAGACAGGAAGGTCAATGGCACAGAGCTACAAAGGTGAATTGTGTTCCCAGGGTGTGAGGGACATATGAAGGTGACTTAAAGAGCTTTTGAGAAGGGCTTTATTTATTTAATATTCAGTGACATTAAATGCATAAGGACAAGGGATGAGGCAGTCCACAGACAAGACACTTGACTGTATGAGTACATTTGGAATGGAAAAGGGCTGGAAAGTCTCAGTAATATCTTTCTGCAGAAATCTGGATAGCTTCTCTTCTTTTGTCTTTTCTCCCTCTCCATCCCACCCCTTTTTAGTCATTCTCATCCTTCTAACCTACTTAGCCTTCATCTCAATTTTGCATCTGCTGAGTGCTCACATGTCCATATCAAAATGACCTATTTCTATCCCTAAGTTTCCACAAGAAGTATTTCCTCACAGTCCTCCTTTTCCAATTCCTCCTACATTCTCCTTTGGATTTATCATTGAATTGAATTCAGATACCAAGGAACTAAAAGGAACTAAAAAAAGAAAGTCATTTAGTCATAGGTACTCTGATATATCTTGGATTCCAGTCTTTCTGTAGATTGTATGGGTGAGATCCATGCAACGTGTGTAGCTGTTCAGGGGAGCAGACAGGGTGATGAGCACTAACAGTGGCTTGGGTCTGAAAAACAGCCTGAATTAAAAATAATATTTTTGTACCCAAGGTAATGACTTCCTATTTCAGGCTCATTTAACCTGGGAACTCTGTTCACAGGTTGTGCAGTCACCCATAGATGCCTACAAGGGTAGCACAAATAATAGCATAGGCAGAACTTTCTCTCACAGGATGACAAAAATGCTTTGAAACCTCTATGCATTCATCCCCTCAAAACATCCCTTACCTCAGCAGGGCTGTGATAGATTATTTCCTCTGGAGCTTTTACAGCTGCAGATGCAGACACTGGGCACTATCTGTTGTCATGTAGTTACTCTGAAATTTCTGTTGTATGTAGAAAACAGATGTTTTTTCCACAATGCTTTCCAATTCTGGACCTTTCTGATCCAGAGTCACTGTCTTTCGTAGAGTCTGAAAAGTGGGAAATTAATCCAAAGCTTATTTATCCCTACACAACCCAAAGTATAAACTATTTGCCATTTTTCTGTAGCAGCATCTTATATCTTCCAAATTGTCTTTGCAAATCCTGAGAAAGCAGACATAGTGGGACTTGAAACAGTTATCAGGAAGAGGGAGGCAGGGCTGTCTTTGGACAGAAAATGACTGCTGAAGTACCCTTCATAGGCAGAAAGGCCTGCAGTGCTTTGAACAGAATCATTCACATTTATGATACAAATCAAGAGTTCTCTGTGACGCTTCCCACTGTCACTTCCTACAGACATCAACAATCTCTGTTGTGCACACCATCTGACAAGGTCCTAATCCCTTTGCCTTAAAAGCCCTTTTGGACACCTATTGCACCTATTGCACCTATTGCAGTTAGGCATGGGCTTTGTTGGCTCTTAGAGACATTCAGTAGGATGCACTGTATGGAAAGGCTCCTTGGAAAAACACGTAGGCATAGCACACTTGGAAGCATCTTGCTAAACGCTGAATTCCTTTCTACGTGCTGTATGAGAAAGGGTGTTGTGAGATATTGCATTGTGATGTGATATTGCATTGCAATTGTGATGTTTTACACGTAAAATATAAATGAGAACTGGTTGGTGAATTCTTTCTGATGTTAGCGATGTTCACTGGATTTTGGGATAAGCAAAAAAAAAAGAGCTCATTTGGCTAACTGACACCATTAATTGCCAAAACCTAGGCAAGTTATTCTGCACTCTTTGGACAGACAGTGTTGAATAACTGTCATTTCTAGAAAATAATCCATGGCACTCTAAAGAAGATATTTTGGATGTCTGCTGAAATTAAGATAAATTGCATCCTAACATTCTAGAAGCTAATGCTATCTTAGACTTGGCTTTGTTTACAAGGAAGAAACTTCAGAAGAGCTACTTGGAAAAATAACCTTGGAAGCAGTCATCACAAATTTAAATTAAGTAGTCTGTAATAAAGGCAGTCATTTCAAAATGGATGACTTTGAGCTATTTACTAAAATCAGTGTAAATGAAAAATAACGGACAAGAACACAGTGAAAGTTTGAAATTTCCTTTAAGGTGCTGTGGAACATCTTAAATTACAAGAAAAAATATTGCATAAAGGGACCTCAAACTGTCTGTGAAGTATTCCAGAAGTAATATACAGAATGAATGGAAAAGAAAAAAATTAGAATAAAATGAAAGAAGTGTCAAAACTCAACCTAATTCAGTTCTTATAAAACAAATCAAAACAAATGGAAAGAGATTATTCACTAAAAAGTGCAAAAGAGAACAAAGCAAGTAGAAGCAGATATTAAGAAGCAAGAATGGAATCATTATTTAAAATAGTGTAGGTATGACCTATGAAACAGGTGACTGATGTGTATCCATTTTCAATTTGGCTGATAATACTGGTGATGGAAAAAAAGACAGAACAGCTACAGACAATGAAAAATAGTAACCTAAACTAAGGGAATATGAAATTTTATAATGAAAGTATAATAAAAAATTGTGGAAGGGCAATCATGACTGAAGATATACGTGCACATTTTTCTGCTGCTTAGAAAAAATACAGAAATAAAAGCAAAAAGAAAGAATTGGAAACTGCAGCTAAGAAAAGAAATTTTGGGTTTAAAGCAGTCTGGATTAATCAATATTTGTCTGGATAAAAGTTACTTTGGAGGAAAAAAATAATTACTTATTTTGCTAAGTCTAAATGTTTTTATAATATTAGTATAGAGAATAAACTTTACCTGAAATTATGATCATCT
The DNA here is from genome assembly GCA_013398275.1 of Promerops cafer. Classification (NCBI taxonomy): domain Eukaryota; kingdom Metazoa; phylum Chordata; class Aves; order Passeriformes; family Nectariniidae; genus Promerops; species Promerops cafer. Next base: position 601,750 of record VZSE01007029.1, on the reverse strand, counting down.
ATATCCTCCAGACTACAAGCAGGAAAACAGCAAGAGCATAGGGATACACCTGTAAGTGACAGTCACAACTGTAGTTGCACAAAATCTGGTACCCAGATTTGGGCTATGTGCCCTGCCTGAAAGCCACTCCCATGTTTCAACTCCTCTTCTTTTTTCCTTCACTCTGCTTCTTCTTAACCCTTCTGTCCTGGTTCCAGACAGGCCAGGGTCAATTTTGGCAGTAGCCAGGAGTGGGCGTGGCTGGGACATGGAGGCTATTTTCTAGCACATCGCATGATTTTCCAGGAAAAGGGGAAATGGTATTTCCAGGCTGGGGTAGCATGGCCAGGAAGTGGTAGGGTATTGTTGGGCCCCACATGGTATAGTGGTGACTCACTTCCCTCTCCCGTGTGCTTTTTTGCTGTTGCTGCTCATTTTCTTATCTCATTGCTGTTCCCAGTAAATTTTTCTGATCTCAACCCATGATCTTTACCTTTTGTGCCTCCACTTCTCCTCTCCAGCAGAGAGGGAGGGGGAAGTGGGGGTGAGCAAGTGACTCATGGTTTCAGTTGGAACATTTAACTGGACAATGCCATTCCAAAACCATGACACCTTCCCATCCTCTCTCTCTGGCCAGAAACACCAACAGCAACCATATTTTAAATAGAACTGTTTTTTCTATATTGTTGGTCTGATGAGACCTCCACCAAATAAAACAAAATAAACAAACAAAAAAAAAAAATGGAATTAATTTATTTATGTAAATAAAGAGTTTTACACCTGACTTCCACAATGCAGTAAGGTGTTTGGAAATCAGCTTGACATCTGAGCTTTCCAACCAACCACCATCTCCTATAGAACTTGCCTTCAACCGTTTATATTTAGACATCTGTATTTAACAAAGTATTAAGCAGAAGCTTAAGCCCCATTAACATCAGTGGCTGAGTTGATACAGGTATTTAAGTGTTACCTTGAATGAAGATGCTGTTCTCGGCTGTATCATTAACAAAAAATTCTGCAAACCTCTTGGTACAAAGTGCTGATTACCCTCAGTTTGGTCTTTTCCAAAGAAATTCAGGTGACTCTGTGTAAGGAGTTGTTGTCTGGTTCTTTCCTAGTCCCATGAAAGTCAGTAATTAAACAATCCACTGTCTTGGCTTTACAAATATTTTTTGATATAATAGTGCTAAATCTGTAATCACCTATGCCTTATATCTAGTTAATAATCTATACTTTTATCCCATTAACACAGTGTGGTCTGGCTTTTCTCCTTTTTGGGAGGGATTTCTTATGGCTGCAAAAGGTGGCCAGACTGAGGCCTATATCCCCAAAGCTGTTCAAAATAACTATTATTTCTCTGTCACACACATCTACGTGTATTAAGAAACTCATGGATGCAGATTAGCCACAAAATAGGTACATGGGAAGTTTTTATTTTAATGCACAAGTAAGTAGTTAAATGAAGTTATTTAGATGGTCAAAATCTGCCAGTTACTTTAAGCATTCCTGCAATGGAGTAAGCAATTCCTCATAGGCAGAAACAGGGCATTATTGTCACCCAGATATAATTAGGGATCAAAACAGTGCCATAAATACAAGTAGAATTTTGTGATCAAAAAAGGCCTAGCCCTTTACAATGTACTGGAAAATGCCTCGAGGTTCTTTTAAACAAAGCTCTCAAGGAATGCTCTGGCAAATGACCTGACAGCAGTCATGATTTATTTGTATTTTCTTAGATGTTTCTCTTGAGTCATAAGAACAGATTATAACCTAGTTTATCTGTGACATGAGATCATTAACTCCAGGAAGTAAAAAATGATACCTCTCCTGGGCAGAGTTCTTTAAAATGCTGTTTCTAACCATTTACTGGCCTTAGAAAGTTCACTGCTTTGTCATATTTACAACTTGTATCATATTAAAGCCTCTCACACACATAATTTTGGGGTCAAATAAATGGATAATACATACTGTATTATAATGTGGTATGGCATTTCCAAGTATAGATCATTATAAAAGTGCATTTTAACATGGAATATTCCTAGAAAAGTAATATCTAATGAATGTTTTATATTTTCACTTTACAGAGATTTTTGATGTTTGGGAACACAGATGGTGGAATCAATTAAACAACAATGTCAGAATAGGATCTATCATGAATTATTCTTTCACCCATAGACAGACTACTGCCATGGAGGCAGAGCTGAACAGAAGAACTAAAGGAGTTAGTTTCCCTTTTATTACCAAGGTATTGTCTGGAATATCATATTCTTTTAAAGTGTAAATTAGCCAGATATTCAAAATAGTTTTGTTTATTTTTCTGGGGAAGTATTGGCTTTGTTTAATTTTTAAAGAAAAGTCCAAGTCCTGCATCTACTGAGATGCCAGCAGTCTGATAAACACATATGTAACTGATTAAAGGGAGCATGAAAGGCATCGCTGCAGAAACAGTGGTCCTGGTGGCAATCACCACTTCATGAATAAGTTAGTTCTGTGCTCTGCAGATATTAGTATCAGTGCAGTGCAGTAAACGTTGACCTGTTAGGCCAGTGAGACATCACTCTTAACTCTGGGAATCTGAAAGCTTACTTAAAAAAAATCTCTGCATTACACGTGTAGTCAATGGCGAGAGAGAGCAGAACACCTACAGAAGATAGAGAGAATAATTTTAGACATATTTCAAAATTGGGTGCGTCTCGCTTTGTCCTCTGACAATAAAACTGAAGTGTAGGGGTGAACTTCACCTTTTTTATCTTTATCTATGTAAAAGTTAGCATTCTGAGGTTTATTTTTTTCTATTGACTAGAAAGATATCTAGGATATCTTTGATTGAGATATCTGCACAGAAGATATGTGAGTTTAGGTGAGATGGAATCCCCCCTAATGACTCTGTATCAGGAAGTTTGTTTCACTTATAGCACTCCATGCAGTGTTCCTTCCTTCCTGGCTCTGATAAATTTCACAGCTTTGAAGAACTATGTTGATTTTACTACCTAAAACACAATCAGAGCAACACTTAACAGGAGATTCTCAAGCAAGGATATAGTCTACCCATAGAAATATGTGACTTAAGACTGCATTTTAGGCATGCAATAAAATAAGCACACCATCACGTTATTATTTTCAGTGGTTGAAGAGAGAGAGAATCTTTATTTGGAGGCTGAGCCTTATTTTTTTTTATTGACTGTATAGATATATTAGGTATTAATTTAAGGCTAGGTCACAAGAGAAAGGCTCCATCTTGTCTATCTGTTAAAAACTTAGTTAGTTTAGTTAGTTAGTTAGTTAGTTAGTTAGTTAGTTAGTTAGTTAGTTAGTTAGTTAGTTAGTTAGTCAAGGATATAGTTTTTGTTTTTTTCTGATTTTTTGTAGTTGGTGGAGACAAGAATCTAAAGGATGATTCATCCTGAACCATTTCATAATTTCAAATCCTAATTTAGATATATCAATTTCATATGCAAGTGAATAGAATAGATTAGGAAGAATATTTCCATTTCAGTTGGAAGGGATGTAGAGCACTCATCCAGTCCAACTGTGTGACCAATTCCAGGCTGACCAGAAGTCGAAGCGTGTTGTTAAAGGCATTGTCCAAACATCTCTTAAGCACTGACAGGCTTGAACTGCATAATTCTCATAAGGAATTGCACAAAAACAGAAACTGAGACTGAGATTTCCAAAACTACATTCTTGTGAGGACAAGAATGAGAATGGCAGCAACTTATAAACTAATCTTAATTTTTTTCAGAATATTCCTTGGATTTTTTGCCCATAGAGGTAAACTGTGGAAGCTGTTTACCAAATTTACATGTGTGGAAAATGAGCTGACAAACTTTTCACCCATTCAATTTACAAAAAAAAAAAAAAAAAAAAAAA